>OZ030017.1:77507918-77835418 GCA_964023405.1 Apodemus agrarius
AAGATGGCGGAGCATCCCTGGGAGTGCCGGGCAGTCTACAGGGCAAGTGACCCCCGACCAGGGACTGGGTTGGCACACAGATGGCCTTCCAAGCTGCCCAGACCCTGGATGCAGGCAAATACCTGATAGGCTTAGACCCAAGCGATTTTATACTTGGGCTATGTCTGCATACCTCGTACTGTCTGTTAGATCTCTCTGGCGTCCGGGAACTGAGTGCTTTAACTTTCTTGTCTGGCCAAACCAGCCTCATTGTCACATTCTGCTTATTATGTGAACCCCAGGTTAAATTTATGCCCTTCTTCATTCTTTTGATTAAACTCTTGTGGCAGAAAATGAAGCAATACAACAACCAAAAGGTTTTAATGATCTGTGCACCAGCAAGAGTCAATGTAAAAATTTTCATTCCTTACTGTATTCTGTAAGTGAATTTGGATATGTGGCTCTGTTCTAAGGGATATTACTCCCCTTTATACATTTATACATTACGTTGAATCTCACAGAAATGTATCATTAATTCCCTCTTTCTGTCTCTGCACTTTAACAAGATACTCTCCAGAGTATCAGCTGTCATAGTGCTGAGACACTAATGTAATTTGACTTTACTTTAGGAGAAACTGCTTCATATCTGGCATTTTAAAAAAAGTGTTCATGTTTCTCACAGCTTTTTACAGTCCTTGGCAGAGTTTGTTAAATCATGTTTATTTAAACATTTTTGTGATACGTGAGTTCAGTTTTGTCCATGTCATTTAATTTAAAAAAATGTCATAAAGATGACTAAAGGACCCATGAATTATTCAGCTATATAGAACATTTTGACAAAACAATTTAAATCTTCTAATATATAGTGCAAGGTAAAGGCTATAATTGTGGAATTCTTAACATCATACATAAAAATGAGAGAAATTTTGTTTTCTTGAATGCCATTTAATGATGGACAGTATTTATTCAATATCAAAGCAGTACTCATCATGCTTTTTCTGAGTTTTTTGCCACACATGCATTTGTAAGTTAGCATGGCTTCTGTAATAAATCACCTTCACCTTCATTACTTTAACAAACAAACAAAAAGCTTAGTATCTTATGGATAATCTTTATGGGATTATCCAGAGTTGGCAATGATGCTTCTTGTTTACAATAAAGATAGCTGTAGGTCCAAATCCTTTATGTAATCTCTAGGATTAACATTTTCACCTCCTTTATCTTCCTGTTCTGCCTTACTCTTGCATTTTTAAGGATACTTGTTAGTACACTGTGCTCATTCAGATAATCTAGATTAATTTCCCATTTTAATACCAATTTATTAACCACTGTGGCAGTTGCTTTTCTCTTGCTGTAATTAAAACATTGACTAAATGAAAATTGGGGGCAAAACACTTCATTTTGCTTATATTCCCAGGTCACAATCCTTTATTCAGGGGAAATCACAGTTTGAACTCAAGAAGAATTTGTAGCCAAGAGCATGGAGAAACATTGCTTGTGGCTTGTTCTTGGCTAGTTTTCTTATATAACCAAGACCCTCCTTACTAGGAGTGGTACTACTCAAATGGGAATTGGGTCTTTCTATATCAGTCACCAATAATGTCAGTTTCTCATAGACATGCCTAAAGGCCAATCTACTTGAAGCAGTTCTTCATTTGGGGTTTTCCTAGGTGAGTCTAAATTGTTTTGGGTTGTATTAACCAGTATACCAACCATAATTTTTCCAAACTGTTAATTCTCCTTTGCCATGTTATTGTTGTACATAGATTCAGATATTAGGGCATGAATATTTTACAGGTTAATCTAGTGTGCAATTCCATTTCAAGCTTATTGCCAATTATGGTAAAATTTTGACTGTTAATGGTAGAATTTATATCTGTAATTTTCTCTAATGTATAGCACAATTTGGATTTATACAAATTTGAGGCTTTTTTCTGTTATCTAACATTATAATATTATAGTTTATACATACACACTATACACACATATATGAATTGACATTTGCATATCAATATACATATCAGCCCTTCTTTTCCTCCTAGTACCCTCTCATTCAAGTCCCTCCCCAATTCCAACTCCCCCTTTTCCTTTAAGAAGGAGTAACCCCTCTCTGGGTGTCACTCCCTCCCCCCCCCCCCCACAAAACAAGTTGCTGAAGGACTAAGTCCATTCTCCCACAGAGACTGGACAAGACTGTCCACTTAGGGATGCATGATCCACAGGCAGGCAGACAACAGACTCAGGGACAGCCCTTACTCCATTTGTTCAGGGACTCACATGAAGACCAAGAAGCTTGTTTCCTACATATGTGCAGGAGTCTAGGTAAATCTTTGGTTGGTGATTCAGTCTGGGTACCCACAAGGTTCTTTGGTAATTGACTCCATTGTTCTTCCTGTGGAGTCCCTGTCCTCTTCTTGGGTCCCCCAATCTTTCTCCCAACCCTTAAGATTCCATGAGATCCAACTAATGCTTGGTTGTGAGTCTCTATATTTCTTGCCATTTAGTATGTGGTAGAGCCTCTTAGAGGACAGTTAGGCTAAGTTCCTGTCTATAAGCATGGCAGAGTATAATTAATAGCACCAGGGGTTGGCATGTGACCATGGGATGGGTATCAATTTTGGAAAGTCATTGTTTGGCCATTCCCTCAGTCTATGCTCTATCCCAGTCCCTACATATCTTGTAGACAGAACACATTTTAGCTCAGCTGATTTTTGGGTGGGTTACTGTCCTTATCTTTCCAATGGGAATCCTACCTGCCTGTAGGAAGTAGTCACTTCAGGATCCATATCCCCCACTGTTGGAATCTCAGCTATAGTCATCCCCATAGACCCTCTGGGGCTTCTTCCCTTCCAAAGTCTCTGGCACATCCTAGAGATTGCCACTGACTCTCAGCAAATCTCCCTTCTTTCTCTCCTACCCTCCCTCCATATGATCTCATCCCTGCCCCACTTCCCTCCTCCTCCCCTTTCCACCATTTTCCCTCCTTCTATGGTCCTTTGATATCTATTTTGTTTTCACTCCGAATAAAGATTCAACCATCTTTCTTGGGCCCTTATTATTTGGCTTTTTTGGATCTGTTGACTATAGCATGGTGTTCCGGTACTGTATGGCTAATATATATTTACAAATGAGTATATACAATGCATGGACTTTTGAGTCTGTGTTACCTTACTCAAGATGTGATTTTGTAGATCCATCCATTTGCCTGAAAAATTTATAATGTCCTTGTTTTATTGGGTGAGTATTATTTTATTGTGGAGATATATTTCATTTTCTGTATCCATTCTTCAGTTGACAAATATCTAGGTTGTTTTCAGTTTCTTGCTATTACCAATAAAGCTGCTGTAAACATAGTTGAACAAGTTTCCTAGTCGGATGGTGTAACATCATTTGGATATATTCCAGGAGTAGTGTATCTGGGTCTTGAGGTAGTACTATTCCAAATCTTCTAACATACTAGAAAGATGAGTCCCAATTTGTCAACTGGTAAATTCATTAACTAAAATAGTTCTACAATATATGATAAAATACTTAACCTACCTTATTCAGAACAAAACTGGTATTACATGTTTTTAAGAAATTCTTTCTATACAAACCATTCAGAATTATAATATGACTATACTCAAAAAATTAGGAGGATCTGAGGTAAAATAAATGACTGATTTCTCATCTACTTCTAGGTCCTTCTAGACAGTAACTGATGATTATTAGATTCAAAAATATTCAGATGTACATCACAGGCTCAAAGATTTGAACCAATGTACAACTCCGTGATTAACCTGTAAGTCCTACCTAACCAGGAACCAGATAACTTCATAGAATGCTGTGATTTGTAGTACTTAAAAATAACAAAGCCTCATAGGAAATTATGGTGACCTATAGACATGTCCTTAGAGGCCTCTGTAACATATGACTCCAACCATTCTTAGAAGGGCAATTCTAGAAAAGGATTCTGATTGAAGCCATCTTTTGATCAGTGTTTAATAATTAATAAAAGTTGCTTTAAATTTGCCCCAAATGGTGGAATTAGTTTTCTCCAGCAAGTCACAGGATGAATATGTCTTCTTTATACCAAGAAAAAGACTTTATGTAAATACTGAAAATACAGACATTGTGCTGGGAGACTATTCTTTTGTAATGCAATCTGCTTTGGATTGCCATAATTACACATAGCTTGTGTATTATTAAATCTGACTGATATTTTCTTCTTATATAGTAGTCTGTTAGATCATAGTGATCTTTGAGGAGCCTCTATTAAGCCTGAGCATGACAAACATGCCTATGGCAGGCCTTGTTCTTCCCTATTTTCTCTCCCTTGCTAAAAACCATTAGAATATATTCCTAAAGCTAATAGAACCATCAAGTCTATTCCATCATGTCATTTGATAACTGCCTCCTTGTAAGGCTGACTACCAAGTTCCAGCTATCCAAGTATAGAAATCCAGCAGTCAAAAGTATACTTTTGGCTGCCTTAAGAACATCCCCAATCAAAATTAGTGCTCTTTTCCAAATAGGAGCTTCTCCTTCAAGCTTTAAAAACTACCATTTGCATATGGGAAACATATGTCTCCTCTATCCAGAGGCAGTAATTTTCCTCTAGGGACAAATATCTGGTTCCCCTCTTCCTTGTTTATTTCCCTTTGTTTCTTTTACTCTATCTACTGTCTTGGTCTTTTACTTCATGCCCTCTTTTTTATTCTTTTCTTTTATTGGATATTTTCTTTATTTACATGTCAAATGTAATCCCCTTTCCTGGTTTTTCCCCTAGTAACCCCTTATACTCTGTTTTATTCCTTTCTTCTCTTTCCTTTCCCTCTGGGGCAAATAAATCTCCTTGTACCAAGAGAATTTGGTTACTGTTTGTATTGTGCTAATACCATCTTTTAACAATTTCCCTCCTACACACTGTTTTCTAGAATTTCCATCTAAGTATTACAAAAGCTAAGAAATGAGAAATCCCAGTGTAAAGGGGGTGCTGATATATTGAAATTTTAAAAAGATTCTTTGTGGTGATTTCCCTGCAAGCATTAGAGCAGGGGTGTTGGTGGTAAAGGGTGAGGGGGGCAAGGAGGGGAGTGATCAGGAGTGGGTAAGAATAAAACTCAGCTCAACCTGATTTTATTGTAAACTGTTCTCGACCAGGACTTTTAGAGTCTGGCCCACATCATTTTACATTAGCCATATTTAAGCATAGCACAATTTTGGGAAAAAAAATTAGATCACAATCAACTCAGTCTTAAGTGTACAACTTAAGACATGGTTACATTGTTTTTTCTTTTTTCTTTTTGTTTTGTTTTTTTAATCTTTACTCTGATACTTAAACCACACAAGGACCGAACAGAAAAAGAGAACATCGGAACAATCTCATTCATGAATATCAGTGTAAAAATATTCAATAAAATTCTTTAAAACCAAATCTAAGAACACATCAAAACAATTATTCACCACAATTAAGTAGGCTTCATGCCAGGAATGCAAGGTTGGTTCAATATACAAAAATCCATCAATGTAATCCACTATATAAACAAACTTACTAGAAAAAAATCACATGGTCATCACCTTAGATGCAGGAAAAGCATTTGACAAAATGCAATACCCCTTCATGTTAAAAGTATTGGAGAGATAAGGAACTCAAGGCCCATATCAAAACATAATAAAAGCAATTTACTGCACACCAACAGCCAATATCAAATTAAATGGAGACATACTTGAAGCAAACCCACTAAAATCAGGGACAAGGCAGAGATGCCACTCTCCTCATGTTTATTCAATGTACCATTACTCAAAGTGCTAGCTAGAACAATAAGAAAAAAATTACAGCAAGGGGATAAAAATTGGCAAAGGAGAAATAAAGGTATCACTATTTGTATACAACGTTAGTATACATAAGTGTCCTCAAAAACTCTATCAGAGAATTTCTCCAGTTGATAAACAACTTCAGCAAAGTGGCCTGATATAACATTAACTCAAATCAGTAGCATTCCTTCATACAAATGATAACCAGTCTGAGTAAGAAATTTGGAAAACAACTCCCTTTAGAATAGCCACAAATAATATAAAAATATCTCGGAGTAACTCTAACCAAACAAGTAAAAGACCTGCATGATAATAACCTCAAGTCTTTCAAGAAAAAACTCAAAGAAGATCTCAGAAAATGGAGAGATCTACCATGCTCATGGATTGGCAGAATTAACATAGTAAAAATGGCCATCCTACCAAAGGCAATCTACAGATTCAATGCAATCCCCATAAAAATCCCAACCCAATTCTTCAAAGACACAGAAAAAGCACTTTTCAAATTCATCTGGAAAGGCAAAAAACCCAGAATAGCAAAAACAATTCTTAACAAAAAAAGAATGGCTGGGCGAATCACCATCTCTGACCTCAAGCTATACTACAGAGCAATAGTTAAAAAAAAAAAAAACTGCATGATATTGGTACAGAGACAGACATACTGATCAATGGAATAAAACTGAAGACCCAGAAATAAAACCACACACTTATGGACACTTGATCTTTGCCAAAGATGCTAAATATATACAATGGAAAAAATAAAGCATATTCAATAAATGATACTGGTCTAACTAGCTATCTGTATGTAGAAAAATGAAAATAGGCTCATAATTTTACCTTGCACAAAGCTCAAGTCCAAGTGGATCAAGGATCTCAACATAAAACTAGATACACTGAATCTAATAGAAGAGAAAGTGGGAAAGAGCCTTGAATTCATTGGTACGGGGGGGGGGATTTCCTAAATAGAACTCCAATGGCTTAAGCTCTAAGATCAAGAATTGATAAATGGGACCTCATAAAACTGGAAAGCTTCTGTAAGGCAAAGGAAATAGTAAATAAGACAAACTGAAAAGCTATAGATTGGGGAAAAATCTCCACTAACCCCATATCTTATAGAGGCTATCCCCCAAAAATCCAAACAACCCTATCAAAAATGGGGCATAGAACTAACCAGAGAATTTGCCATAGAGGAATCTTGAATGGCTGAGAAGCACCTAAAGTAATGTTCAAAATGATCAGAGAAATGCAAATCAAAGTAACCCTGATAT
The DNA here is from genome assembly GCA_964023405.1 of Apodemus agrarius. Classification (NCBI taxonomy): domain Eukaryota; kingdom Metazoa; phylum Chordata; class Mammalia; order Rodentia; family Muridae; genus Apodemus; species Apodemus agrarius. Next base: position 77,514,959 of record OZ030017.1, read on the forward strand.
TCCACCTTATACCAATGAGAATGTCTAAGATGAAAACCTTAGGTGACAAAGATGTGGAGAAAGAGGAACACTCCATTGCTGGTGGGCTTGCAAACTGGTACAGTCTGGAAATCAGTCTGGAGGTTCCTCAGAAAACTGGGAACAGATCTACCTGAAAACCCAGCAATACCACTCTTGGGAATATACCCAAAAGATGCCCCACCATGCCACAGCGGCATGTGTTCCACTATGTTCACAGCCACCTTATTTGTGATAGCCAGGAGCTGGAAAACAAAAACAAAAACAGATGTCCCACAACAGAAGAATGGATACAGGAAATGTGGTTCATTTACACAATGAAATACTACTCAGTGCTTAAGATCAAGGACATCCTGAGTTTTGCAGGCAAATGGATGGTACTAGAAAATATCTTCCTGAGTGAGGTAACTGAGCCCCCAAAGGACATGCATGGTGTATAATACTAATATAATGTAATAAGTGCATATTGGCTGAAAATAAAAAATGAAAGGAATACCCAAGATATAGTTCACAGAACTCAAAACAGGCAACACACTAAAGGGCTCAAGTGAGGACACCTCAGTCCCACTTGGGAAGGAGAAGAAAGCAATCATAAGTGGGAGGAAGGGATGAACCTTTGAGGGAAGGTGGCCAGGGGGGTTGCTGGAGGGTTGGGGGAGAGTGGAACCTAATCTAACATTGTGGGGAGGGAAAAGGACTGAAGCACTGAGGGCCAGCAGAAAGAATGAAAACAGGCAATCTTGGGAGGTAGGAGGTTGGGGGAATCCTCCAGAATGCACCAGAGACATGGAAGGGGGGGTAAGAGACTCTCAGGACTAAATGGGAAGAACCTTAGATGAAATGCCTGACAGTAGGGACAGGGAATTTATAGAGCCCACCTCCAGCAGAAAGACAGGTCATCAAATGAGGGAGGTTTGGCATCCCAGTCAAATCTCTTGTCCATAATTGTGCCTGTCTGAAAGAGCTACAGGGATAGAAATGGAGAGGGGCTTGAGGAAAAGAAGGGCCAGCAACAGACCCAAACTAGGATCCAGTTCAAGGGGAGGTCCTGAGTCCTGACACTATTACTGAGGCTATGGAGTACTCACAAAAAGGGGTCTAACATTACAGCATCCCGGAAGACCCAACAAGCAGCTGAAAGAGTCAGATGCATATATTTGCACCCAACCAATGGACAGAAGCTGTTGACCCCTGTGATTGAATTAGGGAAAGGTTGAAAGAAGCTGAGAAGGAGGGTGACCCTGTTGGAGGAACAGCAGTCTCAATTAATCTGGACCTCTGATATCTCTCAAACACTAGACCACCAAACAGGCAGCATATACCAGCTAATATGAGGCCCGCCAAACATATGCAGCAGAGGACTGATGGGTCTACGTTCAATCAGAGATGATACACCTAACTCTCAAGATACTGGAGGCCCCATGGAATTTAGAGGTGAGGTGGGGTATGGGTGGGGGTGGGGGTTGGTGACATCCTTATCGAGACATGGGGGTCAGGAGGAGGTATGGTAGGTGGACCAGTTGGAGGGTAGACAGGGGTGGGGAATAAAATCTGGAGTACTTTTGTCTTCTTTCATAAGCATGATTATTGATGACTCAGAAAGTAGTTCACAAGACTTATTCTCTAATGAAATTGACTGAGGTAAACATAATGCCTATGGGTATCAGAATTTGGTTAACCCTAAGATAACATAGAAGTTACTTAGGCTGTTCAAAAGCATAAATGACATTAGTCATTCACAATGGTTTTTATGGGTTAAAAGTAATATTCAAGGTTTAATATTCCTCTGTGGTTGGAAAATCAGATTGTCTATTAATTTTCAAAACACATTAAAAGATATATTTACTAAAAATCTTAATTGTCAAGATGTACATATTGTGCCTGCCATCATATGTGTTTGAGGAACTAACTTTAACTTGGTGCTATATAAATTCTGTAACTTTAAGTATTTGACCTTTTCTTCTTGTTTTCTTTGAGCTTTCTGACAAAGTTTTATGCCTCAACTGATATAATACTACCAGATGTAATTTTCTAGTAGTTACTCAGACTATAGTATGAGAAAGAACATGACACATGCACTCTGTGAGAAGCAACTGAAGTAAGAATTTTTAGTTGTTGCTGCAGTGACCTGAAATATGATAAAAGCTGCAAAATAGGAAAATCAAAAACTGTCCATGTGTCTCCAGGGAGGAATCTGCCCACAGCTATGTCAGTTTCATAATTCAGTGAATCAAAAATGATTCAGTCTTTAAAGAACTGGATGTAACTTACTGTAATTTTTTCCCTTTTAGTCTATTGTTATAAAAGGTCAAAAATGTGTATATTAACCTATGCCAGATTGTAGGCAAGTCTAAATATAATGAAATTTATATTCATATTTCTATGCTATTTTTCTGTATAGAATTCTTGCCAGGAACCTATTTAACTCCTACATATAAAATGTATGATGATATCTCCATTTAATTGTTTTGTTTTGTTGTATTCATATATATCTTGTGATTTAAAGTTCTTTTATATTTCTTGAAACATGAGTCCACACTGTAACACAGCATGGCCTTTTATCCACATATTGTTCAAGCTAGCCATAAACTCACAGCAATCCTCTAGCTTCAGCATGTACTGCTGGAATTATAGGCATAAGCCACTATATACAACTGTATCATGAACTTTTATGCAAATAAAATTACAAATTTTATAACTTCTTTTAAATTCAATCACCCTTAATCACTTTTCTATAAGTTATACTTGCATGTGCTTGATAATGATTTCCTATAGAAAAATTTTATAATGCTCTTCCCCATTTAGTACACTGAGTCAGACTTACCTCTTGAAGGTAGCATGACCTTATTTGTTGATTTATTATGTATTGTTTGCTTTTTTACAATTAAGGGATATCAGTCTACTTATGATGTGATCTCAATATTTGGGTAAGTTATGCCACTGGTAATTAATTAATTATTTCCTGTTTTCTTTTTACATATGTGCTTTGTTTTTATCCTGACCCCCTTGTTCAAACAGTGCCTATTTTATTTTAAAGGTTATTTGTGGTTTTCATTTGTTAATGATATTCCTTTTTCATTTTTAATGGTGATATTTTAATAAGTTTCTGCTATTTTGAATAATCTGTATCGTATGTGTTTCTTACCTTTTAAACATTTTTAAAATTACATTTTAAAATTTGTATATCTTATTATTATTCAGGTTTGCCATCCTGATTACTTTTTTGAACTATTATTTAAGTAATTTTATGTTTCAGAACAAATTGGATATTTTACTATTTTAGACATCATGCTTCTCCAAAGCAAATACATGTTGTTATGTATCAGTTTCCTCTGAAATTGAAACATTGCGTCCTGCAGGAAATCTCTTTAAGCAGGAATGTACTTCTTGGAAAAAAATCTCATAATTAATTATATGAAATTTGATAGGATTATAATCCAAGGAATATATAATATACACACTTTAATCTGTTGTATTACCCACTCCCAATAATAAAGTTGTGGCCCAATAACTGACATCTTGCCATATCAAAATAAACGTATTCCTATGCTTAAATGCAGGAATAGGTAAACTAGTATAAAAAATAACTAACAATATAAGTTCTTATATGAATAGATACCATAATGTTAGAGACTACTATATGAAATTATTATATACTATAATGAAATTTATGTTCATATTTCTATGCTATTTTTCTGTATAGAATTCTTGCCAGGAACCTATTTAACTCCTACATATAAAATGTATGATGATATCTCCATTTAATTGTTTTGTTTTATTGTATTCATATATATCTTGTGATTCAAAGTTCTTTTATATTTCTTGAAAGGTGGGAAGATATTGTATCCTTGGCAAAGGTCCTAGAATTCTGCTTATACCAGATATTGTCTTCTTTGCTACCACATGGAAGTGTTTAGGGTTACTTGGTGCTTGATCTATAGAAACTTTGAGCACAACAATGGTTAGAAAACTAATATTAATAAATCAGAGTTTTTGCCAATTCTGAACTTTTATAATTGTTTCAGAGAGAATCATGATTTATGTAAAGTTCATTTTTAATTCTTGTGATATTTATAAATTTATAAATTCTGAATTTATAATTTATGAATATTAAAATTTATGAGTACTAAATTTATGAATATTAAAAAGTAAAACTGAGCCTAAAATTACCAATTATGTTTTCAATAATTAGAATTTGTTTATAAAGTATCATAAAATTTTGCCAGGCATGGTGATACTCACCTTTAATCCCAGTACTTGTAAGGCAGATGTAGGTGGATATCTGAGAATTCAAGGCCAGACTGATTTAAAAAGCAAGTCCATCACTGATGCTAGAATGGACCAAAGCATCATTGTGGGGGAGTATAAGAACAGGGAGATAGGAGGGGGTGGATGAGGGAGCAGGGGGAGGGAAAAGGGCATGTGGGACCTTTGGGGGTGGGGAACCAGAAAAAAGAAATGAATTGTAAATATAGAATATATCTAATAAAAAAATAGGCTTTAAAAAATGCGGGGTCAGCAAGCTGAGCATTCACATTTTCAAAGGCTTCTCAGAGGGTACTTAAGCAACAGCAAAGCAATGGTTTATAAGAATAGATTTAATTCTAGTCTTTAATCCAACCATAGAAGTCATGTGTTCAGAAAAAGTTCAGCCCACATACATTAAATATTTAGTAAATCATTTTGCAGTGGATAAAACCAACTGAATGTCTTGTGAGTTGTTAAGCACCGACTAAAGTGTTTACAGTATTTCATAAACATCAACAAACTTTTGCCCTCCTATTTCTGAAAATAATAAATAGTTTATAAATCATAAAAAAGCAAGTCATGACAGCCAAGACTTTTGCATAGAAAAATCCTGCCTCAAAAAATAAAACAAGTAAAATAAAATTTTGGGTCTATTTAACAGGCCAAATAATGATCAAACAGTGTGAAATTGTGTTGTTGACACTTAGTAAAAATTAAAGAATACAGGAAAATATAATAAAGCAGATTAAGAATTGAACAAATCAGTCCAAGACCTAAAATGTGGAAATAGAAACAATAAAAAAAAACACAAAGGGAGGCAACTGTAGATATGGACAACTTAGGAAACAGACTAGGAGCTACAGATGTATGACATAGAAGAGAGATTATCAGTCATAGAATATGCCATAGAAGATATTGACACGTTAGTCAAAGAAAAGACAAAGCGTAGAAAGCACCTAACCCAAAATATTCAGGAAATACAGGACACAATGAAAATATCAAACCAAGGAATGCAAGAGATAGAAGAGGATGATAACTCCCAGCTCAAAGAAACAGAAAAACATCTTAAAATCACAGAAGAAAACTTTGATAACCTGAAGAAAGAGATGGCCATAAATGTACAAGAAGCCTATAGTACACCAAATAGATAGGGCCAGATAAGAAAATCCTCCCATAATACAATAAACAAAACAATAAATGCACAGAAGACAAAGAGAATATTAAAAGCTGTAAGAGTAAAAAGGGCCAAGTAACATAAAGGCAGATCTATCAGAATTATGGCAGACTTATCATCAGAGACTCTAAAAGCCAGAAAATCCTGTACAGATGTCATGCAGTCCCTAAGAAACCATAGATGCCAACCCACATTACTATACCTAGCAAAACTCTCAATCACTTCAGATGGAGAAAACAACATATTCTAAGACAAAACCACAAATGTTGTCCCCATTCCTTGTTCCCCCCCAAAAAAAATCCCATAAGCCATCTCTCCTCCCCCTGTTTCCCAATTAACCCTCTCCCACTTCCCTTTTTTGGTATTCCTCTACACTGTGGTACAGCGGAAATTTTCCTGAACAAAAAACAATGCTCAAGTTCTAAATAGGATCAACAATTTGAAACTGCAAAGTTTCTGTAAGGCAAAGTGGTTGGAGTGGGGTAGAGATGGGGATGGGGGAACCTATATCTACATCTAGATTGGTGGGTTTTATAACTGGGAGTCTGGGTAATGCTATGATTGGTAGGGTCAAGTACACTTGATTAACTTTTTGCTTGCAAACTCTTCTCCATAAAATTTGCTAACTGTCATTTTGCAAGCTGGGGAAGGATCCCTTTTACATAATAAGCCTGTGGTTGTTCTAGTAACTGAATTGTCCAATTTTGGGAAGTAGAAACTGAGGTCTGGTCTCTTGACCTACTAGTTTGCAGCCTGTCATACACCATCTCAGGCCACTTTATGCCTTTCACAACTATTTTCTCCAAAGTAAAGATTCAGAGTAAAGTAACATTATTTTACTTTGTGAAATTTTGGTTTGTTAAATAATATTGATGGTAAAAGGAAAAATAAAAGGTCTGCTTTAGGCTTAGGAAATTTGCATAGCATAAGATGAGTTAAAAGCACTTTGGATATTCTGTTTGAATATTAGCACTGAATATCCCAAGACTGAATCCCAGAATTTATAAATCTGCTCTACACCCTGATAAGTCAGTTTGTCAATAGACAAAGATCCCAACATCCATTCAACAAATAGGAGACAAGATTTCCTAAAACACTACCAGATTCTGATGTCTCATCACAAAAAGTAGACCTGAACAACTTAGACCATAGGTCTTTATCAAAATTAGTATTTCCATAGTATCATTCTCTGAAAAAAAGTGACTTTTATGATGTATAGCACAATGAATTCAAACTGACAATAATAAACATGATCAATTATTCCAAAATTAAAAGGATTTTGTTTTCTTCCCCTGACCTGAGGTCATTTATATGTTACTTGGATATCTGAAGTAGCTTCCTGATTAATATTGTCTTCCATAACTCAAGACATCCAGTCAAATTTAAAACAGTAATTAAGGAAGAAATATAAAATTTACTAGGATATTTTATGATTTTAAGAGAAATTTATTACTGTGAACTATGGGTAAATAGTAATAAATCTAATTAATGACACTGGTAAAGTAATTTTTAAAACAGTATTATATAGAACAGAAAAATAAAGATTTCATAACTGTTTAAAATTTATGGACAGTGGGAGAGGGACAGACAAGAAAGAAGCCTAGAGGGGCAGAAGAATGAATGTAAATATGCAGCTGCAAGGTGAACCTCTAAAAATTCCTAGGGACTTGAGATGTGAGAGGTTACCAAGACTCAATGGGGAAGACCTTAAACAAAATGCCAAATAGTGGAGAGATGGAACCTGAAGAGACCACCTCCAGTTGATATACAACCTCCCCTCACCCCCAGTGAAAAAATAAAGTCACTAACCCACCTTCAAAAGTTTGGACCCAGAATTGTTCCTAAGAGAAATTTAGGGACAAAATGGAGCAGAGACTGAAAGACCATCCAGTGACCAGCTCAACTTGGGAAGCATCCCATTGAAGGGCACCAAACCCTGGCATTATTACTGATGCTATGTTCTGCTTTCAGACAAGAGCCTTGCATGGCAGTCTTCTGAGCAGCTCTACCAGCAGTTGACTGAGACAGATGCAGATACTTCGAGCCAACCATTGGAAAGAGGTCATGGAAACCTTTGGAGTAGTTAGTGGAAGGACTGAAGGTACTGAAGGGGATGGCAGCCCCATAGGAAGATCAACAGTGTCAATTAATCTGGGCCCTTGGGAGCTCCGAGAGACTAAGCCAACAGCCAAAGAGCATACATAGGCTGGCCCATGACCCAAGGTACATATGTAGCAATGAACTGCCTTGTGTTGCCTCATTGGAAGTTGATTCACCTAATCCTGTAGAGACTTGATGTCCCAGAGAATGGGGATGCCCACAGTGTGGAGTGGTGTGCAGTGGGGATGGCTGGGTAAGTGGGGGAATCACCCTCTCAGAGGCAAAATGCAGGCAATGAGGTGAAGAACTTCAGGAGGGGGGCCTGGAATTGGAGCAGCAATTGAAATGTAAAAAGATAAAATAAGACTTTAAGAAGGAAATAAATAGCTCCCTTACAGGGGATCACAAGTAAATAGGTAGAAGCCCTTTTAGGAGAAACACATAAATCTATTAATGAAATATAGAAAAAATAAAAGCAAACAGATGAAAGAATTGAACAAAACCATCCAGAATCTAAAAATGGAATGGAAACAACAAATAAATCAGAAAGGGAGACAACACTAGAGATAGAAAACCTAGGAAAGAGATTAGGAGTCATAGAGTCAAGCTCCACCAATTGAACAAAACCATCCAGAATCTAAAAATGGAATAGAAACAACAAATAAATCAGAAAGGGAGACAACACTAGAGATAGAAAACCTAGGAAAGAGATTAGGAGTCATAGAGTCAAGCTCCACCAACAGAATACAAGAGATAGAAGAATCTCAGGTGTACATGATACCATAGAAGACATTGACACAACAGTCAAAGAAAATGCAAAAAGCAAAACACCCCTAATCCAAAATATTCAAGAAGTCCAGGACACAAAGAAAAGACAGAACTTAAAAATAATAGTTATAGAAGAGTGTCAAGATTCCCAACTCAAACGGCCAGCAAACACCTTCAACAAAATTATAGAAGAAAATGTCCCTAACCTAAAGAAGAGATGCCCATAAACATAAAAGAAGCCTACAGAACTCCAAATAGATAGGACCAGAAAAGAAATTCCTCCCATCACATAATAATTAAAACACCAAAATGCACAGAACAAAGAAAGAATTTTAAAAGTAGTGATGGAAAACAGAAAAGTAACATATAAAGAAAGACCAATTAGACTTCTCAACAGAGACTTATACCAGACTTCTCAACAGAGACTTTAAAAGCCAGGTGATCTTGGGCAGATGTCATACAGACCCCAAGAAAACAAAAATCCCAACCCAGGCTACTACACCCACCAAAACTCTCAATTACCATAGATGGAGAAACTAAGATATTCAATGACAAAACCATATTTAAATAATGTCTTTCCACCAATCCAGTCCTACAGAGGATAATAGATGGAAAACTTCTACAGGAGGGAAATGACACTCAAAGAAAAGCAAGAAACTAATCTCATAAGAAATCCAAGAGAACCACACAAGCATAATTCCACCTCTAACAACAAAAATAACAGGAAGCAGCAATCATCGGTTATTAATATCAACATCAATGGAGACAATTACCCAATAAAATGACATAGACCAATAGGCTGGATACATAAAGAGAACCCAGCATTTTGCTGCATACAAGAAACACACCTTGATGACAAAGACAGACAGTATCTCAAAGTAAAAGGATTGAAATATTTTCAGGCAAATGACACTAAGAGAAAAGATGGAGTAGCCATTCTAATATCCAATAAAATAGACTTTCAACCAAATATTATTTTTTAAAAAGGTGGGGAAAGACACTACATATTCATCAAAAGAAAAGCCCACCAAGAAGAACTCTCAATTCTGAACATATACGCCCCAAATGCAAGGGCATCCACATTTGTAAAAGAATCATTACTAAAGCTCAAAGCACACATTAACCCTTACACAATAATAGGAGAGTTTAGCACTTCACTTTGACCAATGGACAAATCATGGAAACAAAACGCTAAACAGAGACACAATAAAACTAGCAAAGTTATGCACCAAATGGACTTAACAGGCATCTACAGAACATTTCACCTAAAACAAAATGATATGCCTTCTCAGCACCTCACAGTACCTTTTCTAAAACTGACCATTAAATCAGATTCAAAACAAGTCTCAAAATCCAAGTAGACTGAAATAATCTCATGCATCTTATCAGATCACCATGGACTAAGGCTAGTATTCAACAACAACAAAAGCAACAGAAAGCCCACATACACATGAAAGCTGAACAATTATCTACTGAATAACAACTTGGTCAGGGGAAAATTATGAAAGAAATTAAAGATTATTTAGAATGTAAAGAAATGAAGGCACAACATACCCAAACTTATAGGACACAATGAAAGCAGTGCTAAGAGGAAAACTCAGCTCTGAGTGCCTCCATAAAGATATTGGAGAGATCATTCATTAGCAGCTTAACAACACATCTGAAAGCTCTAGAACAAAAAGAAGGAAATATACCCAAAAGGAATAGACAACATAAAGTAATCTAATTCAGGGCTGAGATCAACCAAGTAGAAACAAAGAGGATTATATAAAGAATCAACATAACTAAGAACTGGTTCTTTGATAGAATCAAGATAAATAAACCCTTAGCCAAATGAACCAGAAGGCACAGAGATATCTAAGCTAACACAATCAGAAATGAAAAGGGTGTCATAACAACAGAAACTGAAGAAATTCAAAAATGATCAGATCCTACTACTGAAGCCTATATTCAACAAAACTGAAAAATCTAGATGAAATGGATGATTTTCTAAACAGATAATATGTATCAAATTTAAATCAGGATCAGATAAACCATCTATACAGTCTTATAACCCCCCAAAAATAGAAGCAGTCATTAAAAGTCCCCCAACAAAACAATCTCCAGAAACAGATGATTATAGTGCAGAATTCTATCAAAACTTCAAAGAATACCTAATACCAATACTTTTCAAACTATTTCATAAAATAAAAACAAAAGGAACACTACCCAATACTTTTTATGAAGCCACAGTTAGACTGATAACTAAACCACACAAAGACCCAACAAAGAAAGAGTACATCAGACCAACTTCCATCATGAATATTGATGCAAAAATAGTCAATAAAATACTTGCAAACCAAATTCAAGAACACCTCAAAATGATGAGTCACCATGAGAAAATAGGCTTCATCCCAGGGATGGAGGGATGGTTCAATATATAGAAATTCATCAACATAATCCACTATATAAATGAAATCAAAGAAAAAGGCACATGATCATCCCGTTAGATGCTGAAAAAGCCTTTGATTAATTATAACACCCTGTCATACTAAAAGTATTGAAGAGATCATAATTCAAGGTCCATACCTAAATATAATAAAATAAATATTCAGTAAGCAAACAGCCAGTATCACACTAATGGAAAGAAACTTAAAACAATCCTACCAGAATCACAGGCAAGGCAAGGTTACCCACTCTTCCCCTATTAAATATAGTACTTGTGGTTCTAGCCAGAACAGTTAGACAACAAGAGGAGATCAAAGAAATGAAAGGAAGAAGTCAGTATATCACTATTTGCAGATCATATGATAGTATATGATCAATAATCAGAAATCAGTAGATTTCATTTACTCAATGCATAAACAGGCTGAGATAGAAAATAAGGAAGTAACACCCTTTACAATAATCACAAATAATATGAAATATCTTGGTGTCATCATAACCAAGCAAGTGAAAGCTCTGTATAAGAACTTCAAGGCTCTGAAGAAAGAAATTGAAGAAGACCTCAGAAGATGGAATGATCTCTCATGTTCATGGATTGGCAGGATTAACATAGTAAAAATGGCCATATTGCCAAAAGCAATCTACAGATTTAATGCAATCCTCCTCAAAATTCCAACTCAATCCTTTACAGAGATAGAAAGATCAATTCTCAAATTTATCTGGAACAACAACAACAACAACAATAACAACAACAAAAAACCCAGTATAGCAAAAAACATTCTCAACAATAAAAGTACTTCTGTGAAATCACCACTGCTAATCTCAAGCTCTACTATGGAATAATAGTGGTAAAAACTGCATGGTATTAGCACATAGACAGGCAGGTAGATAAATTGAATAGAATTGAAGACCAAGAAATGAGCCCACACACCTTTGGTCGGTCACTTGATCAATGTGCCAAAACCATCCAGTGAATAAAAGACAGCATTTTCAACTAATGGTGGTGGTTGACTTGGAGGTCAGCATGTAGAAGAATGAAAATTGACCCATTCTTATCTCCTTGTACAAAATTCAAGACTAAGTGGCTCAAGGATCTCCACGTAAAATCAGATACTATGAATCTAATAGAAGAGAATGTGGGAAAGAACCTCGAACACTTTGACATAGGGGGAATATTTCTGAACAGAACACCAATGGCTGATGCTCTAAGATCAAGAATTGACAAATGGGACCTAATAAAATTGAAAAGTTTCTGTAAGGCAAAAGACACATTCAATATGACAAAATAGCAACCTACAGATTGGGAAAAGATCTTTACCAACCCTGCATGATTGAGGGCTGACATCCAAAATAAACAAAGAACCAAAGAAGATAGATGCCAGAGAAATAGATGACCATATTTAAAAAATGAATATGAATTAAAAAATGAATTCTCTAAGATCAAGAATTGACAAATGGGACCTCATAAAATTATAAAGTTTCTGTAAGGCAAAGGGCACTGTCAAAAGGACAAAATGGCAACCAACAAATTAGGAAAAGATCTTCACCAACCCTACATCCGACAGAAGGCTAATATCCAGTATATACAAAGAACTCAAGAAGTTAGACTCCAGAGAACCAAATAACCCTATTAAAATGGGGTACAGAGCTAAAGAATTTTCACCCGAAGAACTTCAAATGGCTGAGAAGCACCTTAAGAAATGTTCAACATCATTAGTCATTAGGAAAATGCAAATCAAAACAACCCTGAGATTTTATCTCACACCAGTCAGAATGGCTAAGATTAAAAACTCAGGAGACAGCAGGTGTTATCAAGGATGTGGAGAAAAAGGAACACTCCTCCACTGCTAGTGGGAATGCAAGTTGGTACAACCAGTCTGGAAATCAGTCTGGTAGTCCTCAGAAAACTGGGCATGACACTTCTGAGGACCCTTCTATACCACTCCTGGGCATATACCCAGAGGATTCCCTGGCATGCAATAAGGACACATGCTCCACTATGCTCATAGAAGCCTTATTTATAATAGCCAGAAGCTGGAAACAACCCAGATGTCCCTCAATAGAGGAATGGATACTGAAAATGTTTTACATTTACACAATGAAGTACTTCTCAATTATTAAAAATAATGACTTCATGAAATTCTTAGGCAAATGGATAGAACTTGAAAATATCGTCCTGAGTGAGGTAAACCAGTCACAAAAGAACACAACTGGTATATACTCACTGATAAGTGGCTATAAGCCTAAAAGAAGCTCAGAACAACCAGGAAACAACTCACAGACCATATGAGACCCAAGATGAAAGATGACAACAGTAAATTATGGATGCAATAGTCATACTCAGAAGGGGGAAGAAAAAAACTCAGGAAACAGAGGGAGAGAGGGATCTTGGAGTGAGAGAGAAGGGATGGGGAAAGGGGGACTGTTTCAGATATGGGGAGAAGTACAGATGGTCAGGAATTTGAAAGGAGGAGAGTAGGGGAAGGGGGAGCTGGATGTAGCAACTAGAAGTTCCAGATTCCAGGAACCCAAAAGTTTCCCAGGACCCAACAGGAAGAATATTAGACAAAATACCCAACAATGGAGAGATAGAACCTATAGAGACAATATCCAGTTCATAGGCACAGCCTGGGGTTGAAAAATGGGGCCACTCACCCACCTCAAAAATATTAATCCAGAATTCCTCCTGTCAAAAGAAAATGCAGGGACAATGAGTGGAGCAGAAACTAAAGGAGAGGCCATCCAGAGACTGCCCCACCTAAGGATCCATCTCATCTGCAGACAGCAAACTCAAACACTATTGCTCATGTCAAGAAGCACTTGCTGAGAGGAGTATGGTATAACTGTCCCCTGAATGGCTTTACCAGAGCCTGACCAACACAGCTTTGGATGCATGTAGCCAAATATTGGACTGATTGCAGGGACCCTAGTGGAGAAGCTAGGGCAAGGGCTGAAGGAGCTGAAGGGGTTTGCAATCCTATTGGAAGAACAATGACAACCAATCAGACCTCTAAAGCTCCCAGGTACTAAACCACCAACAAAAGAATATACATGGGGGGAACCTATAACTTCAGCTGGATATGTAGCAGAGGGTTGTTCTATTCGGCATCACTGGGAGGGGAACCCCTTAGTCCCGTAGATGCTAGATGATCCATGGTAGGGGAATGCTAGGGTGCTGAGGCATGAGTGGGTGACTGGTGGGGGATTACCCTCGTAGAGGCAGAGGGTAGGAGGAGGGCATAGGGGGTTTGTGGAGGGGAATCTGGATAAGGTGACATTTGAAATGATAATAAATATTTTTTTTAATTTTTATTTTCTATATTCAATGTTTACATTCCAGAGGCTTTCCCCTTTCCCAGTTCCCCCCCCTATGTCCCATAGGTCCTCTCCCCCCCAACTATTCCCCAATCATTCCCCCTCCCCCCACAGTTTCTCTACAAAACTGGATCCAATCTTTCCAGGCCCAGGGTCCTCTCCTTTCTTCTTGGGAATCATTTGACTTGCTAATTGTGCCTTGAGTATTTAGGGCTTCTGGGCTCATTAATATCCACTTATCAGTGATTGCATTTCGTGTGTATTCTTTTGTGATTGGGTTAGCTCACTCAGGATGATATTTTCCAGGTCTAACCATTTACCTACAAATCGCATGAATTCATTATTTTTAATTGCTGAGTAGTACTCCATTGTATAAACATACCACATTTTCTGTATCCATTCCTCCTTTAAGGTATATTTGGGCTCCTTCCAATATCTGGCTATTATAAACAAGGCTGCTATAAACATGGTGGAGCATGTGTCTTTATTGTATGCCAGGGAATCCTCTGGGTATATGCCCAGGAGTGGTATGCCAGGGTCCTCTGGAAGGGACATGCCCAATTTTCTGAGGAACCGCCACACTGATTTCCAGAGCGGTTTTACCATTTTGCAATCCCACCAACATAAAAAATGGAAAAAAATATGCCTTGAAGAAATACAGCAAACATAGGTTAAAATATAAAACTTTTGTCTCTAAATAAATTTTAGCACTCTCATCAATAAGCATCTGGATTTTGACCCTTGTCAAAACAACTCATCAATTTAAGATACATGAAATCCAATTACCTCAATTCTTAGAGATGGAATTGCAGGACTATGGAAATGGATCAGCAGGAGGAGACTCTCCCCATCATCCATGATGTCCTGACTTTGACATCTGGAAGCCAAATGGTGAAATGGTGAGAGAACTGATTGCTGGAAGTTGTTTTGTGAGCATGTACACACAGACACACACACAGACACACACACAGACACACAGACACACAGACACACACACACACACACACACACACACCCATCATCATCATAATAATAAAATGCATAAGAAAAAATAAAAAGAAACATGAGAACAGAGGTACATTTTTTTTTTTACAATCAAAATGGCTTTGAGAAAATTTGGCTAAAATTTCTATTTTATTTAATTCTTATATAATACCATCAATAAGAAATAGGTGGCAGCAAAATAAATCATACTATCCTAACCACAAGTAGTTTCATATTTATAGAATGTCAATACTGAAAGAATTAAATGCTTTAAGATTATTAGGAAACCTAAGAATGTAGAAAGGTAGCAATTATAATTTTGTTTTAAAGTAAAACACCTTGTTGTACCAGAAAATAGAAAGAATAGTTAAGAATAATCTTAGATGTTGTTGTGTGTTGTAAAGAATTTAAAAACATTGCTTCTATTTATTTTTATTCCCAGAATCACTTGAGAAAGAGAAATTTATATTGGGCCATGTGATTATCTCTTATAATAGGACTCCCAGATAAACTTTTAGAGCTGCCTTAAATTTGTTTACATATTATCAGACTAAGATTCTTCTAGAAATTAAAAAATTGTCACAGTGCCAACTCCCAGTTGGAATGGAATAATAAATTATACAGAGAATAACTGGAAGAAAATTTATAACAATACAAATAGTCATGCACATTTTTATTTTTACTCATGTAGAATTGACTTAGGACACACATCAAATGCTCTCTTGGTCCCCTCACTAGTAATCAAAATTTTGCCTACTTGCTTGGGAGGAATTATATTCTTCAATTAATACAGCCAAAATATATGTACCTTAAGTACCTGAAGTTCAGGAAGGATGAAAGTTTTGAATTTGTTGTTATTATTCTTAGTGAATGCATATGGTTAGGAAAAATCACAACTTCTTAGTTATTTTTTCCATATATTGCCACTCACTTGTATATGTCTCTTAATTAGGTAAATCTAAACTCTCATTGTCATATATTCTGTATTTACAGAATTATTTGGGTTTAGAGAAGGTTTCTGTTTTCTACATACTAAGTTGAGTCTTTTCAATTTTCTTCATGGAAATTATCTTAATGAAGAGAGTCTGTATCAGATTGGCTCATCATACTTAGCATTCTTTTGAATCCTACTTTTTTCCATAAATAAACAAGTCACCGTATGGTCAAATGTTGACTTTGTTATATGCTAAATTAACAGCAAAAGAGTTATAAGTAAATAAACACAGAAATTAATTATATTTGAAGTAATAAATACTATAATGACCTTTAATTAACATCAACATCAATGATTCCAAAGATATAGAACCATTCTTTAGAAACAGTTTGTTCATGAAAAATGTTGGTAAATAAGCACACATCTATCAGGAAGATAAACAATTCTATAGTATATGTGTATAAATGACAAGGAAGTTTATAAATATGCACAATGGAAATGACTGGATTGTGTATTTCATGAAGACTATATCTGCAATGGTGATCTTGGTTGTCACCTGACTGCTTCTGGAATCAACTAAAACCCAAGCATCTAGGTATATCCATAACAAATTTTCATGATTGGTTATTTGATTTGGGCTACAGCTTCTACTGGCAGCCCACACAAAGGATGTAACAGGAGCAGTAATCTTTTGCTTTTTGCCTATTTGCTCTCAATCTTGGGACAAGTGCATTTACCCTGTTGTTGACATATTCCTTCACTGGTATTGAAATCTACTTTTGAATTCCTAGGTAGACTTAAAACCAGTAGGTTTTGAAAATTTCTTCTAGATGCCAGAAACATATTGGGATGGCTGAGATGTCCAGTCTCATGGCCAGAACTATTAATTGATTATTTGCCTTTCCATCAGGAGAGATCCATTGTTAGACTACTTGGACTACATTCTGTATGTCACTCTATATGTCTATCATCATTCAACCTATTCTCTTTCTTTAGATAATTCTGAATGATAACCATATGAGCATATGAACTACAACAGCTATAGGCTGTGCGCGCGCGCGCACACACACACACACACACACACACACACACACACACATGCCAAAAAACATTCCTCTACTTTAGGTTATGTACATTACATGGTAATGAATGATCATTTCCAAAGCTCCTAATAGACAGCCACTAGCTAATTAAGAGAGCAGTGAGGGTTACAGATCATATCCTAACTTATCCTTGAGCTGTTTAGAGTCTTCTTCTGGATGTCCCATGTTATTTTAATCAGAGTTTGTCATCTCAGAAATCAAGCATTTTGTTTCAAAAGGTAGGCTTTTCACTATGCTCTGTAAACAAATGAGAAAATACCTTGCTCCATACCCTAAGAATAGGATTGAGTCCATGGAGAATGGCAATGCTCCCTGTAACTAGCAGTGATCATGTTTTTCTATCTACATCAAGCTGCTTATGGTAAATAATCTGGATGTGTGTGTGACAAAACAGTCCTGGGAGGTAACAGTTCATTCTACTTCCTTTGTTCAGAGTGGTGTCACAACTCCTTCCCTGGATTCCAAAGCTTAGTTGACTCAATAATTGGAAAAAGGGTGATGTGATATATGGTGGATGGTTTGGTTTCTTGCTTCTTTATAGGAAATATATGGCAATGTTTACATAGGAGTAGAAAACAATAGCATACAGCTATCAAGATAGTAATAGTCAATGGAATCATACAAGAATGGAAGTCAAGCATTTCTCTACTATGCCAGAATTATGGTTTGATGATACCTGTATGCATCCTGTATTATTTGTCTTGAAGCGAATTTTATTTTAGGATGAATTCCTAATTGGAAGGAAATTGTGTAGCAAGATGTTTTATTTTTGTTGTCACCCCTCTCTGTGCGTAATTAAATTACTGTATTAACAAAGATAATAAATTCTAGCTTAAAAAATTTGTATTATGATCATGTAAAAATGAAACTCTATTCATTTTTAACTGCAAAATGGAAAAGAAACTATAACACAAAAGCTAAATAAATAAATAACCAATAACAACAGCAACAAAAACAAAAAACAAAAAATTAAACCATATCAAAGTCACTGTCAGGACTGCCATTTTGAAAGAGCTAATAAAAATGTTTGTATGTGATGTGATAGTGAGTAAATACTACAAAAGAAGCTTCTTGGGTCCAATCTTTTTATCATTAACATAATTCAGGAGAATATAAAGGTGAGAGGTAAATAAAGCCTTGCCTTAAACTGCATTTGTATGTACTCCTTCAGATTTTACAAAATTTTATTCTTCTGTAATGGCAAACACTCTTACAGTACCTTACTTTCTGAACTTTATTTGTACAGAAAGCAGCAACTTTTCCAATGTTTACAGCACAGTTTTGTATTTCCACAGGGTCATTATAGCTAATCTCCCAAGTAACAAGAAATATACTTTACTGAGACCATTGTTCATGAATTATGCAAGGATCTTCTATTTACTTAAAACCTTTATTTTCTTATCACCACTAACACTCTGGAAAAGAAAAAGATGTAAATATGAAACACCATTGAATCTCATAGTTTAAAAACATATCTCATATAGCTATGCAGCCTTAATGCTCTGATATTCCATCATTTTAACTATAAACTAGCTACACGTATTCATTCAGGAATCATATCACTGTTATTCATTTTAATTAGTTAATTTATCTAATGTATATGGGTGTTTTTGCTGTGTGTATATGGTTACACAATGTGTGTGTGTGTGTGTGTGTGTGTGTATTTGTAGTGCTCAGAGATATGTGATTGTATTCTCTAGGACTGGATTTTGGGATGGTCATTAGTTACCATTTGGGTAACTCAATCCTAAATTCTCTGGAAGGAAAAATCATGATTGTATCTGCTGATTTATCTCTCTAACCCCTATTGTCATATATATTTCATAAATGCTGAGCTGATGGATACTTTAAAAGAAAAATTACTTTCCACTTGCAAGTTAATGCTACTTCCCCAAAGAAACATTGAACAACAACAACAACAACAACAACAAATGCAGAGGGGAACACTCTCAGCCAACCATTGAACTGAGCACAAGTTCCCTAAGGAGGAGCTAGAGAAAGGACCCATGCTGCTGAAGGGGTTTACAGCCCCATAGCAGGAATAACAATATGAACCAACCATACCCCCCCAGAGCTCCCAGGGACTTAATCACTAACCAAAAAGTACACATGGAGGGACCCTTGGCTCCAGCCACATGGGTAGCAGAGGATGGCCTGGTCAGACATCAATGAGAGGAGAGACCCTTGGACCCTTGAAGGCTCATTCCCTCAGGATAGGGGGATGCCAGGTCATGGAAGTGGGAATGGGTGGGTTGGTGAGCAGGAGGAGGGGGGATGGGATAGGGGGGTTTAGGAGGGGAAACAAAGAAAGGGGATAGCAATAGAAATGTAAATAAAGAAAATATCTAATAAAAATATAAAAAAGGATGATAATGAAGATGTTTGGAGGGCTGTTATAAGTATATTAAATATGTATTCAATTAAAAAGGAAAACACAGGAAATAAGTACTTTTATAGCAGGGCAAACAAGGGAAGCGCGCGCGCGCACACACACACACACACACACACACACACACACACACACACCAAAACATAAAAATATAGGAATTAACAATCACTGGTCATTAATATCTTTAAACATCAATGAACTCAATTTAGCTAACATAATGAACATAAAAAACAAAATCCATCATTCTGTTGCATGCAAAAAACACAACTTAGCAATAAAGACATTACCTTAGAGTGAAGGGCTGGAAAAAAGTTTTCCAAGCAAATATACCCAAGAAGCAGCAATTCTAATATTTAATAAAATAAGTTTTTAAACAAAATCGATCAAAAGAGACAGGGAAGTTCACTTCATACTCATCAAAGGAAAAAAAAAACCTACCAGGGTGATATCTCAATTCTGAACATCTATGCCCTAAATATAAGGGCACTCACATTTGTTTAAACAAAACAAAACAAAACAAAAACAAAAACAAAAACAAAAAAACAAAAAAAACCCAACACATGACTAAAGCTTAAATCAGAAGAATGGCTACAGAAGATGTTGTTTAACTACACAATGGAATACTTCTCAGCTATTAAGAATGAGGACATTGTGAGTTTTGCAGGCAAATGGATGGAACTAGAAAATAACCTGAGTGAGATAACTAAGACTGAAGAGGACACTCATGGTATGTACTCACTAATAAGAGGATATTAGCCCCCCAACCCCCCAAAAAAGTGCAGAATACTCAAGATACAGCCCACAGAACTCAAAAAATTCAACAAGCTGAAGGGCTCAAGTGATGATGACTAAGTCCCACTTGGGAGGGAAAAGAAAGCAACCACAAGTGAGCAGGGAGAGACCTGGGAGGGAAAGAGGATTGGGGGTTCACAGATAGGAACATGATCCAGTATTGGGTGGGGAAAGAGGACTGAAATCCCTGAGGGTCAGCAGAAAGAATGGAAACATGCAACCTTGGGAGGTAGGAGGTTGAGGGGACCTTCCAGAATGTACCAGAGACCTATGAAGTGAGAGACTCCCAGGACTCAAAGGGAGGGGTCTTAGATGAAATTCCCTACACTGGGAAGAGGGTACTTGTAAAGCCCACCTCCAGCAGAAAGATAGGGCAATTGAGGGATGGGTTGTCATCCCCCTCAGTCAAAACTCTGACCCATAATTGTTCCTGTCTGAAACAACTGCAGGGATGGAAATGGAGAGGAGCCTAAGGAAAAGAAGGTCCAGTGACAGGCCCAAAGTGGGATCCAGTTCAAGGGGAGGCCCCAAAACACTATTATGGAGGTTATTCAGCACTCACAGAAAGGGGCCTATCATGACTGCCCTCTGAAAGACCCAACAAGCAGCTGGAAGAGTCAGATGCAGATAATTGCACCAAATCAATGGACAGAAGCTGCTGACCCCTGTGATTGAATTAGGGGAAAGCTGGAAGAAGCTGAGGAGGAGAATGACCCTGTAGAAGGACCAGAATTCTCAATTAACCTGGACCCTTAATCTCTTTCAGATACTGGAACACCAACCAGGCAGCATACACAAGCTGATATGAGGTCCCCAACACATATACAAAAGAGTACTGCTAGGTCTGGGTTTAGTCAGAGAAGATCCACCTAACCCTCAAGAGACTGGAAACCCCAGGGAGTTTAGAGGTCTGGTGAGGTGGGGTTGGGGCGAGACATTCTCGTGGAGACATGGGGGTGCAGGGAGGGGGTATGGGATATGGAACAATCGGAGGGTGGACTGAGAGTGGAATAAAATCTGGAGCTTAAAAGAATAAATAAAAAGAAAAAAGAGAAAAAACAAAACAAAAAATAACAAAAACAAAAAAGTAAAACAAAACAAAAAACACATGGGTAAAGCATAAATCACACATTGAAGCTCACACAGTAATAAAGGGACGCTTTAAAACTCCACTCTCCCCAATTGACATGTCATCTAGACAACAACTAAACAGAGAAATAATGAAACTAGCAGACATTATGAATAAATGGACGGAACAGACATCTATAGAATATTTCATCCAAACACGAGAGGATATTCCTTATTCTTAGCACCTCAAGGATCTTTCTCCAAAATTAACCATACAGTCAATTACAAAAGCAAGCATCAACACATAGAAGAAAATGAAAATAATGTGTTGTATCTTATCAGACTACCATGGACTTCAACAATAATAGAAACACTAGAAAGGCTACACACTCACAAAAATTGGACAACTGTGTACTCAGTGATCTCTGGGACAGGCAAGACAGAAGGAAACAAATTTAAAACTTTCTAGAATTCAATGAAAATGAAGGCATAACATTCCCAGAATTTCTGAGACACAATGAAAACAGTACTAAAATAAAGTTCATAAATGCCTCCATGAAGAAATTAGAAACTTCATATACCAGCAATTTAAAAGTACACATGAAACCTCTAGAGAAAAGAAAGAAAGCACACCGAGGAGGAGTAGAAGGCAGCAAATAATGAAAATTGCAACTGAAGCCAATTAGTTAGAAACAAAGAAAACAATACAAAGAATCAAGGAAGCTAAGGGCTGGTTCTTTGAGAAAATCAACAAGACAGACAAACTTTTAGCCAGACTAACCAAAAGACATATAGATAGTATCCAAATAAACAAAATCAGAAATGAAAAGGGAGGAATAATAACAGACACTGAAGAAGTTCAGAGTCATTAAGTCTGACTGCAAAATCCTGTACTCCACAAAACTGGAAAATCTAAATGAAGTGTTTGATTTTCTAGGCAGGCACCTCTTTCCAAAGTTCAACAAAGATAAAGTATTTAAAAATCTCTGTAATCTCTAAGGAAATTGAAGTAGTCATCAAAATCTCCTAAAAAAATAAAAGGCCAGATGGTTTTAGTGCAGAATTCTACTAGACATTCAAAGAAGAGCTAATACAAATACTCATCAAACTATTCCACAAATAGAAACAGAAGAAACACTGCCAAACTCATTGTATGAAGCCACAGTTACTCTGTACCTAAACCACACAAAGACTCAACAAAGAAGAACTTCAGACCAATGTCTCTTATGAATATTGATGTAGAAATACCCAATAAAATACTTAGAAACTGAATCTAGGAACACATCAAAAATATCATGCTTATAAGAAAGTAGACTTCATCACAGAGATGCAGGCATGGGTCCGTATATTACAATCTACTCACCATGTAACCTGTTGGGAGCCATAATGGGACAAGCTAATATACTAGCAGGTGATCATCCTGAAATGCCTGCTTCAGATTATTATATAATCTGCGACAGGTGAGCCCACATTCAGCAAGGCTGTGTGGGACTAATTTTAGGAAAGCTTCCTGCTATTACTATGCTTTTACTGTTATTGTTAAACATATATAATTATCAATAAGTAATAGCACACCCCTTTGAAACAGATCTCTACAGATCCACGAAGATATACTGTCTTATAGTGATGCTATGGAGACAAATAGGTGACTTAAGTTTTAATGATGATCCTATAAGAATTCCTAAAATTATATCTGTGATTATTAAGTTCTTTTATAATGGGACTACTACTAGGTTCTTTTCTGATAGTCAAAACTGCAATGAGAATTCTGCCAGTCTCCCAAGTGTTACAAGTTAATTGTTCTTAGATGGCAACCAGACTTTCTTCTACTCAGAGCACATTCCGAGAGGTTGTAAAACAATTAACCAAAGGTCATAAAAAGGGAACTAGGATTTATCATAGGTGTTAAGACAGAAGATAAAATATTGAATGGGTTTATCTATACAAAACTTCATTTATAACTTAGTTATGGTTTTAAACTTTCTATGAACCTGTGTAGAAGACAAATGATAGCTAGATAATTACTCCTAATGGAAATGCATGTAAACATTCTCTGTTGTAAAACTTCTATTTCAATTTATGACAGTTTTTTGTGTGAACTTTGTAATATGTGATCATGTATTCTGAAAGATGTTTAAGGGCGGAGGACAAAAAGAAGAACCAGAAGAATTTAGTGAGAGGAACAGAGCTGAGAGAAGAACTGAACTGAGGAGAAGTTTTTAGTCAGAAGAGAACAAGACTAGAAGGAGAATGCAGAGTGGAATAACTGAGAAACTATAGGTAACATAAAATAACTAAGAGCACAATGTGCATGAGGCAGAGAGAAAGAGGAGAAAAGAAGATGTTGCAGAGAGCAGAAGGAGCAGGCAGGCTTCTCCTTACCATGGGACAGGACAGGGCCCATGGTAAGTGTTGGTACTCTGTTCAAGCTCCACCCCACAGTTACCTGGCAATAGCCAGGTATGCCCCGCCCCACATGCCTGGTCCACTATAAGAGGGGCTTCCTGCCCCTCCTCTATTTCTTTCCCGCTCTTTCCCTTCTCTCTTCTCATCCTCTCACCTCTCTGCCCCTCTTGGGCTCCCCTCCCCCCTCTCTCCACGTGGTCATGGCCGGCCTCCACTCTCTCTCTATTCTCTCTCTCTCTCTCTCTCTCTCTCTCTCTCTCTCTCTTTCTCTCTCTCTCTCTCTACTATACAATTGACTCTCATCCTATCCTCCAAATAAACTCTATTCTATACCATGTTGGTGTGTATGTGTGGTCCTTCAGGGGGAGGCGATGCCTAGGCATGGGCCCGCTTAGGTATCCCCCTTCCCCCACGTCGCCATGCCATACTCACTAACACCCTTTCTCTCTTTTAAATCCCATCTGTAAGGACAATACAGGTTTAGTCTTATTAAAAGAAACAAAGCCTTTTTCTTACAAACATGAATTTAATTCATTTAGCATTAAAAGTGGGGAAGTTTTTTCTTTCACAATGCAATAAATATTGGAGACCATTTTTCATCCATAATGAGTGAGTTCTTTCTGCACTGGTGCTTGGTCTTTTGCTCTTTATGCATATGTAAGTATGGATGTGTGTGTAAGTATGTAATTGTGAGAATGTATGCTTGTGTGTGTGCATGTGTGTAAGTATGAAATTGTTAGAATGCATGTAAGTTGGGCCCAGCTGACTGCGTGAAAATATGTATGTTTGAATTGTATGTATGAATTTATGTGAGAGTATACATATTCAGTTATGTAAACGTTTTTCTTTCTGCAAGTTTTATTCTCTTCTCCTGGTTCAATAGAAGTTTATTGCTCCTAACTTCCTCCTAGACTGACAAGCAAAAGGCATCTAGACAATAGGGAAAAGGCTCTAGCAACTAATCCTTCACTTAATCTCCTGCTGTTTTAGGATGAGGTGTTAAATGCCTGAGACTGCAGTCTCTGGCTTCAGAAGAACAGAGAAGGCAGGTCAGTTACATTAGCATAGTAACTTAGACTTCAATAAGTAAACTTCTTATTATACAGCAACCCTAAATTTTCCATAAGACAAAATCTTACCCAAGAAGTTCATAAGACAAAGTCTTACCACCGCTGATGCTCTTCCCCCCCTTCGCTGCCTCAGGAAGAACCAAGAAGAAAGAAACACCTCTGCCAGGGATGGCTCCACTATATAAACAAACTGAAACAAACAAACATCACATAATCATCTCATTAGATGCTGAAAAAGCCATTGACACAATCGAACTTTTTATGTTAAAAACCTTAGTACAAGGAGATAAGAATGGATCAATTTGCATTCTTCTTCATGCTGACCTCCAGTTGAACCAGCACCATATGTTGAAAAGGCTATCTTTTGTTCTACTGGATGGTTTTAGCTCCTTTGTGACCAAGTGACCAAAGTGTGTGGGTTCATTTCTGGGTCTTCAATTCTACTCCATTTATCTACTTGCCTGTCATGTAGTTTTTAAAACAATTGCTCTGTAATACTACTTGAGGTCAGGGATACTGATTCCCCCAGAAGTTTTTTTACACTTGAGGATAGTTTTAGCTATCCTGGGTTTTTGTTATTCCTGATTAATTTAAGAATTGCTCTTTCTAGCTCTCTGAAGAATTGAGTTGGGACTTTGATGGGGATTGCATTGAACCTTGACAAGATGACCATTTTTACTTTATTAATCCTGCCAATCCATGAGCATGGAAAAATTTTCCATTTTCTGAGGTCTCTTCAATTTCCTTCTTCAGAGACCTGAAGTTGTTGTCATACAGATCTTTCACTTGTTGGGTTGGAGTCACACCAAGATACTTTATATTGTTTGTGGCTATTGTGAAGGGTGTCATTTCCCTAATTTCTTTCTCAGCCAGCTTATTCCTTTGAGTGTAGGAAGGACCTCCATATAAAAGCAGACACACTGAAACTATTACAAAAGAAACTGGGGAAGAGCATTGAGCTCATGCGGACAGGGGGTAATTTCCTCAACAGAACACCAATAGCTTATACTCTAAGATCAAGAATTGACAAATGGAATCTCATAAAATTACAAAGTTTCTGTAAGGCAAAGGACACTGTCAAAAGGACAAAATGTCAACCAACAAATTAGGAAAAGATCTTCACCAACCATACATCTGACAGAGGGCTAATATCCAATATATACAAAGAACTCAAGAAGTTAGTTAGACTCCAGAGAGCCAAATAACCCTATTAAAATGGGGTACAGAGCTAAACAAAGAATATTACCTGTTGAATTTTTGAATGGCTGAGAAGCACCTTAAGAAATGTTCAACATCATTATTCATTAGGGAAATTCAAATCAAAACAACCCTGTGATTTCACCTCACAACAGTCAGAATGGCTAAGATTAAAAACTCAGAAGACAGCATGTGTTGGCAAGGATGTGGAGAAAGAGGAAGACTCCTTCACTGCTGGTAGGAATGCATGTTGGTACAATCACTCTGTAAATCAGTCTGGTGGTTCCTCAGAAAACTGGGCATGACACTTCCGGAGGAGCCTGTTATACCACTCCTGGACATATACCCAGAGGATTCCCCAGCATGCAATAAGGACACATGCTCCACTATGTTCATAGCAACCTTATTTATAACAGCCAAAAGCTGGAAAGAACCCAGATGTCCCTCAATGTAGGAATGGATACAGAAAATGTGTTATATTTATGCAGTGGAATACTACTCAGCAATTAAAACAATGAATTCATGAAATTCTTAGGCAAATGTTTGGAACTGGAAAATTTCATCCTAAGTGAGGGAACCATTCACAAAAGAACACACATGGAATGCAGTCACTGAAAAGTAGATATTAGCCCAGAGGTTCTGAATAAGCAAGGCACAATTCACATATCAAAAGATTCCCAAGAAGAAGCAAGGAGAGGGCCCTGGTTCTGGAAATGCTTGATGCAGAAATGTTGGGGATTAACAGGACAGAGAAGTGGGAGGGGGTTGATTGGACAAAGGGCAGAGGGAAGAGGGCTTATGGGACTTATGGGGAAGGAGCAACCGGGAAAGCGGAAATCATTTGGAATGTAAACAAAAAATACAGAAAGAAAAAAAAAACCTTAGAGAGATCAGAGCAACAAGGCACATACCTAAACATGATTAAAGCAATACACAGAAAGCCAATAGCCAACATCAAACTAAACAGAGAGAAACTTTAACTGATTCTACTAAAACCAGGGTCAAGACAATGCTGACCACTCTCTCCCTATCTATTCAATATAGTACTTAAAGTTCTATCCAAAGCAAGAAGACAACTAAACGAGATCAAAGTGATTCAAATTGGAAAGACAGAAGTCAAAGTAACGCTATTTGTGGATGATATAACAGTACACAGCAGCAACCCCCAAAATTCTACCATAGAACCCCTAGTGTTAATAAATACCTTCAGCAAAGTACCTCAATATGAAATTAACTGAAAAAAATCAGTAGCACTCTTTTATACAAATGATAAATTATCAGAGATAGAAATTAGGCAAACAACACCTTTACAATAGCCACAAATTATATAAAATATCTTAGTATAACTCTCACAAGCAAGTAAAAGACTTATATGACAAGAATTTCAAGTTTTTAAAGAAATTGTAAAGATGGATGATGATCTTCCATGCTCATGTATTGGTAGGATTAACAGTGAAAATGACTATCTCACCCAAAGCAATGTACAATTTCAATTCAATCCCCATCAAAATTCCAACATAATTCTTTATAGAATTTCACAAAGGAATTTTCAACTTCCTGTGCATAAATAACCCAGGATCACAGAAACTATGCTGAAGGGTAAACAAAGTTCCAGAGTTATCACCATCTCTGACCTCAAGTTATACTACAAAGTAATAATAATGATAACTGCAAGCTATTAGTATAGAAACAAACACATTGAACAATGGAATTGAATTGAAGACCCTAAAATACACTCACATACCTATGGACACCTGAGTTTTAACAAAGAAAGCAAAACCATACAATGGAAAAAAGACAGCATCTTCAACAAATGCTGCTAGTCTAAATTGATGTCTACATGTAGAAGAATGCAAATATCTATAATGCTACATAAAGCTGGATCCAAGTTGATCAAAGACAACAATATAAATTCAGATACATTCAATCTAATAGAACAGAAAGTGGGGAATAGCCTTGATCATTGGAACCGGAGACAACTTCTTGAACAGAACACCAAAGGCTCAGACTCTAAAATCAACAATTGATAATTGAGATCTCATGAAACTGAAAAGCTTCTATAAGGCAAAAGATACTCTCATTAGGACAAAACAGAAGCTTACAGACTAGGAAAGAATCTCCAACAATCCTACATCTGTCAGAGGGCTAATATCCAAAATTTATAAAGAACTCAAGTACCTAAGTAACACAATTAAAAAATGAATTACAGAGCTAAACAGAGAATTCTCAAGAAGGAATCATGAATGGCTGAGAAGCACTTAAAGAAATGTTCAAAGTCCTTAGTCATCAGGGAGATGCAAATCAAAACAATTCTGAGATAAAAACAAAAGCAAACAAATCTCAAGTGACAGCACATGCCAGTAAGGATGTGAAACAAGGGGAACATTCCTCTATTAGTAGTAGGAGTGTAACCATGTACAACTACTTTGGAAATTTAATTTAGCAGGATCTGTGAAAACTGGGAAGAGTTCTAACTCAAGATCCAGCTATACAACTCTTGGGCATATATAGTCAAAAGATGTCCTACAACCCCACAAATAAACTTGCTCAACTATGTTCATAGCAGCTTTATTTGTACTATCAAGATACTTGAAACAATCTAGATGTCCCTCAACTGAAGAATGGGTATATAAAATGTGATACATCTACACAATGGAATACTATTCAGCTATTAAAATCAAAGACATCATGAATTTTGTAGGCAAATGGATGGAACTTGAGAATATCATCCTGAGGGTGGTAATCCAAACCCTAAAGGAAAATACTAATAAAAGACAAGATACCCATACTAAGTTCCATAGACCCCAAAAAATCCAAAGAAGAAAGGCCCAAGTGATGATGCTTGAATCTCAGAAGGGGAAATAAAATAGCTGAGTGAGGCAGATGGAGTGAGGGAATTAGTTGAGAGGATAATGAGGGAGAGGAGGTCAGAATCAAGTGTAGGGATGGACAAGAGAGATGGCTAGTTGGCCATGAGAATGAGTGGAAATGTGCAACTGAAAGGAGTACTGAAGTGGGGACCATTTCCAGGATAAGATAGAGAGCTGGGATCAGGAAGGTACACATGAATCCTTGGCAGTGACCTTAGCAGTGACTCACAGCACTGGGGATAAGGAACCTGAAGAGGCCAATTTCTGTACCTAGATAGGAACCATAGAGTTGGAGCCATAGAGACACCAATCTACCCGCAAAACCTTTGAGCCATACAGATACCAATCTACCCACAAAAGATTTGACACAAAATTTATCCTGTCTACAAGAAGTGAAGAGACAGTTGATGGAACAGAGTGTGGGAATGGCCAAACAATAACCAGCCCAACAGGAGACCTATCGCATGAACAAGCATCAAGTCCTGACATTACTAAAGATTCTTTTTTATGCTTACAGGTAGGAGTCTAGAATAGCTCTCTCTTGAGAGGTTCCACCCAACAGCTTACTAAAACAGATTTAGAGACCCATAGTCTAAGAGTTGATGGGGGCTTGTGGACTCTTAATGGAAGAGTTGAGGGAAAGACTGAGGATCATGAAAGGGATAGGAACATCATTGGAAGACCAACAGAGTCAACTAAATTGGACCCTTGGTGCTCTCAGAAACTAAACCCCAGACCAAAGAGCAGACAGGGGTGAGAACTAGCCTTCTCACCCCCTAAATATATGTAGTACATGTGCAGCTTAATCTTCATGTAGGTCCTAAACAACTGAAGTGGGGGGTTATCCCAAAAGGTGTTACCTATCTGTGAGATATGTTATTTTATCTGGGCTGCCTTGTCTGGCCTCAATGGGAGAGGATGGCCCTAGCCCTATAGAGATTTTATGTGCCAGGGTTGGGTGATAAACAGGAAGGGTCTTTAACCTCTTAGAGGAGAAGGGGAAGGGTATATTGGGTTATGAGGGAAGGAATGTGGGAGGAGGTGACAGGGAGATGGGGCAGTGAGTTCGATCTAAAATGGAAAACAAGGATGGAGTATTGACAGGGACATGAAAGATAACAGAGGGTAAAGGAAGCAGAGTAGGCATAATGCATTTTATATAAGTATGATATTGTCAAAGGTAATGAAAAGACAAACTTTGAAAAAGATATAAAGCAATATAAATATATTTTATATTATTATTTTATAATATAATATTATATATTATATACAAATATAGTATTGGCAGGCAATGAGAACATTCTACAGACTAATCTATCATCTATCTATCTATCTATCTATCTATCTTCTATCTATCTACCTACCTATCTAAAGATCATTAAAGAATAAATTATGAAGTCTACCAAATATTTTAAAGGCAATTTCCATAGGTGAAAAATAGACATAATTTCTACCATGCACTTGTTATAACTGGGATACAAAATATTCCCTATGAAGCTTCATGTGTTGAAAGCTTTAGTATTATTTAGGAATAATTGGAACATGACATCTAATAGCATCTGTGATCCCAGAGATGGTTGAATAACTGAATGTATGATTTGAAGGCAAAAGGTGACTGGAGAGTATAAGTTCCTAAAAATACTGTCCTTTAGAGAGTGCATTTCATTCTTATGCCCATTTTCCTTCAGGTTTCAGGATGTGAATATTCTCTTCTGTCACATGTATTTGTAAACATTATAATTGCATCACCACAAAACCATTGTCATGGAGTCAGCTATCCATGCCCTGATGTCTCTGAATTGCAATACAAAATGAATCCTTTTCCCTTCAGACATTTCCCTGCGGTACTCTGTAACTTTGATGAATGTGATTAACAAAATCTTTAACCTCTTATTGGTGATTATAATACTGTCAATGACTCTTCTCCCACCATTGTGTGTCTGTCTGTGTGCGTGTGTGTGTGTGTGTGTGTGTGTGTGTGTGTGTGTGTTTGTGGGAGAGGGGGGAGGGAGGAAAGAAGCAGGGAGAGATAGAGGCAGAGAAAGAAAGACTCGTAAAGCTGTATGGCCAATGTTACAATTCAAATTTTTACATCCATTTGATCCATTTGTAATTTATGCCAAATGGGCATAAATTCATAATAGATGTCACTAAAATGACACTCCTTCTGTTCTTCTAAAGTCCCTTTCTCTTATAAAACATATAAAAGGTTATTATAGCTTATTAGCAGTGAATTTCCTTTTTAAATTTTAATAGTTTTCAAAAGGAACCTATCTTTCCATTAAACTAGTATCATTGAAACTCTTCCAGTAACTAAAACTTCTTTCCATTATAATTCCCTTTTCTCACATATAAATATAATGAGCTGCAAACTGCACCAGGAGAATATTTTAGTAAACTTTATATGGCATCTGCTATTTAGGTAATTAAGCCAATAATTTTTTCTGGCAATCATTTAATTGTGGTCTGGGACCAATGAAATTATGACTGCACAGCATTCAATTAAACTTCTATTATAATATTTTTGACAAAATCTTAAATGATTTTAAATTATTAATTTTAAAGACTAACCAATGGATAGACCCTATTTTGTAAGTTAGAAATTCACATAAATATCTCTGGAAAACAAACAAGCAAACAAAGAAACAAAACAAAACCATGAAGTCAATGTAAGGGAAACTATAATGATTGTGTCACTGAAGCCAGACACAGGACACTCAGAATTGTCCTTTGGATGAGTAGAAACAGAGGTCAGATAATTAAATATCAAAGAATCTCCAGTAACTATTATGTTGATAAATAGTGCAGGACTTCTGCCATCTCAGTCCCAAAATCAGATCAAATTCCTAATGAAATCTCCTAAGAACACTAAATGCTGATAATACAAAAATAACCACATCTCTCCCTCTCAACCTCCAAAATGCTTTTATGAAACAAAATGCAACTTAAATTTTCCTTTAAAAAAAAAAGACAAATCTGGGTGTGGTGATACACATCATTATTTCCAGTACATTGGAGGCAGAGGTAGGGAGATCTCTGGGAGTCTGAGGCTAGTCTGGTCTGTATGTTCAGTTCTAGGAGAGCTAGAGCTAAGTAGAGAGAGTGTGCGTGTGTAAAACAAAAAGGAATGAAAGAATGAAGGAAGGAAGGAAGGAAAGATACTACTTTCTTGTTCTGTAATTTTCCTGATTGTATGCCTTGCATCACACATGTATAGTGTCCATAGAGGCTGAAAGAAAACATTGGATCCTCTGTAACTGGGATTCAGACAATTGTTGTTAGATACCATATGGCTCCTGTAAACCAAACTCTAGTACCCTGAAAAGGCAGCAAGTACACTGAACCAAACAGTTATTTCTAGCCCTGGAATTTTAGTTTTAGGCATTCATGTGTCTTATCTTTTACCTGCATACAACATTAGGAAGTGGAGGTACTTGGTAATCTATTTGTATGGAATTTAAAAAACTATAATATGTTTTGAAAATTAATACTATAGGATTGTTTTATGATTTGTGTATGAAGAAATTGTTTTTCTTTAACTAAATTGCCACAAGTACCTTTTGATTTAAAAAAAAATCTCTGATTCTTTCAATATCTACTTTCAATATCTACTATCTTTCAATATCTACAGGTGCCAATTTTTAAAATGTATACAATACTCTCCTGAGGATGCTGTGATTTATATAAAGTAAAACCAACTACAAAAAATATAATAGTTATTTTTTCTTTCTTTTTTATATAATTTTTTATTCTATATTCTTTGTTTACATTCTAAAGATTCCAAAGCCTTTCCGCTTTCCCAGTCCCCCCCCTTGCCATATGTCCCATAAGTCCTCTCCCCCCCAACTATTCCCCAATCACCCCCCCCCACCATTTCCCTGTTCTGGTACTCTCCTACAAAACTGGATCCAATCTTTACAGGCCCAGGGTCCTCTCCTTTCTTCTTCTTGGGAATCATTTGACTTGCTAATTGTGCCTTGAGTATTCAGGGCTTCTGGGCTCATTAATATCCACTTATCAGTGACTGCATTTCATGTATATTCTTTTGTGATTGGGTTAACTCGCTTAGGATGATATTTTCCAGACCTAACCATTTGCCTACAAATTGCATGAACTCATTATTTTTAATTGCGGAGTAGTATTCCATTGTATAAATATACCACATTTTCTGTATCCATTCCTCCTTTGAGGGACATCTGGGCTCCTTCCAACTTCAGGCTATTATAAACAAGTCTGCTATGAACATAGTAGAGCATGTGTCTTTATTGTATGCAGGGGAATCCTCTGGGTATATGCCCAGGAGTGGTATGCCAGGGTCCTCTGGAAGTGTCATGCCCAATTTTCTGAGGAACCACCAGACTGATTTCCAGTGTGAATAGTTATAAAATCAACTCAAGCAAATCAGTAGCCTTCCTGTACTCAAAGGACAAGCAGGCTGAGAAAGAAGTTAGGGAAATAACACCCTTTGCAATAGCCACAAACAACATAAAGTACCTTGGCGTGACTCTAACCAAACAAGCAAAGATCTGTATGACAGGAATTTCAAGTCCTTGAAGAAAGGAATCTTAGAAGACCTCAGAAGATGGAAAAATATTTCTTGCTCTTGGATTGGCAGGATCAATATAGTGAAAATGGCCATCTTGCCAAAAGCAATATACAGATTCAATGCAATCCCCATCAAAATCCCAACTCAATTCTTCATAGATCTAGGAAGAGCAATTCTCAAATTCATCTGGAGTAACAAAAAACCCAGGATAGCTAAAACTATTCTCAACAATAAAAGGACTTCTGGGGGAATCAATATCCCTGACCTCAAGCAGTACTACAGAGCAATTGTATTAAAACCTGCATGGTATTGGTACAGCAACAGGCAGGTAGATCAATGGAAAAGGATTGAAGACCCAGAAGTGAACCCACAGACTTATGGTCACTTGATTTTTGATAAAGGAGTTACAACCATCCAGTGGAAAAAAGATAGCCTCTTCAACATATGGTGCTGCTTCAACTGGAGGTCAACATGCAGAAGAATGGGAATTGACCCACTCTTATCTCCTTGTACTAAGATCAACTCCAAGTGGATCAAGGACCTCCACATAAAACCAGACACAGTGAAACTAATAGAATAGAAACTTGGGAAGACCCTGGAGGACATGGGCACAGGGGGAAAGTTCATGAACAGAACACCAATAGCTTATGCTTTAAAATCAAGAATTGACAAATGGGACCTCATTAAATTACAAAGTTTCTGTAAGGCAAAGGACACTGTCAGAAGGACAAACAGCAACCAACCAATTGGAAAAAGTTCTTCACCAACCCCACATCTGACAGAGGGCCAATATCCAATATATACAAAGAACTCAAGAAGTTAAACCCCAAAGAACCAAATAACCCTATTAAAATTGGGGTCAGAACTAAACAAAGACTTGTCACCAGAAGAAATTCAGATGGCTGAAAAACACCTTAAGAGATGTTCATCATCATTAGTCATTAGGGAAATGCAAATCAAAACAACCCTGAGATTCCACCTCACAGTAGTCAGAATGGCTAAGATTAAAAATTCAGGAGATAACAGGTACTGGCAAGGATGTAGAGAAATAGGAATACTCCTACACTGTTGGTGGGATTGCAAGATGTAATAGCTATTTTTAGCACTGACTATCTTATTCAGTCTTAGCATAAACTCCACATAACATTATTTCTCCATGTCATACATAGCTTCAATAACAGAGTTGGACATATAATTCATACAGCTGTGTAAATGTGCTATATCTGGGTCTGTATTGCACTCAGCACTAAATGTCTTATGCTGTCTGATATACAGATTGGTGCATAAATCTACTTGTCTAACCAAATTAAAGAATTCTTGTCTTTACCATGGCATGCTCAAGGTACAATTTTAACTTTTCAACCATTGGTCAAATATCTTGTTATCTGTTTATTTTAATTCCTATATTTTTATTAAGAGACATGCTGGATTCATAATTCTATAAATACCTAAACTTAAGGCAATATTTTTAAAACAAGGTTTTAAAACAAACAAACAACAACTCACTATGCACAGCAGTGACATGTTCTGAATCTACAGACGTTGACTTTAGGTAATGCAGCAGCATCCAAAAGTGTGCCCAAGGATCTTAGGAACCCTGCTGAAGCCACACAGTGAAGCAGAGACTGCCTTCACTCAGACCCAACAGGTCCAAGATGCCATGGCTGACACCTTCCTGGAACAGACATGCTGCCTAGATATTGACTCTGTGCCCATCATAGCCCAGAACACTGGCATCATTTGTCCCATTGGCCCTGCTTCCTGAACTGTGGAAATGCTGAAAGAGATGAATAAGCCTGGATTGAATGTGGCTCAGCTGAATTTCTCTCATGGAACCCATAAGTACCATGAAGAGATGATCAAGAATGTCTGTGTAGCCACAGAAAACTTTGCATCTGATTCTATTCTCTACCTGCCCATTGCGGTGGTGCTGTATACAAAGGGGCCTGAAATCCGATTAGAGTCATCAAAGGCAGCCATTCTGCAGAGGTGCAGCTGAAGAATGGAGCCACTCTGACAATGCCTACATGGAAAAGTGTGATTTAAACATGCTGTGGATGAGCTATAAAAATATCTGTAAGGATGAGTTGGGCAGCAAGATCTACATGGACAACGGGCTCATCTCACTGAAGGTGAAGAAGAAAGACGCTGACTACCTGGTGACAGAGGTGGAGAATGGTGGTTTCTTGTTCAGCAAGATGAGCATGAACCTGCCTGCAGTTGCTGTGAATCTTCCTGCTGTGCCAGGAAAGGACATCCAGGATCTGAAGTTTGGAGTGGAACAGGTTGTAGACATGGTGTTTACATCTTTCATCTGTAAGGCAGCTGACGTGCATGAGGTTAGGAAGAGAGAAGGGAAAGAACATCAAGATCATCAGCAAAATCAACAATCATGAGGGTGTCCACAGATTTGATGAGATTTTGGAGGTCAGTAATGGGATCATGGGGGCTCATGGTGATGTGGGCAGAGAAGGTCTTTGTGGCTCAGAATATGATGGTCAGAAGATGCAACTGAGCTGGGAAGCCTGTCATCTGTGCCATACAAATGCTGGAGAGGATAATAAAGAAGCCATGCCCCACCTGTTGAAGGCATTGATGTGGCCAATGCAAGTCTAGATGGAGCAGACTACATCTTGTTGTCCAGAGAAACAGCCAAATGGAGGCTGTTCTCATGTAGCACCTAATTGCCTGAGAGACCGAAGCTGCCCTCTACCACTTGCAGTTATTCGAGAAACTCTGCCTCCTGGCACCCTTTACCAGTGACCCTACAGCCATAGGTGCTGTAGAGGCCTTCTTCAAGTGTTGCAGTAGGCACATTAAGGTGTTCACCAAGTCTGGAAGAAGTGCTCACCAAGTGGTCAAGTACTGCCCTCAGGCTCCTATCATTGCTGTGACATACAATCCCCAGACTGTTTACCAGGCCCATGCATACCAAAGATGCAGTACAAGATGCCTGGACAGAGGATGTTGACCTTTGTGTAAACTTAGCCATGAATGTTGGCAAGAACCTAACCTTCTTCAAGAAGGGAGATGTGGTCATTGTGCTGACTGGGTGGCACCCAGGCTCTGGTTTCACCAACACCATGTACCTTGATGGACCTCTGGAGCCCCTCTTCTAGCTCCTGTTCCTCCTCCTTTCCTATCCTATCCATTAGGCTAGCAATGCTTGCAGTGCTCACTCTGGGCCATAGTGTCGCCCTGGTGGGCTGGGACACCAGGGAAAATTGCATGGGAAACATGTAGTAGAGCTCAGCTATTTTTCATGGCCAGAGGGAAGGAGGAATGTAGCATTAGAGGCCCTTTGAGTTAATCACAAAACGGCTTCACCATTTCTGTGTGCTTTGCTCCTACAGAAAATTGTATAGAGAACTCTCAGCCCTAGCATGGAGTCAGGAGACAGTAAGAATAGGGGCTGGAGGCATGGGGCTCAGGGTTACAGTTTAGATGACTTTTGGCCCTGGCCCTGACTTGCTTTCCCAACAGCTTTGCTGTCCCCCTCCTCCTTGTGAATCCACTGTTATCACTGCAGACACTACATACTCTGCCTTGTATTCTGCATTCTCCAGGCCTGATGCTGCAGTGCCCACCTGAATGGAGAGAGAGAGAGAGAGAGAGAGAGAGAGAGAGAGAGAGAGAGAAGCTGAAGTACCAAAAGAAAAAAAGTTAAACTTGCCTTTCTGGCCTGTACCTTCTACCATGGCAGACCAACAGCTTGTCTGCCCCTCTGAAGACCCCACAGTCTGAAAAACTCCCAGAAGATCTGCTGCACCTAGAAAAACAGGAGGTAAGGAATCCTGCCAAACAACCCCAGTAGCTGGGAACTCCAAGGAGCCCAATAGAACCAGGACTCACCCCCTCCACTTGAACTTTACCCCCTTTCTAGCCTGTGCTTTCTACCTGGTCAAACCAGCAGCTTGTCTGCTCCTCTAAAGACCCCACAGTACAAAGACCTCCCAGGAGATGTGCAGTAGCCAGGGCAACAGACAGCACAGTATGAGGCCTACCAGGACATCACCTGTAGCCAGGGAAACAGATCATCATCATTCATGCCTCACTGAAGATCCAACAATCTAAAGGCCTCCCAGAAGAACTGCTGCACCCAGAGCCACAGGTCTCCCACAAGACCTGAAGCAACCCAGGTACACTGGAGGCAGGCTACAGACAGAGACACCGAACCAGTTAACACCAAGGATAACCACATGGTGAGAGGTAAGCACAGTACCATAAGCAACTGAAACCAATATACTTTGGCACCATTAGAACCCAGTTCTTCCACCACAGCAAGCACTGGATACCTTAACACACCTGAAAACCATGATGTCGACCTAAAATGCTATCTTGTGAAGATAATAGCATCCTTTAAGGAGAATATAAATAACTCACTGAAAGAAATACAGGAAAACACAAACAGGTAAATTTATTGAACAAAGTTGACTAAGACCTAAAAATGGAAGTAGAAACAATAAAGAAAGCACAAATGGAGACAACTTAGGAAATGGAAAACCTAGGAAAGGGATAAGGAGCTTCAGAGGAAGGCATCAACAAGAGAATGCAGGAGATAGAAGAAAGAATCTCAAGAATAGAAGATACCTTAGAAGATACTGACACAACAGTTAAAGAAAATACAAAACATAAAAAGTTCCCTTAATCCAAAACATCCAGGGAACCCAGGGCATACTGAAAAGACCAAACCTAAGAAATTGGAATTGATGATTTTCTAGACAGATACCACATACCAAGGTTGGATCAAGTGCAGGTAAACTATCTAATTAGGCCCATATACTCTAAGGATTCACTAAATTCCTCCCAACTAATAAAAGTCCAGGGCTAGAGGGATTTATTGTGGAATTCTACTAGATCTTCAAAGAAGAGCTAATATCCAAACTACTCAAATTATTCCAAAAAGTAGGAACAGAGGGAATACTACTTAATTTATTCTATGAAACCACAATTACTCTGATACTTAGAACATATGAAGACCTTATAAAGAAAGAGAACTTCAGACCAATTTCACTTATGAATATAGATGCAAAAATACTCAATAAAATTCTAGCAAACAGAATCCAAGAATGCATTAAAACCATCATTCACTATGATCAAGTATGCTTTATCCCAGGGATGCAAGTTTTGTTCAATATAAGAAAATCCATTAATATAATCCACTATGTAAATAAACACAAAGAAAAAAGTCACATGATCATCTCAATAGATGCTGAAAAAAACTTTGACAAAATATAATATCCTTTCATGTTAAAAGTCTTAAGTTTCTCAAGAAAGAAATTTAAGGCAGACCACCACGACCGGGCCGGCTCTCGGAGCGGGCTAGAAGCGAGGGGCCACCTTGCCTCGGGACACAACTCAGAATTCTAGCAGCTGGAGTCAGGGGCTTGGACTGAGAGCTAGCATAGTCCAGCACAGACAACGCTGCCAGAAGAGATCGGCAGAGCTGGGTGCCAGCAGCCCAGCCAAGGTCACGCTGTGCTTTCAGCAGGCCGCCATCTTGCCTCAGGATACTGTGCACAAACAGTGGGCACAGCGGGCACAGCAAGCGGCTGGAGTCAGGTGCGTGGCCAGAGATATAGCTTAGCTTAGCTCTGCAGGAGATCTGGGCACAGACAGCTCAGCTGCAGGTGCAGACCACCGTGGCCCGGGCCGGCTCTCTGAGCTGGCTAGCATTGAGGGCCACCTTGCCTCGGGACTCAGTTCGGAATTCTAGCAGCTGGAGTCAGGGGCTTGGACTGAGAGCTAGCATAGTCCAGCACAGACAACGCTGCCAGAAGAGATCGGCAGAGTCGGGTACCAACAGCTCAGCAAAGGTCACTGTCTCCTGGGGACAGGCATGATGTGCTTTCAGCGGGGCTGCCATCTACAATAAGACCAACTAACTCCAGAGATAAAGAGATGGCAAAAGGCAAACATAGGAACGTTATTAACAGAAATCAAGGCAATATGGCACCATCTGAACCCAATTCGCCAACCACAGCAAGTCCGGGATACCCCAGCACACCAGAAAAACAAGAGTTAGATATAAAAGCACAGGTCATGATGCTCCTAGAGGAACACAAAAAGGACATAAACAAATCTCTTAAAGATATGCAGGGGACCATCAATAGGGTAGAAGCTCTTACAATCCAAACACAAAAAACACTTAAAGAACTCCAGGAGAATATGGGCCATCACACAGAAACCAATAAAGAGGAAATGAGAAAATCAGTTAAAGAAATGCAGGAGAACTTGAAACAACAGGCAGAAGTCATGAAAGAGGGAGCACAAAAATATATTAAAGAATTACATGAAAACACAAAAAACAAATGAAGGAACTGAGCAAAACCATCCAAGATCTGAACACAGAGGTAGAAACAACTAAGAAATCACAGAAGGAGGCAACTTTGGAGGTAGAAAACCTTGGGAAGAAATCAGCGGTCATAGATGCAAACATCAACAACAGAATACAAGAGATAGAAATAAGAATCTCAGATGCTGAAGATAACATAGTAACCATTGACTCCACAGTCAAAGAAAATGCAAAATCCAAAAGGCTTGTAACCCAAAACATCCAGGAAATCCAGGACACAATGAGAAGACCAAACCTAAGGATTATAGGGATAGATGAGAGTGAAGATCTACAACTTAAAGGGCCAGCAAACATCTTTAACAAAATTATGGAAGAAAACTTCCCTAACTTAAAGAGAGAGAGAGATGCCCATGAATATGCAAGAAGCCTACAGAACTCCAAATAACCTGGACCATAACAGAAACACCTCTCGTCACATAATAATCAAAACCCCAAATGTACTAAACAAAGAAAGAATATTAAAGGCAGTAAGAGAAAAAGGCCAAGTAACATATAAAGGAAGACCTATCAGAATCACACCAGACTTCTCTCCAGAAATCAGGAAAGCTAGAAGATCCTGGGCAGACCTCATGCAAACACTAAGAGAACACAAATGTCAGCCAAGACTATTATACCAAGCAAAACTCTCAATCAACATAGATGGAGAAATCAAAATATTCCATGACAGGACCAATTTACTCAATATCTTTCTACTAACCCACCTCTACAAAAGATAATAGGAGGAAAACTCCAATACAAGGAAGGGAATGATACCCAAGAAAAAGCAAGACAGTAAACTTCTTCCATCAAACTCAAAGGAAGATAACTACTCAAAAACAAAAATAACATCAAAAATGTCAGGAAGTAATAATCTCTATTCCTTAATATCTCTTAACATCAATGGACTCAACTCCCCAATAAAAAGACATAGACTAACAGACTGGATACGGAAACAGGACCCTACATTTTGCTGCTTACAGGAAACACACCTCAGAGTCAAAGACAAACACTACCTTAGTGTAAAAGGATGGAAGAAAATTTTGCAAGCAAATGGTCACAGGAAGCAAGCTGGAGTAGCCATTTTAATATCAGATAAAATTGACTTTCAACCCAAAGTCATCAAAAGAGACACAGAAGGTCACTTCTTGCTAGTCAAAGGAAGAATCCACCGAGAAGAACTCACAACTCTAAACATCTACGCTCCAAATGTAAGGGCACCCTCATTCGTAAAAGAAACATTACTAAAGCTCCAAGCACACATTGCACCTAACACAATGATTGTGGGGGACCTCAATACTCCACTATCCACAGTGGACCGACCAGGAAAGCAGAAACTAAACAGGGACATGGAGAAACTCATTGAAACTTTGGAGCAATTGGACTTAACAGATATATATAGAACATTTCAACCTAAAGCAAAAGACTATACCTTTTTCTCAGCCCCTCATGGTACCTTCTCCAAAATCGACCATATAATTGGACACAAGACAGATCTCAACAAATATAAAAAGATCAAACTAATCCCATGCCTCTTATCAGATCACCATGGAGTAAGAGTGTTCTTCAATAGCAACAAAAACAACAGAAAATCCCCATATGCATGGAGGCTGAACAATATTCTACTCAATGATACCTTAGTCCAGGAAGAAATAAAGAAAGAAATCAAAGACTTTTTAGAATTCAATGAAAATGAAGGCAAAACATACCCAAATCTATGGGACACAATGAAAGCAGTGCTTAGAGGAAACCTCATAGCCCTGAGTGTCTCCAAAAAGAAACAGGAGAGAGCATATACTAGCAACTTAATGGCTCACTTGAAAGCTCTGGAACATTTCACCCAGGAGGAGTAGAAGACAGGAAATCATCAAACTCAGGGCTGAAATCAATCAAGTTGAAACAAAGAGAACCATACAAAGAATCAACAAAACCAGGAGCTGGTTCTTTGAGAAAATCAACAAGATAGATAAAACCCTAGCCAAACTTACTAAAGGCCACAGAGACAGTATTCAAATTAACAAAATTAGAAATGAAAAGGGAGATATAACAACAGAAACTGAGGAAATTCAAAAAATCATCAGATCCTACTACAAAAACCTATACTCAACACAACTGGAGAATCTGGAGGAAATGGACAATTTCCTAGACAGT
Organism: Apodemus agrarius; assembly: GCA_964023405.1. Lineage (NCBI taxonomy): Eukaryota > Metazoa > Chordata > Mammalia > Rodentia > Muridae > Apodemus > Apodemus agrarius. The sequence continues at coordinate 77,556,847 of OZ030017.1, forward strand.
TACCAAATACCAATATTAAACCAGTATCAAATAGATCGTCTAAACAGACCCATAACCCCCAAAGAAATAGAAGGGGTCATAGACAGTCTTCCAACCAAAAAGAGCACAGGACCAGATGGTTTTAGTGCTGAATTCTATCAGACCTTCAAAGAAGTCCTGTTACCGATACTCTTCAAACTATTCCACAAAATAGAAACAGAAGGAACACTACCCAACTCATTCTATGAAGCCACAATTACCCTGATACCAAAACCACACAAAGATCCAACTAAGAAAGAGAACTACAGGCCAATTTTTCTTATGAATATCGATGTAAAAATACTAAACAAAATACTTGCCAACCGAATCCAAGAACACATCAAAACGATCATTCACCATGATCAAGTTGGCTTCATCCCAGGGATGCAGGGATGGCTCAATATACGGAAATCCATCAACATAATTCACTACATAAACAAACTCAAAGAAAAAAACCACATGGTCATCTCATTGGATGCTTAAGAAGCATTTGACAAAATTCAGCATCCTTTCATGCTAAAGGTCTTAGAAAGAACAGGAATTCAAGGCCCATATCTAAACATAGTAAAAGCAATATACAGCAGACCAGTAGCCAACATCAAGGTAAACGGAGAAAAACTTGAAGCAATCCCTCTAAAATCAGGGACTAGACAAGGCTGCCCCCTCTCACCATATCTCTTCAATATAGTACTTGAGGTACTAGGTAGAGCAATTCGACAACAGAGGGAAGTCAAAGGGATACAAATTGGAAAGGAAGAAGTCAAACTATCACTATTTGCAGATGATATGATAGTATACTTAAGTGACCCAAAAACCTCCACCAGAGAACTACTGCAACTGATAAACAACTTCAGCAAAGTGGCTGGCTATAAAATCAACTCAAGTAAATCAGTAGCCTTCCTATTCACAAAGGATAAGCAGGTCGAGAAAGAAATTAGGGAAATCACACCCTTCACAATAGCCACAAATGATATAAAGTATCTTGGAGTGATGCTAACCAAACATGTGAAAGATTTATATGACAAAAACTTCAGGTCTCTGAAGAGGGAAATTGAAGAAGACGTCAGAAAATGGGAAAATCTTCCATGCTTGTGGGTTGGCAGGACTAATATAGTCAAAATGGCAATCTTGCCCAAAGCAATATACAGATTCAATGCAATCCCCATCAAAATCCCAACTCAGTTCTTCATAGAGTTAGAAAGAGCAATTCTCAAATTCATCTGGAATAACAAAAAACCCAGGATAGCTAAAACTATCATCAACAGTAAAAGAACTTCTGGGGGAATCAATATCCCGGACCTCAAGCAATATTACAGAGCAGTAGTATTAAAAACTGCATGGTATTGGTTCAGTGACAGGGAGGCGGATCAATGGAATAGGATTGAAGACCCAGGATTGAACCCCCACATCTATGGCCAATTGATCTTCGACAAAGGAGCTGAAAACATCCAGTGGAAAAAAGATAGCCTTTTCAACAGATGGTGCTGGCTCAACTGGAGGTCAACATGCAGAAGAATGAGAATTGATCCACTCTTATCTCCTTGCACTAAGCTCAATTCCAAGTGGATCAAGGACCTCCACATAAAACCAGACACACTAAATCTAATAGAAAAGAAACTGGGGAAGACCCTTGAAGACATCGGCTCAGGGGAAAAATTTCTGAACAGAACACTAATTGCTTATGCTCTAAGAGCAAGAATAGACAAATGGGACCTCATAAAACTACAAAGTTTCTGTATGGCAAAATACACTGTCAAAAGGATAAATCTGCAACCAACAAATTGGGAAAAAATCTTCACCAACCCCACATGTGACAGAGGGCTAATTTCCAATGTATACAAAGAACTCAAGAGGTTAGACCTCAAAAAAATCAAATAACCCTATTCAAAAATGGGGTAAAGAGCTAAACAGAGACTTTTCACCTGAAGAAATTCGGATGGCTGAGAAACACCTTAAAAAATGCTGAACATCACTAGTCATTAGGGAAATGCAAATTAAAACAACCCTGAGATTTCACCTCACACCAATCAGAATGGCTATGATTAAAAACTCAGAAGACATCAGGTGTTGGCGAGGATGTTGAGAAAGAGGAACACTCCTTCACTGCTTGTGGGAATGCCAGCTGGTAGATCTACTCTGGAAATCAGTATGGTGGTTCCTCAGAAAACTGGACGTGATACTTCCGGAGGACCCAGCCATACCACTCCTGGGAATATACCCAGAAGATTCCCCAGCATGCAATAAGGATACATGCTCCACTATGTTCATAGTAGCCTTATATATAATAGCCAGAAGCTGGAAATAACCCAGATGTCCCTCAACAGAGGAATGGATACAATAAATGTGGTATATATACACAATGGAGTACTATTCAGCCAATAGAAACAATGAATTCATGAAATTCTTAGAGAAATGGATGGAGCTGGAGAACGTCATACTAAGTGAGGTAACCCAGTCTCAAAAGAATACCCATGGTATATAGTCACTGATAAGTGGATCTTAGCCTAGAAGCTTGGAACACCAAAGACATAAATCACATATCAAGTGATGTCTCACAAGAAGAAAGGAGTGGACACTGGTGCTAGAATGGACCAAAACATCATTGTGGGGGAGTACAAGAACGGTAAGGTGGGAGGGGGTGGATGGGAGAGCAGGGGGATGGAGGGGGACATGTCGGACCTTTGGGGGTGGGGAACCAGAAAAAGGGAAATGAATTGTAAATATAGAATATATCCAATAAAAAAAAAGAAGTTTAAGAAGACCTCCAAAAATGGAGAGATGTCATATGGTCATGGATTGGTAGAATTAACAAAATAAAAATGGGCATCTTACCCAAAGCAATCTACAGATTCAATTCAATCACCATCAAAATTCCGATATAATTCTTCAGAGACATGGGAAGAGCAATTCTCAAATTAATATGGAAAAAATGTGGATGGTGAAAACATTTCTTAATACTAAAAGAATTTCTGGGGCAATCACCAATCCTGACTTCAATCTGTACTACAGAGCAATAGTGATAAAAATTACATGGGTTTGGTACAGAGACAGTCAGGTTAAACAATGGGATAGAATTGAAGACCTAGAAAAAAAAACATGTATTTATGGAGACTTGATCTTGGATAAAGAAACCAAAAGTATACAATGAAGAAAAAGAAACCATTTTCAAAAAATGGTGCTAGTCTAACTGGTAGATGGTATTTAGAAGAATGAAAATAGATCTATATTTGTCACTTTGCACAAAACTCAAGTCCAAGTGAATCAGGATCTCTTCATAAAACAATATACACTGAATCTAATAAAAGAGAAAGTGGGATAGAGCCTTGAACTCATTGGCACGGGCATTGGGCCTTGCACGGAACTACAATGGGTCAGTCTTTTAGATCTACAATTGATAAATGGGACCTCATGCAAAAGACATTGCCAATAGAACAAATTGGCAACCTACAGTTTGGGGGGAAAACATTCACTAAATCATCTGATATAGGGATAATATCCAAAATATACAAAGAACTCAAAAACTAACCTCCGATAAACCAAAAAACACAATAAAAAAATGAGGCATAGAGCGAAACAGAAAATTTACAACAGAGAAATCACAAACGGCCTAGAAACACTTAAAGAAATGTTCAAATTCTTTGTCATCAGGGAAATGCAAATCAAAACAACTCTGACAAGAGCAAATTTGACAAGAGCAAATCCTCAGGTGACAGCTCATGTTAAATTGGATGTGGAGAAAGAGGAACATCCCTCCTTTGCTTGTGAGGTTGCAAACTGGTACAAACACTCTGAAAATCAATCTGGAAGTTCCTCAGAAATAGATCTCCTGAAGACACAGTTATTGTAACCACTCTTGGGTATATACATAGATACTTATACATATGTTTATACATATACACATATATAAACACATTCCTCCAGGGAACATGTTTCACTATGTCCATAGCAGCCTTATCTGTGATTGTCAGAAGTTGTGAACAACCCAGATGTCCCAGAATGGAAGAATGGATACATTCTTCCATTCCTTTACACAATGGAATACTGTTCAGCTACTAAGAACGAGGACATCATGAGTTTCACAGGCAAATGGATGGAACTAGAAAATATCTTCCAGAGTGAGATAACTCAGACCCAAAGGGATATGCATGGTATGTACTCAGTAATAAGTGGATATTAGCTAAAAAATACCCAATACATATGATACAATCCACAGGACTTAAGAGGGTTAGCCAGGAGGAGGGCCCAAGTGAGGGTGCTTCAGTCCCAGTTGGGAGGGCAAAGCAAGTTAACATGGGAGGCAGAGAGGAGGAGGGATGTTGTGATGCGAAAGGGAAGGGTAATAGGAGAGCATGATCAAGTATGGGGGTGGGGAAATAGAAGAGAAGCTCTGAGGGTCAGAAGAATGAATAGAAATATTCAATCCTTGGGCAGGCATGTTGGAGGTGAGGGGACACTCTAGAATGTACCAGAGACCTGGAAGGTAAGAGCCTTTCAGAACCTTAGATGAAATGTCTAACAACGAGAAAGGGAACTCATAGAGTTTACCTCCAGTAGAAAGACAGGGTATAAAGTGGAGGGATGAGGTTGCCATTGCATTCCAAAACTCTGACCCAGAATTGTTCCTGTCTAAAAGATCTACAGGAGCAAAAAATGGAGACTGAAGGAAAGGCAGTCCAGTGACCCACCCAACTTGGGATTCATCTCAAAGGGATTCTCCTGACACCATTACTGATGCTATGGCTTGCTTACAGACAAGAGCCTAGGATTTCTCTCTTCTGAGAGACTCAACGAACATCTGACTGCGACAGACTGGGTTACTTACTCCCAACCATTAAACTGAAGTAGGGGAACTCTGTGGATGAATTGGGGAAAGGCTTGTAGAAGCTGAGGAGGAGGGTTATCTTATAGGAAGACCAGCAATCTATACTAACCTGGACCCCTGAGAGTTCTCAGACATTGAGCCACCAACATGGCATCTTATCCAAGCTACTCTAAAGCCCCAACTTTATATACAGCAGAGGACTGCCTGGTCTGTCTTCACGGGGAGAAGACTTACCTAACTCTTGAGAGACTTGAGGTCCCAGGAAGTAGAGAGGTCTAGGGTCTTGGAGACAGGGAAGATCTTGGAGGAATGGAATCAGGCACTGTGGGAGGGTGGCCTGGAAGAGGGCTAACAACTGGACTACAAAAAAAATAAAGTTAATAAAAAATTAAACTTAATACAAATTTATTGATTAAAATTATTAGACTTAAAACTGTGTTTTAAGAATCTTAAAGTTGATATATAATCAATGGGAGTAAATAGATTACCTAAATGTGTAATCTTATTGAGATAATAAAAATTAGAATTCTTTAAATGATCAAAAATGATAATTGACTGTAAATCTAAAGACTTGAGGAAAATGGTAAACATCTTTTATAAATAAGAATAAAATGAGAAATAAAATTGTAAATAATAAGATGTTATATTAAGTCATTGATATTAAATACTTTAACATATGTGAAAATTATTGATTTTAATTGCAACTTTTACACGTTAGATAACTGTGTTTGTCTTAATGTCGGCTCCCCAAATCATTTTTAAGATAAACCACTCTAAGGCCACATTAGTCAAAATAACCAGTGAGTGAGCCACCTATCAGCTCAAATACCTCAGTCCCTAGACTTGGTTACCAAACACCCGTTTAACACCTCTACTACCATCTTACCACCTCACCACCTGGCCCATGGCCTGGCCCTTGCATCCAATTCTGGTAGAGTCCTAAGGCCATGCTAGTCAAAATAACAGGTGAGTGACCTACTTATCAGCTCAAATTCCTCACTCCCTAGACTTGGTTATTAAGGACCCATTCAATGACTCTACCACCATCTTACCACTATACCACCTGGCCCATGACCTGGCCCTTGACTCAATACTGATAGACTCCTTCTGCTCATTAGGAGTCCACACTAGTCAGAAGAATGGAGATTTTCTGCTCCACCAAAGCCAAGCTAGCTGTCAAAAGTTCAGTGACCAACCTGCTCAGAGACTCCCTAATGGAGCAAAAGTTAAGCCAGTCCCTAGAAATCAAGGTCACAAAGAACAGAAGGCCAAAGAGGATACAGAAGCCATGGAACAAACACCATTCTGTAACCCTGGACATTTCCACCAGTGTCCATGCTCCCATTTTAATGACTCTGAGACTTCTTATACATGAATAAATACCTATGCCAAATGTTTTGGCTTGTTCCCTTTAGCTAATATTCCATTTATTGAATCTAAGCCCTTCCATGTGGTTGGTTACCTCTCCTTAGGTTCACACGATTGCATTCCACAGAGTTTGTGAATCTCTTACCATGCCTGATCCTCTCCCAGAAATTCTGTCTGTCTGCTAGTTATCCCACTATTGATATCCTACTTCAGCTCTTTATTGACAGGTGAATGTTTAAGAGATTATCTCTCTATTTCCCCCTTTTAATTTACCAAAAGGATACTTATAAGAATAAACTATATACAAATTTAACAATTATTAAAGCTATGAGGAAAGGGACACGACACTTTCAGTTTCCATCATTGCCAGGAGCTGAACCAGTGCCGTAGATCTCCATACCCAAATCCCACCATAAGAGAGCTGGTCTACCAGGTGTGCTGACTCATCTGTGAGAACAGGTAAGGCTACCATTTCCACTCAAATTCCTGGCCCAAGAGGGACCCACCCAGAGCTATCAGGACACAGGAACCAAGAAACAGCCAAGAACAGGATCCTTCCAGTTTCCTCCTTCACACTGGAGCTGACTCTTTGCTTCAGCTCTCCATATCCAAATTTCTCCCAAAGAGAACTGGTCTCCAGGAGTGCTGACACACAGGCTTACAGGAGGGACAAGCCACAGTCGGAGAGACCAAGACCAGCTAACAACAGACATAACCAGACTTCTTAGCAGAGACTATAAAAGCCAGACAATCTTGGGCAAATGTCATACAGATCCTAAGAGAACACAAATGCCAGTCCAGACTAATATACCCAGCAAAACTATAAATACCATAGATGGAGAAACCAAAATATTCTATGACAAAATGAAATTTACATCATATCTTTCTACAATTCTAGCCCTACAAACCATAATAGATGGAAAATGCCAATACAAGGAGAAAAATGACACCCTACAAAATGCAAGAAAGTAATCTTTCAACAAACCCAAAAGAAGTTAGCTGCACAAACATAATTCCACCTGTAATGAGAAAAATAACAGGAAGCAGCAATCACTTTTCCTTAATATCTCTTAATATCAATGAACTAAATTTCCCCAAAAAAGACATAGACTAACAGACTGGATACATAAACAGGAGCCAGCATTTTGCTGTATTCAGGAAACACACCTCAGTGACAAAGACAGACACTACTACCTCAGAGTAAAGGGCTCGAAAATAGTTTTCCAAACAAATGGTCCCAAGAAACAAACTCTGCTGAGAAGACTGGTTATTTAGTCTGGAGTAGCCATTCTAATATCAAATAAAATCAACTTTCAACAAAAAGTCATTAAAAAGATAAGGACACTTCATACTTATTAAGGGAAAAAAAGTACCAAGAAGAACATTCAATTCTGAACACCTATGTTCCAAATGCAAGAGCACACACATTCATAAAAAAACTTTGCTAAAGCTCAAAGAACACATTGCATACTAGACAATAATAGTGGGAGACATCCCTCTCTTAACAATGAAAATATCAGAAAAGCAGAAATTAAACAGACACAGTGAAACTAACAGAAGTTTTGGAATGAATGGATTTAGCAGATATCTGTAGAACATTTTATCCTGAAACAAAAGAATATATCTTCTTAGCACCTCAGGATATCTTTTCCAAAATTGATCATATAATCGGTTACAAAACAGGCATCAACAGATATAAGAAGATTGAAATAATCCCATGTATCCTATCAGATCACCATAGACTAAGGCTGGTCTTCAGTAACAACAAAAACAAAATAAAGCCCAAATACAAATGGAGCCAGGTGGTGGTGGAGCACTCTGGGAGGCAGAGGCAGGAGGATTTCTGAGTTCAAGGCCAGCTTGGTCTACAGAGTGAGTTCCAGGACAGCCAGGGCTATACAGAGAAACCCTGTCTCGAAGAAACCAAATTAAAAAACAAAAACCACCAAATGGAAACTGAGCAATGCCCTACTCAATGATAACTTGGTTAAGACAAATTAAAGAAAGAAATCAAAGACTTTTTAGAATTTAATGAAAATGCAGGTACATCATACCCAAAACTTATGGGACACAATGAAAACAGTGCTAAGAGGAAAACACATAGTTCTGAGTGTCTCCAAAAGGAACTGGAACTTGCAGTTTAACAGCACACCTGCAACCCCTAGATAAAAAAAGAAGCAAATACACCCAAGAGCAGTAGACAACAGGAAATAATCAAACTCAAGTCTGAAACCAACCAAGGAGAAATAAAAAGAACTATAGAAAGCATCACCAAGACCAGGAGCTGGTTCTTTGAGAAAATCAACAAGATAGATAAAGCTTTAGTCAGACTGACAAGAGGGCACAGAGACAAAGTAACAAAATCAGAAACGAAAAGGGAGATATAACAACAGAAATTGGAGAAATTAAAAATATCATCAGATCCTGCTACAGAAGCATATACTCAACAAAACTGGAAAATCAGGACAAAATCAACAATTTTCTACATAGATATCAAATATCAAAATTAAATCAGGACTAAATAAATCACCTAAACAGTCATATAAACTATAAAAAATTAGAAGGCATCATTAAACATCTCCCATCCAAAAAAAGACCAGGTCTAGTTGGGTTTAGTGAAAAATTCTATCAGACAAACTCATTTTATGGAGCCACAGTTACACTGATTTCAAAACAACACAAAGACCCAATAAAGAAGGAGAATTTCAGACCAATTTTTCTTATGAATATTGATGCAAAAAGACTCAACAAAATTCTAATAAACTGAATCCAAGAGCACATCAAAACTATCATTCACCAGGATCAAGTAGACTTCATCCCAGGTATGCAGGGACAGTTCAATATATGGAAATCCATCAATGTAATGCACCACATAAACAAACTCAAAGGAAAAAAACCCACATGATCATTTCATTAGATGCTGAAAAAGCATTTGACAAAATTTAGCATCCCTTTGCGGTAAAGTCTTGGAAAGAGCAGAAATTTAAGGCCCATACCAAAACATAGTAAAAGCCCCAAACAGCAAATCAGTAGCCAACAACAAACTAAATGGAGAGAAACTTGAAGCAATCCCACTAAAATCAGGCACCAGATGAGACTGCCCTCTCTTTCCATACTTAAATTTCTAGCTCGAGCAGTTAGATAACAAAAGGAGACCAAAGGGATACAAACTGGAAAGGAAGAAGTCAAAATATCAGAATTTGTAGATGATATGATAATGTACTTAATTGACCCCCAAAATTCCACTAGTGAACTCATAAACCTGATAAACAACTTCAGCAACGTGGCTGGATATAAAATTCACTCACACAAATCAGTAGCCTTGCTCTACTCAAAAGGTAAACAATCTGAAAAAGAAAATAGGGCAACCACACCCTTCAGAATAGTTTCCAAACTATAAAAAATATTTTGTTGTGACTCTAACCAAAGAAGTGTAATATCTGTATAACAAAAACTTCAAGTCTCTGAAGAAAGAAATCTAAGCAGACCCCATAAGATGGAAAGATCTCCTATGCTCATGGATTGGCAGGATTAATACAAGAAAAATGGCCATCTTGGCAAGAGCAATCTACAGATTCAATGAAATCCCCATCAAAATTCCAACTCAATTCTTCATAGAGTTTGAAAGAGCAATTCTCAAATTCATTTGGAATAACAAGAAAACCCAGGATAGTGAAAACTATTCTCAACATTAAAAGGCCATTCAGGGGAAATCACCATTCCAGACCTCAAGCTGTAGTACAGAGTAATAGTGATAAAGACTGCATTTTATTGGAACAGTCACAGGCATGTAGATCAATGGAATAGAATTGAAGACCCTGAGATTAACCCTCACATGTATAGTCACTTGATCATTAACAAAGAAGCTAAAACCATTCCATGGAAAAAGGACTGCATTTTCAACAAATGGTGCTAGTTCAACTGGCAGTCAACATGTAGAATGGAAATTGATCCATTTTATCTTCCGGTACAAAGCTCAAGTCCAAGTGGATCAAGGACTTCCACATAAAATCAGATACACTAATGCTGATTGAAGAGAAATTGGGGAAGAACCTGGAACACATGGGCACAGGGGAATATTTCCTGAACAGACCACCAATGCCTTATGTTCTAAGAATAACAATAAACAAATGGGATCTCATAAAATTGCAAAGCTTCTGTAAGCAAAGGATACTGTCAATAGGATAAAATGGCAAACAACAGGTTGGGGAAAGATCTTTAACAACCCTACATCAGACAGAGGGCTAATAACCAACACATACAAAGAAATTAAGAAGTTATATTCCCAATAACCTTATTGAAAAATGGAGAGCAGAGCTAAACAAAGAATTCTCAACTGAGGAATCTTCATTGGACAAGCAGCGCCTAAAGAAATGTTCATAGCCATGCCAGGAGATACAGAGACAAAGTATAGAGACTGAAGGAAAGGCCAATCAGAGTCTACTACACCTGAGGATCCATTCTATATAGAGTCACCAAACCCAGACACTATTGTGGATGCCAAGAAATGCTTGCTGAAAGGAGCCTGATAAAGCTGTCTCCTGATAGGCCCTGCCAGAGCCTTACAAATATAGAAGCAGATGATTGTAGCCAACCATTGGACAGAGCATGAGATTCCCATTGGAGGTCTTAGAGAAAGGACTGGAAGAGCTGAAGGGGTTTGCAACTTCATAGGAAGAACAATATTAATCATCCAGAACTACAAAGAGCTCTCAGGGACTAAGCCACCAACCAAGGAGTACACATGGAGGGACCCATGGCTCCAGCTGCATATATAGCAGAGATTGCCTTGTCAGACATCAATTGGAGCAGAGGTCCTTGGTCCTATGAAGGCTCATTAGATGCCCCTGTGTAGGGGAATCAACAGCGGGGAGTTGGAGTGGGTAGGCAAGTAGAAGAGCACCATCATAGAAGCACGGGGACAAAGGATGGGATAGGGGGTTTCTGGGCAGTGGGGAAACTGGGAAAGTGGATATTTGAAAGGCAAATAAAGAAAATATCCAATAAATAAAAGGAAAAAAATTCCTATAGTCAACTTATCTGGGTCCATGGAGGTTTGCAGGGATTGAAACACCAACCAAAGATCCTGCAGGAGCTGGACCTAGGGCCCCTACACATATGTTGCATATGTGCAGCTTGGTCTTCAAGTGGGTCTCCTAACATTGGAAGGAAGTGTGTCTCTGACTCTGTTGTCTGACATTGGATCTCCTTCCCCTAACTTTATTACCTGGTTGAGCCTCAGTGGGAGAAGATCATACAGTAAGATCAGTCTTACTGTGACTTAATGTCCAGGATGAACTGGTACCCAAGGGAGCTTGTACTTCTCTGAGGACAAAGAGAGGGAGTAATGGAGAGAAGATTTTGTCAGTATGTGGGATTGGTAAGAAAAAGGGGATGGGGGAGAACAAACAGAATATAAAATAAATTAATTAATTAGTTACAATAAAGAAATAAAAATAAATAATTTCTTGCCATTTACTACTCTTGGGTGTACTTACTTCTTTTTGATCTAATACTGTTAGGCATTCTGTTATGTGGCTAACATGAGAGCTCTCCAATTACTTTAGGCACTTAGTGCTATGAAATTTCCCCTTAGCACCACTCTCACTGTGCCCCATAAGATGGGATTTGTTGTGCATTCATTTTATTGAATTCTATGAAGCTTTTATTTCTTTCTTATTTCAGCATTGACCCAGAAGAAAACTGTTCATTTTTCATGAATTTATAGGTTTCTTTTACTGTGGAAATCCAGCTTGAATCTATAGTGGACTGATAGAACGTAGAAGGATATTTCAATTACTTGTATCTGTTGAGACTTGGTCAGTTTTGGAGAAAGTTCCATGAGGTACTGAGAAGAGTTATGTTTTTGGCGTTTGGGTGAAAAGTTCTGTAAATAACTTTTAGGTTCATTTGATTCATAATATTTGTTAGCCATAGTATCTTTCTGTTCAGCATTTTTCCAGATGACATGCATATTGGTGAGAGTCGGGTACTGAATTTTCCTACTATCAATGTGTGATTGTAGCTGTCCCACAGTTTGGTCAAACAGGTAACATCTGGAAGGAAAGCTGGGGCTGAAAGCGAACAGTCAGGGGAGAGGAATAATAAGACAATACAAAGTTTTCTGATCAATATATATGTTTAATATATATTTTTTATTTTTTTCATTTTTTATTAGATATATTCAATACATTTCAAATGTTGTCCCCTTTCCTCATTTCCTCCCCCAAATGCCCTAACCCATCCCCCATTGCCCTACTTAACAATCCACCCACTTCCATTTCCCTGTCCTGGCATTCCACTATACTGGGGCATCTAGCCTTCTCAGGACCAAGGGCCTCATCCCTTTGATGTCCAACAAGGACATCCTCTGCTGCATGTGTGTCTGTAGCCATGGGTCCCTCCATGTATATGTACTCTTTGGTTGGTGGTTTAGTCCCTGGGAGCTCTGGGGGGTACTGGGTGGTTCATATTATTGTTCCTCCAATGGGGTTGTAAACCCCTTTAGCTCCTTGGGTCCTTTCTCTAGCTCCTCCATCGGGGACCCTGTATTCAGTTCAATGGTTGGCTGAGAGTGTCCCACTCTGTATTTGTCATGTACTGGCATAGCCTCCTAGGTGACAGCTATATCAGGCTCCTGTCAGCAAGCACTAGTTGGCATTCACAATAGTGTCTGGGTTTTGGAACTGTATATGGGATGGATCCCTAGATGGGGTAGTCTCTGGATGGCCTTTCCCTTAGTCTCTGCTCCACACTTTGTCTCTGTATCTCTTCCTGTGGGTACTTGTTCTCCCTTCTAAGAAGGACCAGAGTATCCATACTTTGTTTTTCCTTCTTCTTGAGCTCCATTTGGTATGCAGACTGTATCTTGGATATTCCAATCTTCTGGGCTAATATCCACTTATCAGTGAGTGTATACAATGTGTGTATCACACGCATCTCTTGGACACCGTAATTTCACACAGCCAAGCTGTAATCCCGGCGGAAGCTGTGTGATATTTACTGGGAAAAACCTTGTTTGGCAGGGCTGTCCAAGGTGAATGTCGCTGTGGGCCTCCTTGGCTGGAGATAGGGCTGAGCTAAATTTCTCATGGCAAGCTTTGTCTGTGTGACCCTTTTTCTGACCTGTTCTTTTACTTACAAGATGTCCCTGCTAGCCGGAGGTGCGAGCATCCAGGCGTGATGGTTCACTGAGAGTTTATTCTTTGAGCTACAGCACTGGCCATGATTTATCTTCTAGAGATCCATTGCTTTGCTTTTGATCAGCTGTACAGTTATTACCTAGATACATTAAAGAATTAACCTCCCAACAATATTTATTATTTGTATGGTTAGGTGGCTTTGGCACTCTGACATGGAAACCATCAGTTAAGTAAAGTTTCTAAGTAAGCCTGAGGGAGTCTCACAAGAAGGAAGCAAGATATTAAACAAAGTCTACACTAACAATACACCTAGTGCTGTAACAGTGTTTCCAAGGACTCTTAAACTACTAGTTTATCATTAACTACAGAGGGACGCGATGGCTTTGTATGTATTCTCTAAAGTTCATACCTGATTGATTTTGTATTTTCTTACGTCAGATATTCATGGTAACCATTCTTTATAAACGCTTCACTAGATACATTTTTTTCTTCAGTAATGTAATACCAACTTATGTGTATAAAAATTCCTGCCTCAGAACAGTAAAGTGCATTCAGATGCGTTCAGATCTTGTGTGTGTCTGTCTGTCATTTCACGCCGCGACCAGTGCCTTCCTGCATACCAAAGACCCTGATTCCCCTACGTGTGTCCCAACTGTGTCGGTCCGTGGCAGCTGGTGCCCGAACAGGGACATTTGGGCAGGTAATTTCCTTTCTTTCTTTCTTTCTTTCTTTCTTTCTTTCTTTCTTTCTTTCTTTCTTTCTTTCTTTCTTGGCTACTGGCGGTGTCTTGCAAAGGAGGCTGCAGCTCCGCTAGCTGAGAATACGCTAGTTATAGGCAAGTAATCTGATATCATGGGGCAGACTGAGTCAAAACAGGAACGAATGTTCTTTTCAGTGTTTAAGCATATGATGGCTAGCAGAGGGTTAAAAGTTTCAGAAAGTACAACAAGGGAGTTTTTTGAGATACTCCTTGAGCAGTTGGCTTGGGAGAATGCTAACACTTTGTGCCAAGATTTGATAAGGCCTATTAGAAAGACAGGAACAGTGCAGGACTATGTGAAAGTCTGCACGGATGCCTCACCAGCCGTAGTCCAAAGCATGGCCTACGCTGCAGTTATGAAGGGAGAGAAATTCAGCGCCTATGTTAAAAAGTCTTATGGTGGAGGAGGGAAAGGAACCTCCGAGCCCACTTGTTTTAAATGTGGGAAATCAGGACATGTGCAAAAGCAATGTCCAAGAAACAATAAGAGGGACTCCAATAGAAGGGGTTCTCCCCCAGGGGTATGCCCTCGTTGCCAGAAAGGCAAGCACTAGAAAAATGAGTGCAAGTCTAAGTTACATAAGGATGGAACACCCCTTACAGGGGAAAAGAAAGAGGAAAAGACTTAACTAAATCAGGGGCAGCCTCTCAGCCCCAAACTTGAAAGAGAGGAAACTACTGTAGTTACATCAGGGAGTCCTCTGAATCCTGAGGCTTCTGAATTTACTATACATGATTTGCCTAGAGCTACTCCTGGTAGTGCTGGTTTAGATTTAGCCTCTTGTAATGATGTAATATTCTCTAGATGGGACGGTGTTTCCTTGGTCTCTACGTCTACCTTGGGAACTCTGCCACAGGGAACTGTAGGGTTAATAATTGGCCGTAGTTCAAATTATAAAAAGAATTTTGAGGTGTTGCCTGGTGTGATTGATAGTGATAGCACAGGAGAAATAAAAGTCATGATTAGACCATTAAAATAAACTATACAAATTCATAAGGGGCAGAGAATAGCTCAGCTTCTGCTCCTGCCTTATCTTAACTTACCTAATCCAATCTTAAAGCATGAACGTGGACAAGGGAAGTTTGGTTCTACAGATGTTGTGGCATGGGTCCAAAATATTGGTATGGAAAGACCTTTTAAAGCAGTTAGAATAAATGGAAAGTTGTTTCAAGGACTTTTGGATACAGGGGCAGATAAGACTTGCATAGCAGGAAAGGATTGGCCTTCATCTTGCCCAAGCAAGAGGACTTCTTCCTCTTTGTTAGGTTTAGGGACGGCCTTTAATGTGGCTCAAAGTTCACAGTTTCTGAAATGGGAATTGGAAGAAAAGACAGGAATGATTCAGCCTTACGTTGTTCCTTCTCTCCCCTTTTCCTTGTGGGGAAGAGACATGATGAGTGACATGGATATAAAATTAGTCACCTCAGATAATCTGAGTGAACAGCATTTTTCATAGGGGCCGCTGAGGGCTTGTTGTATGCAGATAAATTAAGTTGGAAATTAGAGCAGCCTGTATGGCTCAATCAGTGGCCCCTGACAGAAGAAAAAATACAGGCTATAGAACAACTTGTGCAAGAACAATTAGAAAAAGGACATCTTGAAAAAAGCAATAGTCCTTGGAACACTCCCATATTTGTAATAAAGAAAAAATCTGGAAAGTGGAGATTGCTACAGGACCTTAGGGCAGTAAATGCTACCATGGAAGACATGGGAGCGTTGCAGCCAGGACTGCCTTCTCCAGTGGCAGTTCCTGCAGGATGGGATGTGATAGTAATTGATTTACAAGATTGCTTTTTTACTATAAAATTACATCCTGAGGATTGTAAAAGATTTGCTTTTAGTGTGCCAGCTGTAAATTTGAGAAGGCCATATAGAAGGTATCAATGAAAAGTGTTGCCTCAAGGAATGAAAAATAGTCCGACATTATGTCAAAAATTTGTGGATCAAGCTTTGATATTGATTAAAAAAATATCCTGAGGCTTACTTTGCCCACTTTATAGATGACATCTTAATAGGTCATCAATCACCATCAATTAACAAGGAAATATTACTTTATACAATTAAACATTTAACCAAATTTGGATTAGTAATAGCCCCAGATAAGATACAAAAGAATAGACCTTTAAGTTATTTGGGACAGTTAATTCATGATGACTATATTGCCTCACAAAAGGTGTCTATAAGAGTAGACAAATTAAAAAATTTAAATGATTTTCAAAAATTATTAGGAAATATTAATTGGATTAGACCTTTTTTGAAAATTACCACAGGAGAATTAAGTCCTTTGTTTCAACTATTACAAGGGGATACTGATCCTAAGTCTCCAAGAGTTATAACCCAAGAAGCCATAAAAGCTTTAACATTGGTGGAAAAAAACTTAAATGATACAAAGGTAAAGCAGATATCTTATGATAAAGAGTGGGACTTGATAATTTTTAAAACACCTTACACTCCCACTGGATGCTTATGGCAGGATGGTGTGTTGGAATGGATACATTTACCTCATGTGCAACAGAAAATGTTGGCTTCTTATCCATATATGTGCTCATTATTGATTAATAAAGGAAGAATGAGATCCAGAGAACTATTTGGAAGAAAAATACATAATATTATATTACCATATAATAAAAGGCAATTTGAAATACTATTGATGGAAGATGATGATTGGGGAATTACATTGCAAGGTTATACAGGACAAATTAAATATCATTATCCTAAACATCCTTTAATTAAATTTTATAAGGAAACAGAAATAATTTTCTCAAATAAATGTTCCTCACAACCTTTGGAGTCTGCCCTATGCGTATTTACAGATGGCTCCTCTAATGAGAGGTCCGTGGTTTATGTACCAGGACAAAAGCCTCTGATTGAGGAAGGTGTGCAGACTTCTGCTCAGCAAGCAGAGATAATAGCAGTTCTACTTGCTTTTCAAAATTTTACAGAAAAACTTAATCTTTATACGGATTCAAAGTATGTGGTTAATTTGTTTCCAGCCATAGAAACAGCCTTGCTTTCAGGGAAGTCTCAAATTTTAAATTTATTACAGCAATTGCAAAATACGATTAGAAAAAGAGTAAAAAAATTTTATGTAGGACATATACGGGGTCACTCTAATCTACCAGGCCCCCTTAGTAAAGGAAATTATATGGCTGATACATTAACTAGAGGAACAGTTATAAATGTACTAGAGGCAAAGAATAGTCATGAGCTACATCATCAAAATGCTCTTGCTTTAAGAAGGATGTTTCATATTACTAGAGAACAAGCCAGACAAATAGTTAAGGATTGTGGTAATTGTCCTCAAGTTTATCACCCACAAAAAAATGGGAGTAAATCCCCGAGGCCTTAAGGCATTAGCTTTATGGCAAAAAAAAATACGTTACACATATCCCTAAATTTGGAAAATTGGCTTATGTTCATGTGACAGTGGATACTTATTCTCATGTGCTGTTTGCCTCTGCTAGAAGTGGAGAAGCTGTAAAAGATGTAATTCAACATCTTGTACAAAGCTTCATGATGATGGGAAAGCCATTGAGAATTAAGACAGATAATGCTCCAGCTTATACATCTAAGGCTTTTGCCTTTTTTCTACGAGCATGGGATATACACCATACCACAGGAATACCATATAATCCCCAAGGACAGGCAATAATTGAGAGATCTCACCAAACTTTAAAAAATCAGATTGAATGCCTCAGGGCTGCTAATAAATATTTTTCTCCCCATCATCTTTTAAATCATGCTCTTTTTGTAATAAATTATTTGAATACTGATAAACAAAGAAACTCCCCTGCTATAAAACATTGGGGAAGAATAAAAGGAGAACAACTTCCACAAGTAATGTGGAAAGACTTATTAACCGGATCCTGGAAAGGACCGGATGCTTTAATTTCCTCAGAGAGAGGGTATGCTTGTGTTTTTCCACAGGATGCAGATAGTCCAATCTAGATCCCAGACAGGCTCATCCGGCCGTTTAACCAGAAGGCCTCTATCGAGAAATCAGAGGAGAAAGCAGAGACTAAAAAAGAAGAGGATGCTGAGAATGATAATGGGGCTTGATCTTGCTGTTCTACGAGAGACCTCAACTGTTGCTAAACTGTCACACGAGTCAAGAAAAAATCTGCCCACCTGGGGACAGCTAAGGAGACTCGCCCGAGAAGCGCAGCAGATGATCACTAGCAACAGAAAGCAGTTATCAACAGAAAATATGTTTTTTGCTATGTTTGTTATCCTTTCTATGCAAATGTGTCCTGTGTCTGCAGTTTCATATTGGGCTTATGTTCCTCATCCCCCACTTCTTCATCCCGTGGGTTGGGGGGAGAATGTAAATATTAGAGTAATGACCAATGATACTGGACTTATGGGGGGACATGCTACTCTTTCCTCCCATCTAACCTCTACTCCATTTAGATATAAGGGGATGTCAGACTCTGCTCCGATTTGCATTGATTTAACTAGATCTGGGTCTATGGGTTGTCTTTCTCTCGCCTATAAAACTATTCTTGCTGATGCTCCAGATAAATCGCCTCCAGCAAAAGAACCTCCATATTATAGAAGATTTATGTGGAAAATTAAACTTAAGATTTTGGGGACTAATTTTCATAATGAAACCTTTGAGAAGTTATCTAAGGACATCCCTTTAGATTCATGTTCCCAGAACTACAAAGACAAAGATAAGATGTGGGAGCCTCCTCGGAGTTATAAAAGACCAAGTTGGCTTAAATGTGGTTTTGAACATTGGGCTATAGCACATACTCCCTAAAAGAATCAAGAGAGGATTTATGATTATTCCATAGCCACACCACATAATAACTATAGAGCTTTTCTTCTTGGTAAAAAATTACAGTATCATAGATATAAACCTAAAATATTTACTTCAAAACCTATTAATAGGTGGTATACACCAGCATGGGTAGAACCTATCTACATTAGTCATTCTCCTTCAGGTGATGTTTTAAATACATTTCCAAGACTATTTAGACTTCTTGCTGCATCTGGTATAATTTACTTTAAAAAGCCTCTGGAGTCTAAATATCTTCCTATAGCAATTAAATCTTGTTTAAGCTATCCTTATAGTATACTTGCTAAAAAAAATACAGATTTAATCATTACTAATTTAGGGCACTCTTATGAGGTTCACTGTTCCGAATATATTTTGACTAATTATATTGATCATAAGTTGATTAAATCCTATTCACACACTGTGATATTACAAAGGCCTTCCTACGTAATACTTCCTATAGATTTAAAGGATAAAGCTTGGTTTGACAATGAGACTTTACAGGTAGTTACAAGAATTAGTGAGCTTATTAGGCCAAAGCGTTTTGTAACAACTTTAATGTTAGATATCAGTGCCTTGATAGCTATTGTAACTTCACTTACAGTTTCATCAGTTACTTTAGTCTCGGAAATGAAGACTGCACACTTTGTTAATGATTTAAATAAAAATATTTCTTTGGCACTGATAAAACAAGAGGTTATAGATAAAAAATTAAAAGCAAAGATTGATGCTCTAGAGGATGTAGTTCTAGAGTTAAGACAAGAGATAAAAAATATTAAGGTTCAGCTTTCCACCAGATGTCATGCCAGCTTTCGATACATATGCGTAATGCCATTAATCTATGACAAACAACATAATTAGACTCTTACAAAATATCATTTGTTAGAAATTTAAAAAAATAATGATATTTCTCATGATATGGCTCAATTAAAAACTCAAATTGCTGTTATGAATAAAGCACAAAATGGATCAGTTAACTTAGAGAATTTGGCTCAGGCTTTTAGTTCTGGTTTAAAGTCTCTAAACCCTGTAACTTGGTTACATTGGATTGTTGTCGTTGCCGTGGCTGCAGGGGTAATCTTTCTTTTTCTTCTTATCCTTCCAATAATTTTCAAACTAGTCTTCTCCTCCATTTCTGCTGCCAAAAGAGATATTCATGAGCTCAAATTAAAAAATAAAAAAGCGGGAGATATCACACACATCTCTTAGACACCGTAATTTCCCACAGCCAAGCTGTAATCCTGGCGGAAGCTGTGTGATATTTACTGGGAAAAGCCTTGTTTGGCAGGGCTGTCCAAGGTGAATGTCGCTGTGAGCCTCCTTGGCTGGAGATAGGGCTGAGCTAAATTTCTCATGGCAAGCTTTGTCTGTGTGACCCTTTTTCTGACCTGTTCTTTTACTTACAAGATGTCCCTGCTAGCCGGAGGTGCGAGCATCCAGGCGTGATGGTTCACTGAGAGTTTATTCTTTGAGCTACAGCACTGGCCATGATTTATCTTCTAGAGATCCATTGCTTTGCTTTTGATCAGCTGTACAGTTATTACCTAGATACATTAAAGAATTAACCTCCCAACAATATTTATTATTTATATGATTAGGTGGCTTTGGCACTCTGACATGGAAACCATCAGTTAAGTAAAGTTTCTAAGTAAGCCTGAGAGAGTCTCACAAGAAAAAAAACAAGATATTAAACAAAGTCTACACTAACAATACACCTAGTGCTATAACAGTGTTTCCAAAGACTCTTAAACTACTAGTTTATCATTAACTACAGAGGGACGTGATGGCTTTGTATGTATTCTCTAAAGTTCATACCTGATTGATTTTATATTTCCTTACGTCAGATATTCATGGTAACCATTCTTTATAAACGCTTCACTAGATACATTTTTTTTCTTCAGTAATATAATACCAACTTATGTGTATAAAAATTCCTGCCTCAAAACAGTAAAGTGCATTCAGATGCGTTCAGATCTTGTGTGTGTCTGTCTGTCATTTCACGCCGCGACCAGTGCCTTCCTGCATACCAAAGACCCTGATTCCCCCACGTGTTTCCCGACTGTGTCGGTCCGTGGCATGTGTGTTCTTTTGTGATTGGGTTACCTCACTCAGGATAATATTTTCTAGTTCCATCCATTTGCCTAAGAATTTCATGAATTCATTGTTTTTAATAGCTGAATAGTATTCCATTGTGTAAATGTATCACATTTTTTTAATTCATTTCTCTGTTGAGGGGCATCTGGGTTCTTTCTAGCTTCTGGCTATTGTAAATAAGGCTGCTATGAACATATTGGAGCATATGTCCTTATTACATGCTAGAGAATCCTCTGGGTATATGACCAGGAGTGGCATAGCAGGGCCCTCCAGTAATATTATGTCCAATTTTCTGTGGAACTACCAAACTGATTTCCAGAGTGGTTGTACCAGCAATCCCACCAGCAGTGGAGGAGTTTTCCTCTTTCTCCATATTCTTACCAGTACCTGATATCTCCTGAGTTTTTGATCTTAGCCATTCTGACTGGTGTGAGATAAAATCTCAGGGTTTTGATTTGCATTTCCCTGATGACTAAGGATGTTGAACATTTCTTTAGGTGCTTCTCAGCCATTCAATATTTCTCAGGTGAAAATTCTTTGTTTAGCTCTGTACCCCATTTTTCAAATGGTTCTGGTTCAACTGAAGGTTAGCATGCAGAAGAAGGCAAATTGATCCATTCTTATCTCCTTGTACGAGGTTCAAGTCAAAGTGGATCAAGGACCTCAACATAAAACCAGACACACTGAAACTAATGGAAAAGAAAGGTAGGAAGAGCCTCAAGCACATAGGCACAGGGGAATATTTCCTGAACAGAATACCAGTAGCTTATGCTCTAAGATCTAGAATTGACAAATGGGACCTCATAAAATCACAAAGATTTTGTAAGGCAAAGGACACTGTCAATAGGACAAAACAGCAACCAATAAATTGAGAAAAAATCTTTACCAACTCCACATCTGACAGAGGGCTAATATTCAATTTATACAAAGAACTCAAGAAGTTAGACTCCAGAGAACCAAATGTTTAATAGTTTAAGCTGGAATATATAAGGGAGAACTGGAGATCTATTCTTTGTTCTGGCTTAGTTGAAATGCAAAATGAGCTCAGCAGGTTTTTGACTCCTCAAGGCTCTGGTAGGAAAATGCAAATGCCTTGAGGCCTGGAGCTGGATCCAGCAAGGTATAAAAATCATTTGGGGTTTTGCCAATTGAAGGCTGGGAGGAAGAGCACATATGATGGAAGTATGGTGTAAGCTTTAGTAATGCTTCTTTTACAAGCATAGGTATTCTTGTATTTGGGGCATTGATGGTAAAAATTGAAATGGTTGATAGATATGACATTGTTATCATGATATCATGGCATAGCAGGTTCCTCCAGTAATATTATGCCCAATTTTCTGTGGAACCACCAAACTGATTTCCAGAGTGGTTGTACCAGCAATCCCACCAGCAGTGGAGGAGTGTTCCTCTTTCTCCACATATCTCCCTTGACAGATATTTGCTTTGATGAGAGTGAAGTTTTTGTAAAAGTATCTTTAATTCCCAAGATATAATTCCCTTCTTAAAGGTTTATTGCTGAATAAATTCATCATTTCTAGTTCTTTCTGTACTCTGACTGACTGGTTCAACTCAGTTGTTCTGGCTCAAACTTCTCTCCAAACTGACTGATTCAACCTGGCTTCTTTCAGCATTTCATTAAATTGCTCTGCTTGTCCTTCAACTAACTATGGCAATCTGTTGTAATCTATTAGCTCCTCCTTCTTTGACTCATTTGGTACCTTGGCATGTTTGTTTCTGTTCTCCTCTCCTTAGTTGTCTGTGGGGAAGCCCTTTTCTTGTGTTTAGGTATGGGTACCCAATGTGAAGCTCAGATGTTAGGTAATTTTTTTAAAAAAACACTATAAAAAGTTGCACATATGAATATTTCAAGAATTTATAGCCCTTAACATGCAATATTCTTATTAACTTCAAAGTTCACATCTTGTAGCAATACACATGGGCCTGCTTCCTACCTGTCTTGAGAATTATCTACAATCCCTTCAGGTTATGATTCTACAGCTTCCCAACTCACTTATCCACATAGCCTTCTTTCACAATTCCAAACCACAGAGGAACCTGTCATAATGCTGAAATTTCATTCAAGCCATAGTTAAATCATTCTTCCCAGAAAACGCTGTTCCTTAAGCTTTTTTCCTGCTAATTCCTTATACTATCATTATCAACCAAAGACTTGCAAGTTAAAAATGTCCACTATACCAATAGTTTTTAGTTTGTTCAATTTGTTCAACAGCACAGCTAAATCCAAGTTCTTTCAGTTCTGTTGAGACAGTTTTATGTTTCAAGACTCATGTGAAAGCAGAGTTAAGTGTACCTCTCAGATGTACATTTCAGCCTCTAAAGTCATTATTTCACTAATTAAGTGTTATTTATACATATAAGTATATGTATACATATACATATACTATAAGGAATGTTTTTCATTCCAAAATGTCTGCATCCTACTCTTCAATGTGGAATAGCTGTTGCTGTTCTAAACAAATCACATGCAAGAGTTAGTTAAAAAATCTGCTGTTGTGTCCAGGAGGACAAAAATAGCTTTCTTAATCATTGGATATTTGTTAAAACTATGTGTCCTTGATAGCAACCCATTGCTTGGCAACCACATTGATAAGGAAGTGTGACATGTTTATGTTTCAGTTGTTCTTTGATACAAATACTCTTTACTATATGAAACTGTAGACATACAACTCTTTCCCTCTCCAGGTCTTCCTTCTGGAAACCCCCATTATTTATCCATTAAAAGAGGTAATGAAAATTGTGAAGAAAGATATTCTTGTTCATTTAACTATTAGGTTCCTTAAACTGGAAATGCAAATTAGGCAACTGGTTTATGGTTTGGGAGGAAGGAACTATACCTTTGGCATGGCTTCTCTGCTAAACAATGGTTGTAGCAAGGTGCGACTGTGCCAGGTGGAAAAAGGGCCAATAACTAGGTTGTCAGGTTAAATAATGAATACTATCTCCTATAATTATTACTTATTCATATGTAATGGGCAATTTGCAGGGGCCAGAGAGGTGGTTCAATAGTTAGAAACATTTGGTGTACCCTCTGAGCTCCCGCGGACCAGACTGCCAACTAAAGAGTACATATGGAGAGACCCACACATATATGGCAGAGGATGGGCTTGTTGAATATCAGTGGGAGGAGCGGCCCTTGGTCCTGTGGGGGTTTGGTGCACTAGTGTAGAGGACTACCAGGGTGGTGAGGTGGGAGTGGATGGGTGGGTGGAAGAGTACCCTCATAGAGGCAGGGAGGTGGGGATAGGATAGGGGGTTTCCAGAAGGAAGACCTGGAGAGGGAATAACATTTGAAATGTAAATAAAGAATCCAATAAAATAAAAATAAAATAAAATAAATTATTCAAAAAAATTTGGTGCTTTTGAGAAAAAAGCAGAGTGAGTTCCTAGAACTCGTGTGTTAGTTTATAAACACCTATAATTCCAATTCTAGATGATCTAACACTTCATTTTGATTTCCATGCTACCTACGTACATATATCTATGCTGATGGACTATATATATGTGTATGCATATGCATATGCATATATGCATGTGTATATGATGTATATGTGTATGTGTATATGTATATGATATATATGTATATGATGTATAGGTATATGTGTATGTGTATATGTAATCCAAATCTAAAGAAAATTTTTAAGATGAATTGTAACTGAACCAAATCAGATTTTTGAGACATGCAATGATGGATTTTCTAAAGTATATGTAACATTAACTGTTTAAAATTATCAATATAATGTTCAAATCATTGTAAGCTCTTATTTATTCTCTCTTTGGGACAGGAAGAAAAACCTGCCATGAATATTCCCCCTGAAATATAAAAGTTTATTTCTGAATTTCAAAAATTAGACAGCAAATAAAGTAGATACCATTATATGTAATTTATTGAAAATATGTTGTTTGTACAGATAGTTGCACATGAGAAGTAGAAAAAAAACCTTTGAACATTGTTGCAATGCATAAACTATGGAAATATTGATATGACTACTTTGTTACACTAAAATGACATAATGTTATAAAGAAATTGAACAAAGTATCTAAAAAAAGCAATTTTCATTATGCATATAAAATCTTTCTCCTTAATGGGCCCTAGCTATTCTAACATATTTTAATTTTTAATTGAAAATATAATCACACCATTGTCCTTTTTTCCCCCTCCACTTCATTTCATATATAGCCTTCTTTTGCCCCCTCTCCAACAGTATGGGCTGTTTTTCTTTGATAGTTATTCTTATATTTTAATTTAAATGTATAAGTACAAGTTGCTAGTTTAATTTAGTATTGCATGTATGTTCTTTACTTTTGAGCTGACCATTTTATTTGGATGAAAAAATAAGGAGACAATTTCTAGGAACAATTAATCATCCCTCTTTTAGCAGTCCTTAGTTACCTGCACTTCTTTGTCTATTTTCCAGGCAATGTGAGATTTCACCCTCCTTTGCTAGCATGTCTATTGGTTTTATCTCTATTCAGATACTAAGTAGCTATATTGTTGAAATATTATAAGTGTAACTTTCTTATCATTTCTAGAAGGCATAATTTCACAACAGAGTTCTTGGTCTTCTGGCTCTTACAGTCTTGCCTCCCTTTTCTCTTAGTTGTTTGCAATGTTGCTTGACTATTAGATGGAGGATATTTTTGTAGCTATATAAAATGGGACTAGACATCCTATAATAAATTGTTCTTGCATTTTTGACAAGTTGTTTTTTTTTGTATTTTTTTTATGTTCTACAAAAAGAAAGTTATTTGATGAGGGGTGAGAGCTACCATTATCTGTGGATATAAGTATTTAGAATGCAGTTAGGAATTAGGCTGGTTTAGTAAAGTGATGGGAGTAGGGTCTCCACCAAGCCCTATGACCTCACTGGCAATATCAGTTATGGGAGTGGACAGGGATGATATACAGAGGGTCAGGAACATGAACAGATTTATGTAGCAATGGGGGATGGGGAACTGGGGATATCTATCAACAAGTTCCAGATGCCAGGAAAACAAGAGGCTCCTAGGACCCAGCAGGGATGAGATTAGCCTGGAATGCTCAACAAAGGGGAGGGAGACTCTATAGAGAACATGTTCAGAGGCTAGGCAAGGACCCTGGTAGGGGGATGGTACTACTCAATCATCTTCAATTTCTTAACCCAGGATTTGTCCTGTCTAAAGGAAATACAGGGACAATGTGTGGAGCAGAGACTGAAGGAAAGGCTATCCAGAGACTGCTCCAACTGGGGATCCATCCCATATATAGACACCAAACCCAGACACTGAGACAGGAGCCTGGTATAGCTGTCTTCTGAGAGCCTCTGCCAGAGCCTGACAAAAAGAGGCAGATGCTCACAGCCAACCATGGCAGTGAGCACTGTGACCCCATTGGAGGAGTTAGAGAAAGGACTGAAGGAACTGGAGGGGTTTGCAACCCCATAGGAAGAACGACAATATCAATCAACTAGACCCCTCACCTTCAAGAGCTCCCAGGGACCAAATCACCAACCAAGGAGTACACAGGGAGGGACCCATGGCTCCATCCACATATGTAGCAAAGGATGGCCTTGTTGAGTGTCAATGGGAGTAGAGCCCCTTGGTCCTGTGAAGGCTTGATGCCCCAATGTAGGGGAATGTGAGGACAGGGAGGTGGGAGTGGGTGGGTGAGGGAATACTCTCATAGGAGCAGAGGGAGGGGGATATGATAGGGTGCTTCTGGGTAGGGGACAGGGAAAGGGGATAACATTTGAAATGTAAATAAAGAAAATATCCAATTTAAAAAAATGTGTTGGGAAAAAAAGACAAGAAACCCTCAGGGGTTAAGAGGCTAGAGCAGGAAAGAATAGAATACAACTGATTTGAGAAGGAACTGGTAAAAATATGGAGAGACTTTAACTGTATAGGGGAAGGAAATTCATTACAGAAGGAGAGGAATTAAAAATAGCACTAAGAATGAAAAGACATAATGAATCATATTATATTTTATTTAAATAAACATCTATCCAACATACACAAATGTACGTGTCTTTAAAAACCTGCACATTTATATGTATATCTAAATTTATCTGTACCACTAGGGATGATTACACTTCTCTAAGAGGCATATACTATCTAGAAAATCTTCCAGTACTAGGGAAAAAAACTCTTCTTTGAGTAGTTGAAGATATTTAAAAAATACATAACTCTCCATTGCATCACAGAAGTTGAAAGTAAGTCCCTATTGCTGAAAAAAAAATCACATACTTGGGACACAGAAATAGTATTATTTAATCTTTATATAGCCTGAAAGCTCCTTTCGTACAAGAACTAGGTCCCACAGTACCAGAATTTACTCTAAAAGCTGACCAGTGAGGTATGCAGCCAATAGTCCTTCCCAGTTGTTGTGGCTATAAACCACATCAGTGATCAACATGATCTTTCTCCACATCCTCCCAGCATCTGCAGTAACCTAAGTTTTTTGATCATGCTATGGGAAATGTTGAGCCTTCATTATATCTCAGGATCAAGCCAGATATGAACTCACTGGTGATAAGTGGGCACACACACATTTACTATGCTTCATCTCATTCATTTTATTTGTTCATGCAAGAGCAAACACATCACAAAATTAAATATGAACTATGACTAAGAGGAAATGAATTAAAAATTTTATAGCATTTTTATAGGTCCTCAAATGCTATTTCTTCAATTATACAATCTAATGATGTTATAAAAAATTGAAACACTAATTTAGTATATGCTTAAATATATAGGAATTTCTTTTCCTCCAGGATTAGGTATGTGAGCCTTAACTGTGCTGATATATATATATATATATATATATATATATATATATATATATATGTTCTGTGAAAGATTGCTAAGCACATAAAACAAGTTGTTGTGCTCATGAACACATTTTTAGGACTTTCAAACCCACATATCAATGTTCTTTAGCATATAATTTAACATATAATTTAAACTATATCAATTTAGAAAATAAATGAAGATATCAACCAAACTGAAAATTTAACAAATTAGGTAATAGTAATTACAAGAAACAAATTAAAGTGAAAACAAGATAGACTGCCCGCATATATTTTCACTCATTTTCCCAGATATAACCCCACATTCTCAGCCCCAAATATGTACCAGAACATCTGTAGCAGCATTTTCCCCACCAGTCAGTGCCATCTGTGGATCTAACAGATCTTTCCTTTTAACTTCCCTTCCACCATTTATCACTTTATCATAGTCCCCAAATTAGCAAGTGCTTCCTGGTAACCTAAGGGTCACTCTTACCTGGACAACAAGTGAACTGAAGATAGATTTCCACCTCCAGATCTAGTCCTCTAGTCTTATTCCCAGCTCTGCAACCGAAAATCTGCTGGAATCATTCTTTTCTTTCTGACCCCATTCCAAATATATTATAAAAATCTTCTCTTTTCTTCCTTTTCCCAACTCATCCCAACATCACTGCCTCCAATATGAGCATGTATTCCCTGTGAATACACTAGCTGAGCAGGAAAAAAAACCACAGGTAAGTTAACTTAAGACTTTCACAACCAACTCTCTTTACTCCACAATTATTTCTTTCAAACCCAGTACCCAGCATCATTATTTCTTCAACAGAACACCTGCTGCAGTCTTTCCTTCCTGTCTGCCCACATCGATTGTGGATCAGAGAGTTATACTCCAGCTAACTTCTCTTTCTCCTGCTGTTGTTTCATGCAAGTCCCCAACTCCAGCAGATACTCTTCACAAACCCCAAAACTACTTCTGACAAGAATTCAAGTTGGTCTTTCCTTCTTTTGCTGCTCTTTTCTATCTAATCACCAAGTCTCATCTCCAATAAAGACAAATCAATACATCTGAGATCTATAACCATCCCAATCCCAGATTCATTGATGCCTACATAAAATCAAAATCAGTAACAACTGGGACATTGTCTCTATAAGAACCAACAGCCCTACAACAACATATAACTGCATATTCTCACATAATGAAGCACAAGAAAAAGACCTTAAGATAGCCTTTATGAAGATGATAGCAAGCCTTAAAGAAGAAATTAATAATTTCCTTAAATAAATTCAGGAAAACACAAATGAATTGCAAAATGAAATAAATAATCCTGTTCAATACTTGAAATTGCAAATAGGATCAATAAAGAAAACACAAGTTGAGGGAATATTGGAAATTGAATCTTTTAGTAAGCAAACAGGAACAATAGACACAAACATTACCAACAGAATACAAGACATATAAGTGAATTTTGTGCATTAAAGATACACATCATTGAAAGAAAATGTTAAATTTAAAAATTCAAAACACAAACTATCCAGAAAATCTGAGACAATATGAAAATAACAAGCTTGAGAATGATCATATAGAGAAGGAAGAAGAAACACAGTTCAAGGGCCATGAAGTGATTTCAATAAAACCATAGGAAAAAAAATCTAACCTAAAGAAGGAGATGCCTACAAAAGTACAAGAAGAGTATATAATGCAAATAATTGGATATGAAAAAATTCTCTTTACACATAATAATAAAAACATTAAATGTAGAGTACACTGAAAGAATATTAAAAGCTACTAAGAAAATGACACAGTAACATGTATAGATAGACCTATTAGAATTACATTTGTCTCCCTTTTCTTTCTGAGCCTAAAATGGAGACTCTAAAACCCAGAAAGCCAAGGATAGATGTACTAAAGACTCTAAGAGACCGAAAATACCAGGTGGGATTATGATTTCCAGGAAACCTTAAAATGACTATAGCTTGAGAAAATAAGATATTCCAGGATAAAGTCAAGTTTAAACAATATATATAAATGTAGCCAAACAGAAGATGCTAAAAAGAAAATGCCAATGAAAGGTGAGTAACTACACCCATAAAAACACAGGAAATAATCTCATACCAGAAAAGTCATAAGAAGGGAAACACAAACAGATGCATACACACACACAGACACACAGACACAGACACAGACACACACACACACACAAGTACACAACCACAACAACAATACCACTATGGACACCACCACCATCACCACCAACAACAGCAGAAATGAATACTCATTGGTCATGGCTATCTTTCAATATCACTGGTTTCAATTTCCCAATGAAAAAACAGACTAACAATGGATGACAAAATAGAATCTAATCTACTACTACATTAATAATAATAATAATAATAATAATAATAATAATAACTAATCTACATTTCGTTACTAAAAAGAGAATATGATTTTGATACTGATTACATAGATTTTTTTTGTTAAAATGTCAGTTAGATCAAATTAAATTAAAGCAGTGTATATAATTTCTATGTCTTCGCACAGGTTCAACCATAGTATCTCACATTTTCCTTCATTAGGTCCTTGTGGGGTTTTAGCTGAAGATGATTATACACAAAAATAATGAACCTCAACATCAAAGACGGATGTTTTCTTAGTGTAATGGTTTGGAGAAAATTAGTTCAAGCAAACGGACCTAACAATAAATCTGTTATAGCTGCTCTAATATTTAACACGATAGATTTCAAACCAAAACTAATAAGAAAGCATGGGAAAGGATACTATATACAATTCCAAAAGAAAACAATAAAGATATTATTCAATTCTTCACACTGTCCCAAAAGCTAGATCATCCATGTTTTAAAAAGAAACATTAATAAAGCTTAAATCACACAGTGACCCCCACACATTGTTAGTGGGGGATTTCTATCACTCTCATCAATACACAAAAAGAAAACAGAGAAATGTTGGAGCTAACAGATACTATAAGAAAGTATTTGCAGAAGATTTCACCCAAACACACAAGAATATGCTTTCTTCTCTGCACCCATGGATCTTTTTCCAAAATTGACTATATACTCATAAACAAAGCAAATCTAAACAGATACAAGAAAATTGAAATAATTCTCTGCATCATGTAGCACCACCAGAGAATAAAGCTGAATATCAACAACAGCAGAAGCAGCAGAAGGTCTTCAAGTTCATGTAAACTAGATAACCGTTTACTAATTAAAAACTGAGTCAATACAGAAATAAGGAAAGAAATTAAAGATTTTCTGGAATCCAACGGAAATCAATGCACCACAAGCCTGATTTATGATATACAATCAAAGCTGTTCTAAGAGGAATGTTCATAATACTAAGTATCCATATTAAATAACTGAAGAAATCTTACACTAGCAACTTAATAACCACCTGAAAGCTCTATAGCAAACTGATATAATCACACCCAAGAGGAGTACATGGCAAGAAATAATCAGGACTGAAATCAACAAAATAGAAGCAAAACCAATAATAAAAGAATCAATAAAAAGAAGAGATAGTTCTTTGAGAAAATACCCAAGATTTACAAACTCTTTTCCAAAATAACTAAAAGCAAAGAGAAAATATTAAAAAAAATATAAATGAAGAGGGGGATCATAACAACAGATACCAAAGAAATCCTGAAACTTATAATAATGTACTTTAAAAACCTGTACTTAACCAAACTGGAATCTCTCTCTCTCTCTCTCTCTCTCTCTCTCTCTCTCTCTCTCTCTCTCTATCTATCTATCTCTACAGCTCAGCTACAGCTACAGCTACATCTATACATCTATACATCTATATATATATATATACACATATATATGTATATATATATATATATATATATATATATATATATATATGGTTAATTTTCTCAATAGATACTTCTTACCAAAGCTGTATCAGGATAAGCTGGGCCTAATTTGAATAGACCCATGGTTGCTGGTGAAGTAGAAGCAGTTATTGAAAGTGTCTCAACCAACTAACCAATCAAACAACAAAGGGACAAAACCAGGGGCAGTTGCAGAATTCAATCAAACTTTCAAAGTCTTCTCAAATTATTCCAGAAAGTAGAAACAGAAGGGGAAAATCAATTGCTCAATTTATTTGTGAGCTAAGGTAACTATGATACCCAAACTATATATGTATAAAAAACCAACAAAGAACAAAAATTATTGTGGTAATATCCATGTGGCAAATTTAGTCATACCCCTATGGTGAAGAGATCTACTACCATGGGGAGCTCAGATTCATATTCCTTTAATCTCAGAAAATGGATAGCTATGTTATCTGACACTGTATATTGACATCTTACATAATATGCCTTAATTGTTTTTGTGTTTAAATGAATGAGAACCATGGCCTCTTTGTATGAAGCCAGGCATGGAATACAAGTACTTAAGTGTCTAGTTTATGTCATAATTCATAATTGCACCTTAAGGGAGGTGCTTAATAAAAAGAAAAGGACAATAAGAACACCCAGAAATAGATTGAATAATGCTTTATTAACTTGAAAGTTCTTGATTGCCAGTGAATCAGGAACAATAGCTGCTGAAAGACACTGGATGATAGGAAAAATGTTGAATTATACCAGCCTGCATATTTTAAAGATGTTTTAATGTCAGACTGGACAACAGGGAATGTATTACATTGGGGAAGAGTTTTTGTCTCTGTTTCCACAAGTGATAACAATTGTGGGATCGATAGTAGTTGATGATGATCTGATCTAAGTGGAAGAAGTTTCCACATGAAAGGTACTACCCAATGAAGGAAGAGATGCAGAGACGACAACGCTGATGACCTGGCACAGATTAGAAAATCTTGATGCTAAGGTGGGCATTTGCTGGAGGACAGTTAATACTGCTGTTCCAGAAGATTGTTGTATCAATGGATCTTCATAAGACTATTTTTAGAAAAAAAAGAAATAAAAAAAAGAATATTTTTGGACTATTGCACTTGTGGACTGATGATTGTTCTGTTTTGATGATTAAACTATGTA
The DNA here is from genome assembly GCA_964023405.1 of Apodemus agrarius. Taxonomy (NCBI): domain Eukaryota; kingdom Metazoa; phylum Chordata; class Mammalia; order Rodentia; family Muridae; genus Apodemus; species Apodemus agrarius. Next base: position 77,589,635 of record OZ030017.1, read on the forward strand.
CAATTTTTGGTTTGAACAGAGAGGGGCAAGATGTAGAAGAATTCTAGTCCAGCAGAATGGCTGTTCTGGCAAGACATCATATCCAAAGAATCTTCTTGGAATATTTTTGATCCCTCTGGCTAGAATAAAGATGTACCCTTAGTACACAATTTTACTCACAAGCAATGAAAGTAGGGTTCGTTTTTAGAAGGAAGCAACATGTTTCAAAATGATGTCTATTTGGGGGGTCAACAAATTAACATATCAGAGAAAGATCTGACAAAATGATTCCCAGATGGATTATGCACAATTCTCACAAGAACAGACAGGAGAGAGTGCCAACCTAAGGGAGAGTACAGAGAGGGTTGAGGGAGCAGAGGCAGCTTTACAGATACAGATTGCAGGTAAAGACAGAAGAAGTCAAAAAATGAGGAGCTGGAACAATTCAAAAGATTGCTACAGTTAGTTCGAGCAATTTGTTGAGAACCTGAGGGAAGCTAGGTTGAATCAGTCAGCTAAGAAAGGGATTTGAGCCAGAGCAGCCGAGTTCAATCAAACAGCCACAGCCAGACTTCAGAAAAATCTAGAAAGTGTGAGCTTATTTAGCAATATGCCTTTGATGTGACTGATATCTGCCAAATAAAAGACACACTTACATATTACAGACTAATTTCTCTCATGAGCATAGATGCAAACATAATCAATAAAATAATTACAAATTGAACCCACCAGGAAGTACATCTAACCTGATCAAGTAGTAGACCTGATATTGAGGATACAAGGATGTTTCAGCATACATATATTGATAAATATACTTCCCACAAAATTTGAAAAAAATGTAATCATCTCACTAGCTGCAGAAAGGGTCTTTTGAAAAATGTATATCCCTTCATAATGAAAGAGTTGGACAGATTAGGGTATAAAGGTATATATGTAAACATAATAATGGCACTTAATTTTAAGCCTATATCCAGCATCAACTTTTATGGAGAGAATGTCAAAGCAATACCACTAAAATCAGGAACAAGACAAAGCTCTCCACTCTCTCCATATATAGTCAATATAGTACTTAGATAGTTTTAGATAGAGCAGTAAGTTAATTGGAGATAAAGACTATAAAAATAGGAAATGAAGAAGTGAAAGTTTCATTATTTGCTGATGATATAATTGTTTACATAAGTAACATTTAAAATTCCAGTTAGGTCCCCCAAATCCTGATAAACACTTTTCTCAAAGTATTTTGATACAAAATTAATTAAATAAAAATAAGTAGCCCTCCTACATTCAAATGACAAACTGACTGAGAATGATACTGAGGAGTCAATCCCTTTTAAAATAGGCTCAAGTGATAGACAAACTGAGAATGATACTGGGGAGTCAATCCCTTTTAAAATAGACTCAAGTCATAGAAGTCACTTTAGTGAAGCAAGTGGAGGATGTGTGATAAAATTTAAGTCTTTGAAAAAAACCACAACATATTAGAAAGTGTAAAGATCTACTATTTTCATTAATTATAGAAAATGCCATCCTACCAAAAGAAATTCACAGAAATGCAGTCTCCATAAAAATTCCCACAGAATTCTTCATGGACTTTGACAAAGCAATTTGTGCTTCATGTGGAAAAACAATCAATCAATCAAACAAAAAATAAAGTCAGTTTAAACAATCCTGAACAATAAAAGTCTTACTGGATGTCTCACCATTCTTGATTTCAAGTTGTACTACAGGGATAAGATAAGGAAAATGACATGGTGTTGGCATAAAACCAGACATGTTGTTTAAGCAATTGAATTGAAGACCCAGACATAAAACAACACATATGGAGACACCTGATTTCTTTTTATAAAGAAGCCATATACACACTGAAAAAACAAAAACAAACCTCTTTAACAAGTGGTATTGAACAAACTGGATGCCAGAATGTTGAAGAATTCAAATATACCCATACTTATGACCCCGCACAAAACCCAAATACTGTGGGTCAAAACCTCAATAAAACTAGACATATTGAACATGATATAAAAGAAAGTGGGAATAATCTATAAGTCATTGGCACAGAAGAAGACTTCCTGAACAGAGTACAATAGCACATACACTAAGATCAATAAGATCAATAAGTAATAAATGGGACCTCATGAAACTTAAAAGCTTCGGTAAGGCAAAGAACATCATTGTTTGGATAAAGCTGCAAACTACAGAAAGGGAAAATATTTTTACCAACTCTACATGTGATAGAGAACTGATACCTAAAATATGTAATGTTTTCAGGAAACTAGCTATCAAACCCAAATTATCCAGAGAAAAATAGATATAGTGCTTTCTGTTCTGCACCTTTCATCACAGCAGATCATCAGCTTGTCTGCCCCTCTGAAGACACCATAGTTTGAAGAACTCCCAGGATATCTGCTGCACCCAGCACAACAGGTAATGGACCCTCCCATTCTCTCAGTAGCTAAGAACCCAAAGAATCCAGAGGAATCAGGACCCATCCCCCTCTGCTTCAACTCTACCCCCTTTTTTGCCTGAGCCTTCTACTATGACTGATCAGTAGCTTGTCTCTCCTCTGAAGACTCCACAGTCTGAATGCCTTCCAGGAGATATGCTTCACCCATGGCAACAAATCATCACTTGTTCACCTCCTCTAAATACCCCACAGTCTGAAGGCTCCAAAAAGAGCTGCTTCACCTAGAGCAACAGACAACAGACCCCATAGCCTGATATTTCCAAGAAGATATGCTGACAAAGATCTACAGACCCCAGAGTTTGAAGGCCTACCAGGACATAGGCTGCAGCCAGGCAGCAGTTCATCTTCCTGCATGCCTCTTTGAAGACACCACAGTCTGAAGCCTTCCCAGGAGATCTGCTAGAGCCAGGGCCACAGGTTTCCCAGAATACCTGCAGTAACTTAGGTACATAGGGCTCAGGCTACAGACAGAGACATCCAGGACAGTTAATACCAGAGATAACCAGGAGGCAAGATCAAGACAATAAGGAACAGAAGCCAATACACTTTGACACCCTCAGAACCAAGTTATCCCACTACAGCAAGCCCTGTATATTTCAACACACCTGACCTAAAATGCTATCTCATGAAGATAATAGAGTCCTTTAAGGAGGATATAAATGATTCGCTGAAGTAACTACAGGAAAACACAGATAATCAGGTAGAAACCCTTAAAGAGGAAACAAATAAATCCCTTAAAGAAATCCAGGAAAATAAAATCAAGGAGGCAAAGGAATTGAATAAAGCAGTCTAAGACCTAGAAATGGACATAGAAACAATAAAGAAAACACGAATTGAGGGACCCTGGAAATGGAAAACATAGGAAAAAGGTCAGGAGATACAAATGCAAGCATTAACAACAGAATGCAAGAGACAGGAGAGAGAATCTCAGGTATAGAAGATACTTTATAAGATATTGACCCAACTGTCAATGAAAATTCAAAACTTAAAAAACTCCTAACTCAAATCATCCAGGAATTCCAGGAAACAATCATATAACAAAACCCAAGAATAATAAGAATAGAAGAGAGCAATGATTCCAAGCTTAAAGGACCTGAAAATGTCTTCAACAAAATCAGAGAAGCAAACTTCCACAACGTAATGAAAGTAATGGCCATAAATGTAAAAGAAGTCTATAGAACACTAAATAGATTTGACCAGAAAGCAAAATCCTATCATCACATAATAAACAAAATACTAAATGAACTGAACAAAGAAAGAATATTAAAATATGTAAGAGAAAAAGGCCAAATCACATATAAAGGCAGACCTATCAAAATTATATAAGCCTTCTCAACAGACACACTAAATATCAGAAGAACCTGGACAAAGGTCATGCAGACCCTAATAGAACACAAATGTCAGCCCAGACTACTATATCCTGCAAAACTTTCAATCATGATAGATTGCGAAACCAAAATATTCCATGACAAACCAAATTTAAAAAATCATTCAATCAATCCAGCCCACAGAAGATCCTAGAAGGAAAATTCCTACACAAGAACACCACCTAAACCAAAGAATAAAATAGAAATTAATCATCTTTCCACAAACCTTAAAGGAGAGAGTCACATACACATAATACTACCCACAACAATAAACAAAACAGGAATTAACAAACTTCTGTGTTTAATATCTTTCAATATCAACAGACTTATTTTCTGAATAAAAAGGCATAAGCTGATAGACTGGACACAGAAGGAGGATCCAGAATTTGCTTATGAATGACAAAAGCAAAGACCTCAGAGTAAAAATCTAGAAATAGGTCTTCCAAGTAAATGATGCCAAGTTATAAACAGGACTTGCTATTCTAATATCCAAAAAATAGACTTTCAACCAAAAGATTTCAAAACACATGGCGAAAGAAACTTCATACTCATCAAAGCAAAAATCCATCAAGAGAAAGTCTCAGTTTTGAATAACTATGCCCCAAATGCAGGGAAACCAAATTCATAAAAGAAATTTTACTGAGGCTCAAATATACATTGAACACCCCCACACTAATAGTAGGGAGGCATCAACAAACTAATAAAAGTTATGAACAAAATGGATTTAAGATATATATATATATATATACATATATATATAATATATATGTATATTTACATATACACATATATGTAACATTTCACCCTAAAACAAAAGAATATACCTTTTTCTTAGCACCTCATTGTACATTTTTCTAAAATTGACCATATCCACAGTTACAGAACAAACCTCAACAGAAACAAAAAGATTGAAATAATCCCATGCATCCTGTCAAATCAATACAAACTAAGGCTAGACATCAATAACAACAAAAATATCAGAAAACCAACATACCCATGGAAACTGAACACATCTTTACACAATAACATGGTTAGTAAAGAAATAAAGAACGAAATGAATAAAAGACTTCCTAGAATTCAAGTAAAATCATGACACATCTCACCCAAACATATAGAAAACAATGAAAGAAATTCTAAAAGCAAAATTAATACCACTAATTGCCCTCATGAAGAAACTGGAGAGACCCTACACTAGCAACTTTACAGCACACCTGAAAGCCCTAGAATGAAGAGAAGCAGACACATCAAGGGGAGCAGAGGCAGGGAATTGTCAAACTCAGGGGCAAACTCAAATAGAAGCAAAGAGAATTATACAAAGAATTGACACAACTAAGAGCCGGTTCTTTGAGAAAATCAACAAGATACATAAACTCCTAGGCAAACTAAATAAAGAGCACAGAGACAGTATCCAAAATGACAAAATCATAAATGAAAAGGGAGACATAACAACAGAAACTGAAATTAAAAAATATCATCAGTTCTTACTATAAGAGCCTATACTAAAGAACAGTGTAATGTCTAGATGAAATGGATGATTTTCTAGACAGCACATACCAAAGTTAAATCAAAAGCAAGTAAACTATCTAAACAAGTCCATATCCCCTAAGGAAATAAAATAATTCACTAAAACATCCCAACCAAAAATATCCCAGAGACAGATGGTTTTGCTTGGGAATTCTACCAGACTATCAAAGAAGAGCTAATACCCAATCTCCTGAATGTATTCCATAACAGCAAAACATTACCTCATTCATTTCATGACTACAATTACTCTGATACCTAACGCACACAAAGACCCAACAAAGAAAGAGGACTTCAGACCAATTTTGCTTATGAATATTGATGTAAAAGTACTCAATAAAATTCTAACAAACAGGATCCAAGAACACGTTAAAACCATTATTCATCATGATCAAATATGCTTCATCCCAGGAATGTAAGGTTCATTCAATAAATGAAAATCTATTAATGTAATCCACTATATAAACAAACTCAAAGAAAAAAATCACATGATCATCACCTTAGATGCTCAAAAATCATTGACAATCATGACAACATTTCTTGTTAAAAGATTTAAAGAGATAAGGAATTCAAGGCCCATACCTAATCACAATAAAAGTAGTATGCAGCAAACCAACAGTCAATATCAAATTAAATGGGGAAATACTTAAAGCAATCCCACAAAAATGAGGGACAAGACAAGGCTGCCAACTCTCTCCATATATATGCAATATAGTATGTGAAATTATAGCTAGACCAAGACACCAGAAGGAGATCAAGGGGATCCAAATTGACAAAGAAGAAGTCAGGGTATCAGTATTTGCAGATGATATGATAGTATGGATAAATGACCACCAAAAATACTACCTCAGAATTTCTACTGCTGAGAAACAACTTCACCAAATTGACTATATATAAAATTAACTCAAAGAAATCAGGAGCCTTCCTTTATAGAAATGATAAATTGGATGAGAAAGGAAATAGGGAAACAATGCCCTTTACAATAGTCACAAATAATATGAAATATCTTGGGGTAACTAACCAGTGAAAGATCTCTATGACAAGTACTTCAAGTGTCTCAAGAAAAAAAATTAAAGAAGACGTCAGAAAATCGAGAAATCTCCCATGATCATGGATTGGTAGGATTAACACGGTAAAAATGGCTGTCTTTAGGGGAACAGCTGGGAGCACACAAGGCATACAATCAGTGGAGCAGATGGGACTGAAGTCTTTCAGCCGCCACTTGCACCAAGGAGCTGGGAGCTGGGCAACTCCACAGCCTTCTTGCAAGGCCTGCCAGGAGTGATCTCCCAGCAGTGCTTTCAATTCTGAGTGTGGAGGTGAGATTTCCACCTTCTTTCTAGAGGGGAACAGCTGCGAGCACACAGGACATACCATAAGTGGAGCAGTGGGGTCAGAGGTCTTCAGGCTGCCATTTGTACAAGGCAGTCAGGCTACTCCACAGCCTTCTGTGCACAGATCCTGCCAGAAGACAGTTGGTCTCCCAGGAGTACAGACACAGGCTTACAGGCTCACAGGAGGGACAAGCTCCAGTCAGAGTCAGGAAGACCAAGATAACCAGATGGCAAAAGGCAAATGCAAGAACCCTACAAACAGAAACCAAGGCTACTTGGCAACATCAGAACCCAGTTCTAATACCACTGCAAGTCCTGGATACACCAACACACAAGAAAAGCAAGAATTGGATTTACAATCAAATCTTGTGATGCTGATAGAAGGCTCCAAGAAGGACTTAAATAATTCCCTTAAAGAAATACAGGAGAACATGGGTCAACAGATACAAGCCCTTAAAGAGGAAACACAAAAATACCTTAAAGAAATATAGAAAAACATGGGTCAACAGGCACAAGCCATTAAAGGTGAAACACAAAAAAAAATCCCTTAAAGAATTACATGAAAACACAATCAAGTGAAGGAACTGAACAAAACCATCCAGAATCTAAAAGTGGAAGTAGAAACAATAAAGAAATCACAAAGGAGACATTTCTGGAGATAGAAAACCTTAAAAAGAATTCAGAAGTCATAGATTATCAACAACAGAGTACAAGAGATAAAAGAAAGAATCTCAGGTGCTGAAGATACCATAGAAAGATACCATAGACTCAACAGTCAAAGAAAATGCAAAATGCACAAAACTTATAATCTAAAACATCCAGGAAATCCAGGACACAATGAGAAGACCAAACCTAAGGATTATAGGTATAGAAGAAAGCAAAGATTTCCAACGTAAAGGGCCAATAAATATCTTCAACAAAATTACAAAAGAAAACTTCCCTATCCTAAAGAAAGAGATGCCCATGAACATATAAGTAGCCTACAGAACTCCAAATAGACTGGACCAGACCAGAAAGTCTTACTGGAACACAATAATCAAAACACCAAATTCACTAAATAAAGAAAAATATTTAAAACTGTAAGGGAAAAAGGGCAAGTAACTTTTAAAGTCAGACCTATCAGAATTACACCAGACTTCTCAACAGAGACAATGAAAGCTAGAAGATCCTGGGCAGATCTCATACAGACCCTAAGGAAACACAAATGCCAGCACAGACTGCTATACCCAGCAAAACACTCAATCATCATAGGTGGAGAAACCAAGATATTCCATGAAAAATTTACTCAATATCTTCCTACAAATTCATCCTATGAAGTGTAATAGATGGAAAATGCCAATACAAGGAGGGAAACTATACCCTAGAAAAAGCAAGAAAGTAATCTTCTTCCAACAAACTCAAAAGGAGATACCCACACAAACATAAAAATAACATAAAAAATAACAGGAAGCAACAATCACTATTCCTTAATATCTCTTAACATCAATGGACTCAATTCCCCAATAAAAAGGCATAGACTAATAGAAATATTTTTCATGTAAATCTTCAATTTTACCAGAAAGAGTTTGTAATTCCTCTTTCAATTAATTTAGTAATTTTTATGTCTACCATTTTATCTGCTTTATTTTTCATGATAATCTTCAATTTTAACATGTTTTTCTATATATTTCTTCTACTTTATCAGAAATGTTTTCCATGTAAATCTCTGGTTTTATCACAAAATGTTTTTAATTCCACCTTCAATTAATTAAGAAAGGTTTATTATTTCTACCATTTTGTCTGTATATTTTCCATGAAATAGTCAATTTTAGTGTACTTTTCTATATATTTCTTGAATTTTATCAGAAATATTTTCCATGTAAATCTTCAATTTCACCTGAAAATGTTTATAATTCCACTTTCCATCAATTTAGAATATTTTATACCTACCATTTTACCTGTATAATTTTCCATGATAATCTTCAATTTTAACATTTTTCTATATATTTCTTCAATTTTTATCAGAAATATTTTCCATGTAAATCTTCAACTTTATCAGAAAATGATTATAATTCCACTTTCAATCAACTTAGGAATACTTTTATACCTACCATTACTATATATAAAATTTTCATGATAATCTTCAATTTTAACATGGTTTTCTATATTTTTCTACAATTTTATCGGTAATATTTTCCATGTAAACTGCAATTCTATCATAAAATGTTTCTATTTCCTTTTTTAATTAATTTAGTGATGTTTTTATGTCTACCACTTTACTCTGTTTCCATGAAAATTGTCAATTTTAACATGTTTTTCTATATATCTCTTCCATTTTATCAGAACTATTTTCCATGTAAATCTTCAATTTTATTATAAAATGTTTTTGCTTCCTTTTTCAGTAAAAGAACATGCTTTTCACAAATGTGGCCATCTTACTGAAAGCAATCTATAGACTCAACACAATCCCCATCAAAATTTCAACACAATCCCCATCAAAATTTCAACACAAATCTTTAAAGACATGGGAAAAACAATTTTCAATTTAATTTGGAAAGTCAAAGAACCCAGGATAGGTAAAACAATTTTTAACAATAAAAGAACTTCTGGTAGAATCACTATCCCTGACCTCAAGGTGTACTACAGAGCAATAGTGATAATAATGATATTGGTACAGAGCCAGACAGGGTGATGAATGAAATAGAATTGAAGACCCAGAAATAAAACTACACACTAATGGACACTTGATCGTTAATGAAGAAGACAAAAATACGAATGGAAAAAAGAAAGCATCTTTAATCAATGTTGTTAACCACAGTTGGAATGTAGAAGAATGAAAATAGATCCATATTTGTCACCTTGCACAACACTCAAGTCCAAGTGGATGAAAGATCTCAATATAAAACCAGATAAACTGAATCTAATAGAAGAGAAAGTGAGAAAAAGCCTCAAACTCATTGGCATCGAGGGTGGGCCATTAAACAGAACGATAATGGCTCAGGCTCTAAGATCAAGAATTGATAAATGGGATATCATCAAACTGAAATACTTCTATTAGGCAAGAGGCATAGTCAATAGGCCAAATCTGCAATCTACAAGTTGGGGAAAAGACTTCACTAACTCCACATCTGACAGAGGACTCTTTTTCAAATTATTAAGAATTCAGGAAGCTAACCTCTATAAAACAAAACAACCCAATCAAAAATTGAGCATAGAACTAAAGAGAGAATTTACAACAGAATAATCTCAAATTGCCTAGAAGCACTTAAAGAAACATCTTTTCTTCTATAATTTGGTTGAAGATATTTACTGATCCTTTAAATTGAGATTTTTCACTCTTTCCTCTACCTATTATCTTTAGGTTTGGTCTCCTCATTATGTCCTTCATTTCCTGGATGTTTTGGCTTAAGAGCTTTCTGCTTTTTGCATTTTCATTGACTGTCCTGTCAATGTTTTCTATGGTATCTTCTGCACCTGAGATTTTCTCTTTTATCTCCTATATTCTATTGGTGATGCTTATATCTATGACTCCTAATCTCCTTCCTGTGTTTTCTATCTCCAGGGTTGTCTCCCTTTGTGATTTCTTTACTTTTTCTATTTCGATTTTTTTTAGATTCTGAAAGGTTTTATTCAATTTCTTCAACTCTTTCTTTGTGTTTTCTTGTAATTCTTTAAGGGATTTTTGTGTTTCCTCTTTAAGGAATTCTAGGTCTTTACCTATGTTGTCCTGTATTTCTTTTCTTTTCTTTTCTTTTCTTTTCTTTTCTTTTCTTTTCTTTTCTTTTCTTTTCTTTTCTTTCCTTTCCTTTCCTTTCCTTTCCTTTCCTTTCCTTTCCTTTTCTTTTCTTTTCTTTTCTTTTCTTTTCTTTTCTTTCATTTTCTTTCCCTTTCTTTTTAATTTTTATTAGATATTTTCTTTATTTACATTTCTTTTTTTAAAATTTTATTTTCTATATTCTTTGTTTACATTCCAAAGGCTTTCCCCTTTCCCAGTTCCCCCCTCACCATGTGTCCCATAAGTCCTCCCCCCTTTCAAATGTTATCCCTTTTCCTGGTTTCCCCTCCCAAAACATCCTATCCCATTCCCTCCCTGTACTCACCAACCCACCTACTCCTGCTTCCCTGTCCTGGCATTCCCCTATATTGGGGAATTAAGCCTTCACAGGACCAAGGACCTCTCCTCCCTTTGAAATTCAACAAGGCCATCTTCTGCTACATATGCAGCTTGAGCTATCCATGCATACCTTTTGGTTGGTGGTTTAGTCCCTGGGAGCTCTGGTGGTACTAGTTTGTTCCTATTATTGTTCCTCCTATGGGGTGGCAAGCTCCTTTAGCTCCTTGCGTCCTTTCTCTAACTCCTCAATTGGAGACCTTGTTCTCAGGACAATGGTTGGCCGAGAGCACACACCTCTGTATTTGTCAGGTACTGGTAGAGACTCTCAGGAAACAACTATATGAGGCTCCTGTCAGCAAGTGCTTGTTGGCATCCATAATAAAGTCTGAGTTTGGTGCCTGTATATGGGCTGTATTCACAGGTGTGGTCTCCTGTTTTTCTTTAAAGAGGTTATTTATGCCCATCTTAAAGTCCTCTATCATTATCATGAGATGGATTTTAAGTCAGGGTCTTGCTTTTCTGGTGTGTTGAGATATTCAAGGCTCACTGTGGTGGGAGAACTGGTTTCTGATGATGCCAAGTAGCCTTGGTTTCTGTTGCTTATGTTCTTGCCCTTGCCTCTTGCCATCTGGTTATCTCTGGTGTTAGCTGGTCTTTCTGTCTCTGACTATAGCTTGTCCCTCCTGCAAGCCTGTGTGTCAGTACTCCTGGGAGACCAGTTCTCTCTGGGAGGAATTTGTGTTTGGAGAGCTGTGGCATAGCTCTGAGGGTCAGCTCCAAGGTGCAGATGGAAACTAGAAGGATCCTGACACTGGCTTTTCCTTGGTTCTTCTGTCCTTTTGGCTTTGGGTAGGTCCCTCTTGGGACAGGTATTTGAGTATAAGTGGTGGTCTTACCTGTTTTTCCACAGGTGTGTCAAAACTCCTGGGAGATGAGCTCTTTCCTGATGGTATTTGGGAATGGAGTGCTGTGGCACACCATCAGCTCCTTGGCATCATCTGTATAGATTTCAAATAGGGTGGTAGTTTGAAAACATATACTTGGAATGTTAGTGTGGGAAGATCTACAGCTGGAGAGCCAATCAGGAGTCTTTAGCTGACCAAGGGCAGTACCTGACTCTAAGATAACTAAAGGTAGTGTTTATGGCCCCAAATACCAATCTGATAGGGGAAAATGATATCTCACAATCACATGAATTATTTCCCTTCTGAATGTTAAAAACATATTCACTGATAGAAAAGGAGAGAATAATTTTAAAAGAGTAAATACAAGACAGAATGGAAACTTCTACATATAGTCAATTAATTCTGTATGAGTAAAACCTCATACAGAATTATGAAACAAAAGCAATGTGGATAATTTAAATTTTACCCCAAGTTCTAATCCCATTGGAGTTGATCACAATGATAATGATTTGGAAAAACTTCCAGAAAAAGATAAGTCATAAGAATGTTATTGTTCAGTAAAGAACACACACACACATACAGACACACACACAGACACAGACACACACACACACACAATACACACACACATGAAGAAAGAGAGAGAGACAGAGACAGAGACACAAAGACAGAGAGAAGAGAGAACATGGAAAAGTACCTGGACACTACAAAAGAAACTATTTTTTTAATATAGTTATAAAAAAGAATATCATATCAAAGAACACATTTTGAATAAAAGCACAATATCTTACAAAACTGATTTCAAATCAAAACTATTTAGAAGTGATAAAAATGTTCATTTTATAATAAAAAAGTACAAACCAATCAAGGAGACATTCCATTTTAAAATATGTATATATGATATGAATGTATGCCTAATATTAGAAAGCAGGTGTTAGAAGTAAACCTTCTTATGAATCTAATACTATGACAATTCATTAATTCACTACCACAATCTCTTCCTATCATGGGTGAAATTCCATGATAATTTTATACAACTGATTTTGTTAAAGACATTTATATATAGGGAGGAAAAGGGGACACTGGCTAAACCACACAGCAGGTCTAGGAAAAGCAGAATGGATAAGCACAGATGTACTGTCTCGTTCTTCATAGAGACTTGAACTATGAGTTTGTTTTTCTTTAACACAATAAAATACATTTGGATATCCTATTCTTGTTTGTAGTCAAGTTTGATGTGTGTGGACACTAAGGTGTATGATTTCAAAGAAGTCATTTTAAGTCTTTGAAAATGAAAGTAAATATTATATATATTGAGAGAATATAGGCAAATGGTAGAGATTTACAGATGGTGTGGCATATTAATGATAGATAAGCAGAGCCCTTTGGTACAGTAAAAACTCTATAGTATATAGAAGGGAAGCTTTTAGGCAATGAAGGACTGTTACAATATGTCATCGTCGAAAGGACTAAAGTTTCTACTATGTGTATCAAATGCTTCTGATAAATTATATATCTAGTATACATATAAGATATGTCTACTATCATAACAATATGTGTAAGTGGACACTGTAAACATGCTCTTTATTCAATAGCAACATTCCAAATATTCTCATTAAATAGTTGGCTTGTGAGTGTTTAGAACAGTATTCATCACTTGAAATGTAAATAAAGAATATATCGAATAAAAAAATTAAAAGCTGGTACAACCACTCTGGATAAAAAAAAAAGAACAGTATTCATATTAAAAGTGCATGAGCTTGTAAACTGGAGATGTTTTTCACCAAAAGTAACATAAAACAGACAAGTATTAAACATTATTTTATAGAAAATTCATCACTTTAAGATATTGTTTTATTGTTGGGTATATTGGCATTTCAAATCATAAACACTTTTATAAAGTCAAGGGTATAAGATTTATTATTCACCATGGATTCTTTCTCTCCAATGTCACTTTAGATTTCACAATAGGCCCTCCAACAACAGATCTTGCTTTGCCTCAAAGGAATTTTTCTGACATTCAAAGAAGCTGACATACTTTTATCAATTTCTGTGTCATTTTCCCAAAACAGCTATTTCAAAGAATACTGACTGAGTTCACATGAAATCTTTTTCATGTAGCTCAGAAGGCACCCAGGGAATGGTTGTCAGTGTGATGAGCTGTGAAAGTGTGACCTGGTGTCAGTTGTCATTGAGAAAATACAGCAGCCTAGAAATCAGAGCCAATAGCGCCACCCAAGAATTCTATGTATGAGAAAACTTCCTTGCATGTAGAAAATAGTGTGCCATTCAATAATTATGCTATATACACTGTACTGTATTATTTATCAACAAGCCATGACTCTGGCAGAGTAAGACTTTGGACATAAGTTTTGCATTCCTGACTCTTGATAAGGTTTAATTGTGAAGAAGTCCATGTTTGTATTTATAAGTCAAAGCAAAAGGCTGTAAAATGCAAGGAAAAAATGAATTTTGCAGATAATGAGATTAAAGTATCCTTTTACAACACTAGAAAATCATTCCTTTTGCTTGTGCCCCGTCTTTATGACTATGCACTATAAAGGGGATTTATAAGAAGGCCTTTTATAGTCAATCTTTACAATCTTTTAGAAGTAAAAATGTAAAGCAGTTTGGGACATCAATTCAGACTTTCAAGATTTATGTGTTTTCATATGAGAGAAATGAAAATTTGGGGACTCTTTTTGATCTTTTTTTTAATTTCCCCTTTTTCCATTTAAATGAATATAAATTCTTTTTTCATACAATGCATCCTAGCCACAGTTTCCCATCCCTCTGCTCCCACCCCACAGCATTCTTTAAGTATAAAATAAATACAATAGTCTTCAAACTACTTCAAATGAAACATCCTGCATTTTAATATGAGCAAGAATGTGAGTGTAACACTTATCTATTCACCAAAGGAAGCAGTGATGTATTGTTCTCACAGTGGTTAAATATTTGATGTCAGTTAAATGTGGGTAATTACAGTCTGTGGGTGTGTGAATTTGCAGCAGATTTTTAGTCTTTATATTTTAAGACTATTGAAGTATAATGAAAAAAATTCTCTTTTATATGTTGCATTTATCAGAAGAATAAAACATAATGGACTAACTGACCTTTTAAAATTTGCCTTTTCTCATTATCTAGTATTCAAGATTCTTAGCATTGTTCTTTTATATGTCTCCTACTAGGATGAGAGCTCAAGATTTAATAGCCTAAATTACACACTGTCAAAAGATTAACCATTACCACACCTGTCATAACTACAGCAGGGTGGCTAGATATCTTGGTACAATTATGACAGTGTCAGGCAATTTTACATTTTTTTAAGAGGAGAGGGAACTGGGCAGATATGATATTTTTATATGAATTTTTTAGTAAAAGAATTATACATATACATATATAGGAAACAAATGCAAAAGAGAAGCAGAGGAGAATCAAATATTGGGGAATTATTGTTGCCATAAAACAAGAACAACTATTTGTTTTGACACAGTTATATCACTATTATAATTTCTCATGGAGCCAAGTGTGTTTTCACAGGCCTACAATCTGATCTCTGAGGAGGCACAGGCAGAAGGATCTCTTTTATTTCAAGGCCAGCCTAATATCCATATTGAGTTCCAGAACAGCCACCCAATCTCAACAAACAAAAACCAATCATCCAACCAGACAAAAATGTTCACATGATCTTGTTGAAATAAAATTTAGTAAAGTGTGAATAGTCAATTTTACAGACATTAAGATCAAAATGACATAAATTTAGATGAAAAAACATTGATAAAAGAAAGGTTTGCACAGGATGAGGTAGCCATGTTTAGGAGTGTATTTAATTTGACCTACTTGAAAATATATTACTCAGAAAAAAGGTGATGATACAAGTTTTACTCCTAGGGGTATAATTTACACCACCAGTTATATGAATCCTCAGAATCTTTGTGCTGGAACCCACTGAACTAGTATATTGAACTCTAATCATTGAGAACTTATTTCCATACAGAGAGAAAAAGACTCAAGCATACATTTGCTGTCATTTATATAGAATAAATTTGAGTATAGCATTGCAATATACAACATTTTCAAAACAATTATTCTCCTAAAGATTATTATTGCTTCTAAAAAAATTTTACCATGGGGCTGGAGAAATGCCTCACTGATTGAGCACTGACTGCTTCTCCAGAGTTCCTGAGTTCAAGTCCCAGCAAATACATGGTGGCTTACAACCATTTATAATAGGACCTCAAGCCTTATTCTGTTGTGTCTGAAGACAGAATTTTATATACTCAAGTATATAAAATAAATAAATCTTTAAAATAAATTATTACATTTATGTATATTTATGTATATTTATACAATGGAATACTACTCAGCAATTAAAAATAATGAATTCATGCAATTTGTAGGCAAATGGTTGGATCTGAAAAATATCATCCTAAGTGAGTTAACCCAATCACAAAAGAATACACATGAATCGAAATCACTGATAAGTGGATATTAATGAGCCCAGAAGCTCTGAATACTCAAGGCACAATTAGAAAATCAAAAGATTCCCCAGAAGAAGGAAGGAGAGGACACTGGTCCCGAAAAGACTGGTTCCAGCTTTGCAGGAGAGTACCAGAACAGAGAAAGGGTTGGGGAGTGATTGGGGAATGCGCGGGGTGGGAAGGAGAGGACTTATGGGACACATCGTGAGGGGGGAACTGGGAAAGGGGAAAGCCTTTGGAATGTAAACAAAGAATATAGAAAATTTAAAAAAAGAAATGTAAAAAATAATTATATTTATGTGTGTATGTATATATGTATATGTATGTGTGTGTGTGTGTGTGTGTGTGTGTGTGTGTGTGTGTAAACATGGCAGTATTTGGGAGAACATGTCACAATGTGGATCTAAAAGTGAGGGGACAACTTGTGAAATGTAGGTCCTGTGGTTACTCAGGAATTGACCTCAAGTCATTAAGCTTTGCGTCAAGTGCCTTTAACCACTGAGCATTCTTCTTTGCCCTTTAAAAAGTATTTTTTATTTGATCTTGCACATTTGACACTTGAATCTTAAGTATACTCATTATTTCTATGGTACAGCTTTTTTGATGAATTTCTGACTCTGGGTCTCTGATTCTCTCTCTTCTTCTCTCTCCTTCTCCCTCACCCTCACCCTTGCCCTTCCCTTCCTCCTGCCCTTGCTCCTTCTCTGGGTGTGTATTTTCAATGTTAATGTACATTGTACACTCACAAATGTAAAAACCTATATAGAAAGAAAAGGATAGAATTCTAAATTAAGGAAGTAGGTGAAAATGTGTTCCATATTCTGTCTTCCAAAGTGAGATAGAATACACATCAACTTAGCTCAGTTGGGAGCCATGACAGACCAAAGTATGATACCACCAAACTGCAAGTTAGTGAACCAACAAGCTTTACTGAGGTTATTTATAGATTTATAAGTAAAGAGTTACTTAAGAAGCAGAAATGACTCAAAGACAGCTGCATCACAGAAACCTGCACCAGCATGGATTCAGGCCACAACATCTGAAAGTCTGGAGTATAATGCACAGTCTTCGGGCAACTGAAGAGGTGGAAGGGTTTCATTTCCAAGTGGCTCAGTTGCTCCAAACTGCTTTCAGCAGCTCTGCTAATCTCTGTTTCTATCAGGTTGCTTATATTGTCTTTAATCCTTTAGGAAGCTTTTTTTTTTTTTTCAAATGGTCCTTCTACAAATTTATTTATTTACTTACTTTTTACATCCCGTGTCCCCCTTCCCCACCTTTCTCACATAGTCCCTTTTCCCTGTCTCCCACCCTGTCCCCTTTTCCTGAGAAGCTGGAGGCATTCCTTTGTTATCTCCCCACCCTGGCATATCAAGTTTCTGCAGGGCTAAGCACCTCCTCTCCCACTGAGGCCAGACAAGGCAGCTCAGTTAGAGGAGCAGTTAGAGCAACAGCTTTTAGAGATTGCACCTGCTCGTTGTTGGGGATCCACATGGAGACTGAGATGCACATCTGCTACATAGGTGCAGGGGTCCTATATCCAGCCCCTGAATGCCCTTTGGTTGGTTGTTCAGTCTCTAAAAGCCCAGGTAAGTTGACGCTGTTCGTCTTACTGTGGAGTTCCTATCTCCTTTGGAGCCTTCAGTCCTTCCTCCAACTCTTCCATAAGAGTCCCCAGCTCCATTAAATGTTTGGTTGCAGGTTTCTGCATCTGTTTCAGTCAACTGCTGGGTGGAACTTCTCAGAACACAGTCATGCTGGGCTCCTGTCATGCATGTCCTTTTGGCTCTGGATTACTTTACTCAGAATGATATTCTCAAGTTCCATTCATTTGCCTACAAAAATTGCCTTGTCTCAGTCTTCTTTGCAGCATGGCTTTTCTGGGAGTGACTCTTGGTAGTCTGTATTGCTTACTCTGGGAACAGATTACCTATTGAGTCTGGTCATTTGGGGATGGGCACAGGATGGAATGTATCAGTCACAGAGGGAACTGCTACATGACAGCCAAGGTCTTTTGAGTGATTTTTCATAAAAGGAAGCTTTATTAACTGCTAAGGAGTGTGATACATGGGGCTGTAGAGCTGGCAGCTGTTGCTGTTTCAGAGGACATGAATGTAGATTGCACCACTCACATCAGCCAACTCCCAACAGCCTGCAACTCTAGCTCTATTGAATCTGACTTCCTAATCTTCAAGTACTTGCACACAGTTGTGCATACAGTCACGTGGACACAAATAATCACAATAAACAACAATAAAATATTCCTTAAAATAACATAGCAGAGTAAGTAAAACTCTCTTTTAATGTTTCCAGGGGGAAGAAGTATTTTAAGTGTTTTTTTCTAATAGCAATAACTACATTATTTGTACACTACTGTGTGATGGCTATAATCGATAAACCCTATCAATATCATTTTACTTCTCTTGTTTTCTGAATATATATGAGCAATAGTTTGTGCCAAGAAAAGTGACTGAAATTAAGATGGTATATTCAGAAGCATGATGTAAGTGGGGGGATGTATCAGTAAGGGCTGAATAAAATTTGTCATAGGTTAGCAAATTTGTTAAGGAATGAGTTATGTATAAAACTAAATAACACTGTAATGATGATGTGAAAAAAGAATTATTTTCTTAATGTTATGTGCAATATTTCATACAGATAAATGTTAACAGAGGAGATCTGCATAGTAATCTCATATTTTTAAATGTTAGAAATCATTAATGGTATTTAAACATATTCATAGAATATTTAAATCCACATCAAGGTCCTATATTTACATATTATGATAAATTATCAAGTAAAAATGAGTCTGCCCAAGTGCAATACCTTAACAAAGCATTTTCAAAATGTGTCAGATATTTAATCCTCAGAATTCTTTCTTTATGATAACATATTTTAGCTACATGAAAGAGCATCTTTTCCAGCTCAAAGGAGAATTACCTGTCAAATGGTGAAATGCAATATGCTGAAAGAATATGGCCATTATTTACAATAATGAATTACATTACTAAAGGATAATATTTTGGAGTGGTGGTATTAATAAGAATGACCCTCATAAAGTCTTATAATTGAACACTTATTCATGAAGGAGTGACAGACACTGTTTGAAAAGGATTATAAAGACTTTAAAGTGTGGTCTGTTGGGGTAGGTTTGGCTTTCTGAAAGAAGTGTGTCCCCGGGGTGAGCTTGGAAGTTTCATGAAGTTCACAACAGGCCATGTCCTGTCCCTCTGCTGCATGTTGCTCAGGATATGAAGCTTTTAGCTGTAGGGCTATTTCTGCCTACATGCTCCCCACTATGATGGAATTGGTCTGATTTTTTGAAGCTGTAATTGCAAGCCTCCAATTAAATGCTTTCTTTAACAATAGTTACTATGATCATGGTGTTTCATCACAGCAATAGGATAGTGACTAAAACATTTAGGAGTGATTCATACATAGCTAGCACTCTAGCAACATCCTTCTCCATCATATAGGACTCTGAAGACTTCTATACATTAGAAAAAGCTTAGAATAAGCACTGGTCATGATCATCAGTTTGCATCAACATGATGGGTGTAATAAACCAATTCTATGTGTAAGCTGGCTATGAAGGATCATTTCCTGATTAAGTTGTCCTTTATTTGCCATTCATTCAGGTATTTATGTTATTATACTTTACTAGCTACAACATGTTTATTAGTTGAAAGGCTTACAAGTTACAGGTTGTTCAATATAGTAGAACAGGGATGCATTTAATCTGTAACAATTGGCAGAAAACAGGCTTTTATATTCCTATTCTAACCTGTTAAGTTGCTTCAATTAGTTCAATAACTTTTAGAGTTTTGGATCAAGTTGCCTTAGCTTTTAAATGATAATTTTATATGTTGAAATAAATTGCTATGATTTTCTGTTGAAATTTAATATCATACATGGCAGGTGGAATTGAATAGTGAACAAAAATGTAAATTATTCCATATACTCCTTTTAAAAGACAGTCATGGCCTATACATGCTATTTTCCTAGATCATGTTTCAAAACACTTTATCTTGGCTTTTCCCTTAAAATGAAGAGGCTAATTTCCCTGGTTAAAATTTTTGTCAATTTGACACTAGCTAGAGATAAATGGCAAGATAAAACCTATTTTTGAGTGGGTAATATAAACCTCCTTTGTCTTTATTTTGAGAAACAGGCCTGATTTCAAAAAACAACCAAAAGGTACCAGCTGTAGGAAAAGGCCATAAGTCCCAGAAACTAGGTCATAAGACACCAGCTATAGAAAGAGACCATAGAATCTAGAACAAGGTCAAACACTCCCTTTCAAAGAGTAGCTTAGGGGTAACCACAAAAATGGGAAAATATCTTATCTCAGACTGGGACATGTGTCCTAGGTAGGAAACACTATTTCATCACATGATTGAATGTCCATGACATAAGAATATAGACTACTGATCTCTTGTGACCCCTTAGCACCAACCAATGGAATTTTAGATTCCCTAATCCTTCTAGTAAGTTCCTCTGGTTCCCTATAAGAAAGCCTGTGTACCTTTGTCTTCAATCACCATTTTGGAGAGTGATTGATGACCCCCCCATGATGTATGTTTCTACAGAATAAATGCTTTTTGTTTTTGTGTGCTATCTATATCTGGGATCTTCCTTCAACAATTTTTGGATCCTTAGAATTTGAGGAAATTTATCCACTAAATTAGCCTCTGGGAAAGACTTTAGGACATTTTCTTGTTCAATGATTAGCATGGGAGGAACCAGCAACTGGTGGGACCAGACCTGGACAGATCATCCTGGGTTCCAAAATAATGCAAGCTGAGAAAGTCAAGAGAAGAAATTCCCTAAGTATCAATCTTACATGGCTCCTGGTTCAGTTCCTGCCTCCAGAATTCAGTTCTTGAGACTGCCCTGGCTTCTGTCAGTGATAACCTGTTTCTAGAAGTAGAATAGAAATAAATCAATTCTTCATGTTGAGTTTGGTCACATTTTTTTTAAATTAAAAAAAAAATAGAAACTCAATGAAAATGTTAGGGCTAATAATGAAATAGTACAGTCAAAACATTGTATAACCTTTTAAATAATGGAATTATTCAATACACATGACCAGAGAAGTGTTCAAGTGAGGAAATACTATCATGATTATCTGGTTCTAAAATGAGTATTGCCTTTCAGGAGTCAAGAACTGTTGCCATTTCAGTGAGAAACTAAGTCAGTATTGAATAGTTGGCTCAGACATAGAAGCCATGCACTCTATCCCACCCAGCACAGCACTGTGCCATCCGTTCTCCCATAGCAGGAGGCTTGAGTCTACAGGAGAAAAATAAAGCTCTTTTTTAAATCACAAAAAAATTTCTCCAATTGGACTCTTCTGATTTTGTTCTCTCCAACTATTTTCACAGAATGACATGTTTCTGGAATAGTCAAGGAATAACTGTTGTATAAAATCTGCTGTCTGGAAGAAAGAACAGAATTTTGCAATTAATTTTATATATAATTATATACATAAATATTATACAAACTTTAAATGATTTTTATATGAGTGAATCTCAAAATAAAATTATAAAATATGTCTTTATAGACATTGTGAGTTTGACTCTACCTATGTGCAGAAATTTAAAATTTATTAAATACAAGATTTATATTTAATTACAATATCTTTTGCAAATACTGGAAAATGCTTGCATAAAGACCTTTTGAGATGTGATTTATTGCTGAGCCTGGAATGCCCTGGGTGGGGACAGAATGGCATGGTTTCTGCCCATGGGACAGAATCCTGGTGTGAGCCTCAGTGTTTGTTAATGCTGCCTTGGACATAAAGCTTGTTTGTGTAATAATGTACATATTTTCTTGCCCCACTAATAATTGAGGACATTTTCTTTCTGAGGAATATCCTCTCTGTTAATGTAAATGAGTCCATGATAATTAGAGACTGCAAGAGTCCAGAGTCAAGGGTGTGGCCAAGTCGCAACAAAATGGAAAATCTCAGACCTTCAGCAAAACTCGTAATGCTATGAAAAAGAGCTCTAAAGACATGAATTTGAAAATATGTAATTTCCAGCTTCTGGCTGGAAAGAAACCAGATGTCCCTCCTCAGAGGAATGGATACAAAAAATATGGTATATATACAAAGTGGAGTACTATCCAGCCATTAGAAACTATGAATTCATGAAATTCTTAGACAAATGGATAGAGCTGTAGAACATCATCTTAAGTGAGGTAACCCAGTCTCAAAAGAACACTCATGGTATGCACTCACTGATAAGCAGAAATATTAGCCTAGAAGCTTGGAATACCCAAGACAAAATCAACATATTAAATGATGTCCAAGAAGAAGGAAGGAGTGGCCCCTGGATCTGGTAAAGCTCAGTGCAGCAGTTTAGGGGAATAGCAGAACAGGGAAGTGGGAAGGAGTGGATGGGGGAACAGGGATGAGGGAAGAGGGCTTATGGGACTTTTGTGGAGGGTGGTATCTAAGAAAGGGGGAATCATTTGAAATGTAAATAAAGAATATATTGAATAAAAAAAACCCCAAAAGAAAATATGTAATTTCTCAACTCTGCACAGAATAAGGATGCAATATGAATTATATGAGGAGTTTCACAAATCTAAGAACAAAAGTAACTGTGCTGTGAGCCAGCTTGTTAGAAAATTAAGGAATTAAATAGATTTAGGGAGTGGTAAGCACAGGAGGTCCAACATAACTATGCTTTTTGGTTTTGTTTGTTGTTTTGTTTAGGCTTACATAAGCAGATAAATTCTTGAGTTCAATAATAGCCTAGGATAGAGCTCTGGAGTGGTACATGGCATATTGTTTGTGCTTTAAAAAGGCAGACATATCTCTGAATTCTTTTGCAATGTTAAGAATAAAGGTATGCTTGCTGTTTCCTAAGTATCAAAGGGTTGGGGTCACTTGATGCTGATTTGTAAGCTAATCTAAAGGAAACCTGGAGTGATTGGATTGATATATAAAAAAATGATGGAACCTGTGTTCTGCAGATGTACTATCTGGAGAATATATTAAGATAAAAAGAGAGAACTTCATGGAGAAAACACACACACACACACACACACACACACACACACACACCACAAGCAAGTAGTACATGGGTAAAGAGATCTCTTAGAATAACAAGGAAGCAGAATATAGATGACAAAATCTCCAGAGAGAAAGCAGAACATAGAGGGAGGCAGACTGGAAAAGCAGAGCTGTTTCAAGCAGAACTCAGGTCATCAGCTTAGATCCGCAATTTGACTTCAAATTATTCTTTTTGCAGCTCCCAGACACCCTTCTCTAAGAACTTCTCTTCAAGCTGAGGCTGGTCCTTGGTTATTTATAGAGAGGGTAATGCATACTCATGAGAAATTGCAGTGAGTTTTTATGTGCATTGTTTGCTTTGTGCATTGTTGGAACAGGCATTCAATGTATTAGAAATTACCCATCTCATAGATATAAAGTAATTATTCATCTGAGTTCATTTATTGCAATGAAGTGTCATTTCTCCAATATAATTCAGTTTCACATCTGTATGCTGACTGTGTAACTGAGTAACTATTGAAGTATTATAAATGCTTGTATTTTTAACTTAGAGTGAAAATGACTTTATGCCATTTTTACTGAAAGTTGATTGAATAAAAATTAATCATGTAGAAGACATGGATCATTTACAGAGATGCTGTAAAGGTTTTCCTGAATTTTTTCACGTAAGATAACACAGTATTTCACAACAAATATTTACTAATAAGTTCATTGAGAATACAATATTACAATACATGTAAGTATATGTAATTTATTCTGCATTTTATTACTTTGTGTTTATATAATATATATGCATGTAAGGAAATCAAATGTCCTTTTAATGTAAATATTTTGTCATCTTATGAACTACTTAAATTTAATAGGGTGTCCATATTAATAAAAATAATATATAGGATCAATCATTTTGATGGATCAGGCCAGGTAGATATATATTAAATGTCAGGAAAATTACTTTCAAAATTATAGGCTAGATGCTTTATGCTATCTTGAGCACGCATTTCACAAGGGTGATTTTCCATTTTTATTTTGTTATTATAAATTCATTACTTTATTTAATTAAAAAGTTTATTTCTTATTATGTATGTAGGTCTTTCCTGCATGTTTGTGTGTGTATACCTGTATACCTGTTTCCTGCCAAACTGCTCTGTGCCCAAGAAAATATGAGAAGTATGCAAAAGATTGTTTAAGCCAAATCACACATATATGTGTAAAAGTATCAGATTGGGAAAATCTGTATAATTCTGAAGACAGTTCTTCCCCATGTTGATGTAGCTCTCACATTCTAGTACCATACCATTGTAACTGTGCTCTCACATTGTATATGAGTCTTACGCTGTGCATGTGTCTTCTTCTTCATCATATCATTTTCTTCAATGTTTCATAGCAGAGTATTTTCAAACAGCTCTTCACATAAAACTGATTTAAAGGAATTGTCCTTCATTCTTACCAGGGATGGGGGCTCTGTTTCTTTTAATATAAAAATCTTGTTTCGTTAGCACTAATGAAATTTCTAGGAAAATGTCTAGGAAATATCTTGATTTCAAAATGTCTCTTGGTCTTTAGTCAGAACTTAACTAGAAAGAATCCTATGGATGTTATAGGTATATAGGTATATAGATGTTCCTAGGACATTTGCCTCAAGAGGGAAAAAGTAAAAGGAATATTAAGGAAGACTCTGGTTTTGGTCTGCTGTATATGGATGGTTGAAACAATGAGTGACTTTGGGGATAGTATGAGACAGAGGAAAAGTTTTGCATTTAGACGTCTTGCTTTTTCTTAATGACTTTAGATTAATTAATATACACTTGACTGAGAGAAGATTCTAAATAAAGAAGTTTACAGAATAATCAAATTTGCTTTAGAAATTTGCCTGAAGCAAATTTGTCAACATGGAATCTTACAGTGATGGGGGATGTTCCTAATGAGTTTACCACACTTAAATAAATGAAAACTCCAGAGCTGGGATATGTGTGCCTTATTGGTCTGTAAAAGAATCCCACTTATTATTTATCATTTACCAAATTTCTTTCATGAAAAATGCTACCTTCTAACGAGCTGATTGCTGGTTTACCTATCCAATCAATGGTTTTTGTTGTTGTTTATTTGTTTTCGGGGATAAGGTTGAAGGTATTTGTTTTTAATTTGAGACAGTTACTTATTCTATAGAGCAGTCAGTATAAAAGATACTATGTAGCCTAGGTGTCCTTGAATCCATCATGGTCCTTCCACATCAGCATTTTAAGTGTGGGCAAGTGCCATAATGCCTGGTTTTGTTGAATCACTATTATTTATCTACTTGTCTAGGAGCTAACGACTTTCAAAAAGACATATATGGCTCTTGTCTTGACAATACTCATGTTTTAATAATGTGTCTGACAAAAATGAATACATATTTTGAAGTAAAATGTGAGAAAAATTTTAGGGTTGACATAAAAATATGAGGACAGTTTTTATTTTTAAATGAGGACAGTAGGTCTATAGAGAATGCTTGTTGAGTAATACATTTACATTGAATGAAAACCACTACTGGCTATAAAAATAATATATAAAGAAGGAATGAGTAACAGTGTCCAGAAATTTCTAACAGAGTTTTCAAAGGATTAAGTCATAGATTTCAACTGATTCAGATAACAGAAAACATCACTGTTTGTGAAGCAACAGCTGTACAATATGTTCAACAATTTATGGTGGATATTCATTTTATAAGGTTGCTTTCAGCCTATATTTGCTATGTTCATCAAATTATTGCCATAACACACATGAACTAATTTAATTAAGGGACTTTGAATATTATATAATTTAATATTGCAGTTATGCAATAGCTTAGTTTGTCAACGTTTCTCACATGTAAAATTCAAGGCAGATAAGCTTGGCTCTTATATTATTCTTGTAAAGGCCTGATAAACAAACAAGATGATTTTACAAGTACAATCTTCTGTGCTATCATTTTTTTTCATTTTTCTTTTTCTTTTTCTTTTTTTTTTTGCTAAATTACACTTTTTTTTAAATTTTTTATTTTCTATATTCTATGTTTACATTACAAAGGCTTTCCCCTTTCCCAGTTGCCCCCTCCCTATGTCCCATAATTCCTCTCCCCCACAACTATTTCCCAATCATTCCCCCTCCCCCCAAGGTTTCTCTACAAAACTGGATCCAATCTTTACAGGCCCAGGGTCCTCTCATTTCTTCTTGGGAATCATTTGACTTGCTAATTGTCCCTTGAGTATTTAGGGCTTCTGGGCTCATTAATATCTACTTATCAGTGATTGCATTTCATGTGTATTCTTTTGTGACTGGGTTAGCTCACTCAGGATGATATTTTCCAGGTCTAACCATTTACCTACAAATTTCATGAATTCATTATTTTTAATTGCTTAGTAGTATTCCATTGTATAAATATACCACATTTTCTGTATCCATTCCTCCTTTGAGGGATATTTGGGCTCCTTCCAATTTCTGGCTATTATAAACAAGGCTGCTATAAACATAGTGGAGCATGTGTCTTTATTGTATGCAGGGGAATCCTCTGGGTGTATGCCCAGGAGTGGTATGCCAGGGTCCTCTGGAAGGGACATGCCCAATTTTCTGAGGAATCACCACACTGATTTCCAGAGCGGTTTTACCATTTTGCAATCCCACCAACAGTGGAGGAGTGTTCCTCTTTCCCCACATCCTCTCCAGCACTTGTTGTCTCTTGAGTTTTTAATCTTAACCATTCTGACTGGTGGGAGGTGGAATCTCAGGGTTGTTTTGATTTGCATTTCTCTGATGACTAATGATGTTGAACATCTCTTAAGGTGTTTCTCGGCCATCTGAATTTCTTCTGGTGAAAATTCTTTGTTTAGCTCTGTACCCCATTTTTTGATAGAGTTATTTGGTTCTTTGGGGTCTAACTTCTTGAGTTCTTTGTATATATTGTATATTAGCCCTCTGTCAGATGTGGGGTTGGTGAAGATCTTTTCCCACTTTGTTGGTTGCCGTTTTGTCCTTCTGACAGTGTCCTTTGCCTTGCAGAAACTTTGTAATTTTATGAGGTCCCATTTGTCAATTCATGATCTTCGTGCATAAGCTATTGGTGTTCTGTTCAGGAACTTTCCCCCTGTGCCTATGTCCTCCAGGGTCTTCCCAAGTTTCTTTTCTAATAGTTTCAGTGTGTCTGGTTTTATGTGGAGGTCCTTGATACACTTGGAGTTGATCTTAGTGCAAAGAGATAAGAGTGGGTCTATTCGCATTCTTCTGCATGTTGACCCCCAGTTGAACCATCACCATTTGTTGAAGAGGCTATCTTTATTCTACTGGATGGTTGTGGCTCCTTTATCTAAGATCAAGTGACCATTAGTCTGTGGGTTCATTTCTGGGTCTTCAATCCTATTCCATTGATCCACTTGCCTCCTGCTGTACCAATACCATGCAGTTTTTAACACAATTGCTCTGTAGTACTGTTTAAGGTCAGGGATATTGATTCCACCAGAAGTCCTTTTATTGTTGAGAATAGTTTTAGCTATCCTGGGTTTTTTGTTGCTCCAGATGAATTTGAGAATTGCTCTTTCTAGATCTATGAAGAATTGAGTTGGGATTTTGATGGGGATCCCATTGAATCTGTATATTGCTTTTGGCAAGATGGCCATTTTTACTATATTGATCCTGCCAATCCAGGAGCAAGAAATATTTTTCCATCTTCTGAGGTCTTCTTTGATTTCTTTCTTCAAGGACTTGAAGTTCCTGTCATACAGATCTTTCGCTTGTTTGGTTAGAGTTACGCCAAGGTACTTTATGTTGTTTGTGGCTATTGTGAAGTATGTTATTTCCCTAACTTCTTTCTCAGCCTGCTTGTCCTTTGAGTATAAGAAGGCTACTGATTTGCTTGAGTTAATTTTATAACCTGACACTTTGCTGAAGTTGTTTATCAGCTGTAGAAGTTCTCT
Source organism: Apodemus agrarius (assembly GCA_964023405.1). NCBI lineage: Eukaryota > Metazoa > Chordata > Mammalia > Rodentia > Muridae > Apodemus > Apodemus agrarius. The sequence continues at coordinate 77,617,725 of OZ030017.1, forward strand.
GGTGGAGCTTTTTGGGTCGCTTAGGTAAACTATCATATCATCTGCAAATAATGATAGTTTGACTTCTTCCTTTCCAATTTGTATCCCTTTGACTTCCTTATGTTGTCTAATTGCTCTTGCTAGAACTTCAAGTAGTATATTGAAAAGATGTGGAGAGAGAGGGCAGCCTTGTCTAGTCCCTGATTTTAGTGTGATTGCATCAAGTTTCTCTCCATTTATTTTGATGTTGGCTACTGGTTTGCTGTAGTTTTTTTTTTTTTTTTTTTTTTTTTACTATGTTTAGGTATGGGCCTTGAATTCCTGCTCTTTCCAAGACTTTTAGCATGAAAGGATGCTGAATATTGTCGAATGCTTTTTCAGCATCTAATGAGGTGACCATGTGGTTTTTTTCTTTCAGTTTATGTAGTGGATTACATTGATGGATTTCCGTATATTGAACCATCCCTGCATCCCTGGGATGAAGCCTACTTGATCATGATGTATGATCGTTTTGATGTGCTCTTGGATTCGGTTGGCAAGAATTTTATTTGTTATTTATGCATCGATATTCATAAGAGAAATTGGCCTGTAGTTCTCTTTCTTTGTTGGATCTTTTTGTAGTTTAGGTATTAGCGTAATTGTGGCTTCGAAGAATGAGTTGGGGCAGTGTCCCTTCTGTCTCTATTTTGTAGAACAGTTTGAAAAGTATTGATGTTAAGTCTTCTTTGAAGGTCTGGTAGAATTCTGCACTAAAACCATCTGGTCCTGTACTTTTTTTGGTTTGGAGGCTTTCTATAACCCCTTCTATTTCTTTAGGGGTTGTGGTACTATTTAACTGATCTACTTGATGCTGATTTAATTTTGGTATTTGGTATCTGTCTAGGAAATTGTCCATTTCCTCTAGATTCTCCAGTTGTTTTGAGTATAGACCTTTGTAGTAGGATCTGATGATCTTTTGAATTTCCTCAGTTTCTGTTGTTATGTCTCCCTTTTCATTTCTAATTTTGTTAATTTGTATACTGTCTCTGTGTCCTTTGGTTAGTCTGGGTAAGCATTTATCTATCTTGTTGATTTTCTCAAAGAACCAGCTCCTGGTCTTGTTGATTCTTTGTATGGTTTCCTTTGTTTCTACTTGATTGATTTCAGCCCTGAGTTTGGTGATTTCTTGTCTTCTACTCCTCCTGAGTCTCTTTTGATGACTTTAGGTTGGAAGTCTATTTTATCTGATATTAGAATGGCTACTCCAGCTTGTTTCCTGAGACCATTTGCTTGTTAAATTGTCTTCCAGCCTTTCACTCTAAGGCAGTGTTTGTCTTTAACACTGAGATGTGTTTCCTGTATGCAGCAAAATGTAGGGTCTTGTTTCTGTATCCAGTCTGTTAATCTATGTCTTTTTATTGGGGAATTGAGTCCATTGATGTTAAGAGATATTAAGGAATAGTAATTACTACCTCCAGACATTTTTACATTATTTATTTTTATTTATTTTTATTTATTTTTATTTTTATTTTTATTTATTTTATTTTTATTTATTTTATTTTATTTTATTTTATTTTATTTTATTTTATTTTATTTTATTTTATTTTATTTTATTTTATTTTATTTTATTTGTATTCGAGAGGTTATCTTCTTTTGGGTTTGAGGAGAGGAGGTTTCTATCTTGCTTCTTCCCGGGTGTAGTTTCCGTCCTTGTCTTGGTGTTTTCCCCCTATTATCCTTTGTAGGGTTGGATTTGTGGAAAGATATCGTGCAAATTTGGTTTTGTCATGGAATACCTTGATGTCTCCATCTATGGCGATTGAGAGTTTTGCTGGGTAAAGTAGTTTTGGCTGAAGTTTGTGTTCTCTTAGAGTTTGCATTATATCTGCTCAGGATCTTCTAGCTTTCATGGTCTCAGGTGAGAAGTCTGGTGTTATTCTGATAGGTCTTCCTTTGTATGTTTCTTGGCCTTTTTTTCTTGCTGCCTTTAATATTCTTTCTTTGTTTAGTACATTTGGAGTTTTGATTATAATGTGACAGGATGTATTTCTGTTCTGATCCAGTCTGTTTGGGGTTCTATATGCTTCTTGTATATTCATGGGCATCTCTCTCCTTAGGTTGGGGAAGTTTTCTTCCATAATTTTATAGAAGATATTTGCTGGCCCTTTAACTTGTAAATCTTCACTCTTGTCTATACCTATAATCCTTAGGTTTGGTCTTCTCATTTTGTCCTGGATTTCCTGGATGTTTTGGGTTACAACCTTTTTGCATTTAGTATTTTCTTTGACTGTTGAATCAATGGTTCAGAATATATCAGAAGTATCTTCAGCTTCTGAGATTCTGTCTTCTATCTCTTATATTCTATTGTTGATATTTGCATCTATGGCCCCTGATTTCTTCCCAAGGTTTTCTATCTCCTATGTTGTCTCCCTCTGCGGTTTCTTAGTTGTTTCTACTTCTGTTTTTAGTATCTGGATGGATGTGCTCAGATCTTTCGCTTGCTTGATTGTGTTTTCATGTATTTCTTTAAGAGATTTTTGTGTTTCCTCTTTCATAGCTTCTACTTGTTGGCCCACATTCTCCTGTATTTTTTAAGTGACTTTTGTCTTTCTTCCTTATTGTCTTCTTCTTTTTGATCCATCTTCTCCTGAATTTCTTGAAGTGATTTTTGTATTTGCCTTGTAAAGGCTTCTAACTTTTGATCCATTTTTTCCTCTATTTCTTTACGAGATTTTTCTATGTGTTCAGCTACCAGCATCCTGACCAGTGATTTTATATCCAAGTCTTGTTTTTCTGGTGTTTTGGGGTATCCAGGGCTTCCTGTTGTTGGCGAACTGGGTTCAGATGCTGTCGTGCTGCCTTGATTTCTGTTAGTAACGTTCCTTCATTTTCCTTTTGCCATCTGGTTATTTCTGGTGTTAGTTGGCCTTGTTGTCACTGGCTGGTGTTTGAATCTCCCATGAGGCTGGGCTCACCTGTTGTTTCTCTACTGGTGAATATGCGTGACTGCTGCTCTAAGGGATCATGAGCTGGCTGCCACCCGTGTGATGGTAGCCCCTGATGGAGTCTGTCTACCTGGGCCTCTCCAGCTGTGTCCTGATTGCAATATGGAGGCCCACTGCTACTGCTGGTCCAGGGGCCCACGAGCTGACTGCCGCCCGCTGCCTTGGTGCAAGGCCTGAGGGCGCGGGGGAAGTCCCACAGAGCCTAGGTGGAGCTCGGCCTGCCTGGCAGCGAGAACCTAGCAGATCCCCCCTTGAGGGTATCCCCAGAAGGAGTGTCTACCTGGGCCTCTCCAGCTGTGTCCTGGTTGCAATATGGAGGCCCGCCACTACCGCTGGTCCAGGGGCCCACAAGCTGGATGCTGCCCGCTGCCTCGGTGCACCCATCTCAAAATTTCTTAATTAAGGTTGGCATCTTCCTCTATATCTTTTACTAGTACATTTCAGACATTATTTATCTCTCCTTTATTTCAATGTATCTATTTTTCTTCTAGAAAATTTCAGTTGCACATGATTATATGATTCTGAAACCTGGTTTAGAGCTTTCATCTTGCCTGGATGCATTTGTTGCATTTAGTTCATAGAATGAAATCTATAACAATCAGGAATGTTCAAAAAGAAATTTCCTTTAAGTCTATTTATATAGCAAAATATACTTACTGATTTAACTATGATGAACCATTTTTTGCATTGCTGGAATGAAACTACCTTGATTATTGTATATCCTCATTTTGGTGTATTTTTTAATTCAATTTGCTAATATTTTACTGATATCGTTTGTAATTATATTAGTTAGAGAGAATGGTTAACATTTTTCTGTTATTTTTTTAAACTGAATCATTTTCTGGTTTGTCATCAGGTTAATATCAGCTTAATAAAAAGATTTTAGACTCTTTTTTTGTGGTGACTCCTCAGTGGTCAGCTGTGTAAAGATAAAGTTGAATATGTCCTTTATAGCCAATAGCAGGCAAACCCACTGAAGTAGATATCACAAGCTTCATACTTTCTATGAAAGAAGTATCTGCTTATGCTGTCAATGAAGCCTGGGGAGGTTATGTGGTCTGAGTCAGTACAGTGTTGGGAATGATAAATAATGTTTTTCTATAAAGCAAGATGTCTTGACATATAACAGCATATGAATGCTCCAGAGTAAAGGACATTCTTGTTAAAAACCAAGGAGAAGTAGAAAAGGAAGTCTACATTTGTTCATGAATACCAATCTGAATGTTCTCAACTTAGTTATTGTTAAAAGTAATAAACAAACAAATAAGTAAATGGTAAACAGATGTATAAATGGAGATGGATATTACTGGACTTTCAGGTACTGCTTTGTCTCAATAGTTTGAGTACAAAAGAACTAGAAGAATCTGAAAGCTTTTGATCTCTGTAGAGTTGATGTTCTTGAATATGCTGCCAGAAAGACCTTAAACAACAATGTTAAAAACCCCAAGACCCAAAGTACCTGTGCTTAAGTGTCTTGCTACTTCATGTGTCCTGCAAATACAAATACTAATTGATATAGTACTCTGAGGAAACAACACACTGCAATAAAACAAGGGAAACGCTGTAGAGTATACTAAGAACTTGCGTAAGAGAATAGAGTAGGTCATAGAAAACTATCCAGAGCAGAGTGTCAAGAGACATATGTGATATATTCTGAGAGCTTTACCTTTAAAGCCTGGTGAAAGAAATAAATCCTTAAGAGTAACAAGTAAATAATTGGACAATGAAAAAGTTGTAAAAGTGTTTCCTCCTTTTCCATTTTATGGAATAATTTGATAAGTAATACTATTCATTGAAAATCTATAAGAATTTGATGCTTTCATCTAAACCTTGGATCGTTGTAGTTAAGAGATTTACTTAATCACTGATTCTACCTCGTTGCAGAATGTCCAAGATAAAAACAAACAAATAAGGAACAAAAAGAAATTATAACAGATACTGGTAAAGATATAAGAAAATGGAAAACTTATTTCACTGCTAATGGCCATACACACTAGTACAACCAATATGAAAATCAGTGTGGTGCTTTAAAAAAGTGGAAAGTGGAAAGTGACTTATCACTTGATCTAGATATATCACTTTGGGCCTATAAAGTTAGGATTGTATAATTACTACAGAGATATTCTTTTATGTTAATTTCTGGTCTTTTATCAATAGCTGGGGAAGATAAACACCCTAGATATTCACAAAGAGACAAGAGAATAATGAAAATGAAGTACATCTATAAAATGTAATATTATTCTGCTGTTAAAAAATAAAATTATAAAACTATGAGTAAATGACTTGAGGTACAAATAATCAATTTGAGAAAAGGGATTCAGATATAGAAAAATGCAACATTTTTCTCAATTATGAGAAGTAATTTTTAATCTTCTGATACATATACTCTATTTGGAAGCCCAATAGAGGAAAGAAAATTCGACAGGTATCATTGAGGGAATGAACTTTCAAGACCGAGGACATAGAACATAGTGGTTTAAAAGGTTAAAGGAAGTAATGAATCTATAAGGATTATATTGGCATGGAGGATAGGAAAGCAAGGCAGATGAGGAGATATACAGAATAATAACCAACATTAAATTAATTTTTAAAGGTCATATGCAAACCTACAAATAAAAGCTTCTTAGAATATGTATGTATTCTAAAAGAGTTTCAATGGAGTTGCTCTACAATGTGGTATGGGGACACACCAACTAGATTCCTATTGCAAGCAATTTTTAAAAACTTCGAAGAGGGAAGAATTTATACCAAACAAATCTTGAAGAAGAAAAAGAAGAAGAAGAAGAAGAAGAAGAAGAGGAGGAGGAGGAGGAGGAGGAGGAGGAGGAGGAGGAGGAGGAGGAACAAAAAGAAACCCAGGGCCAGATGGATTAACTGCAGAATTTTACCAGACCTTCAAAGAAGACCTAATACCTCAATACCTAATTCCTCAAAGTATTTCACAAAATAGTAAAAGAAAGAACACTGCCCAATTCAGTCTACGAAGCCACAATTACTCTGATACTTAAACCACACAAGGACACAACAACAACAACAACAACAACAACAACAAAAACAGAACCCCAGACCAATTTTCCTTATGAATATGGATGTAACAATACTCAATAAAATTCTTGTCAATCAAATCCAAGAACGCATGTAAACCATCTTTCATCAAGATCAAGTAGGATTATCCCCAGGAATGCAAGGTTGATTCAATATATGAAAATCATTAATTTAATCCACTATATAAACAAAAAACCCTCAGATGATCATCTCTTTAGATGCCAAAAAAAAATTTCACAAAATACATCCCACCTTCATATTAAAAGTATTGGAGAGATCAGGAATTCAGCTCCATACATAAACATAATAAAATCAATTTACTACAAACCAATTGCCAATATCAAATTAAATTGAGAGATACTTGAATCAATCCCACTAAAATCAGGGACAAGACAAGGATGCCCACTCTCCTCCTATCTAGTCAATATAGTACTTGAAGTTCTAGATAGAACAGTAAGAAAACAAACACAGATGAAAGGGATAGAAATTGGCAAAGAAGAAGTAAAGATAACACTAGTTGCAGATGATATGATAGTAAAAATAAGTGAACCCGCAACCCCTAAAAAATCCATGAGAGAACTCCTACAGTTAATAAACAACTTCAGCAAAGTGGTTGGATAAAAATTAACACAAATAAACCAACAGCCTTCATTTATACAAATGATAAACAGGCTGAGAAAGAAATTAGGGAAATAAGTCCCTCCACAATACCCACACATAACATAAAATAACTTGATGTAACTAACCAAACAAGTGAAACATTGTATGAAAATAACTTCAAATCTCTCAAGAAAGAAATTGAAGATCTCAGGAAATAGAGAGATTTCCCATGCTCATGGATTGGCAGAATTGACATAGTAAAAATGCCCATCACACCAAAGGCAATCTACAGATTCAATGCAATTCCCATCAAAATTCCAGCACAATTCTTCCAAAACATGGAAAGAACAAATTTCCCTTTCATCTGGATAAGGAAAAAAATCTAGAATAGCGAAAACAATTCTTAACACTAGAAGAACTTCTGGGGGAATCATTATCCCTTAAGCTATACTACAGAACAGTAGTAATAGTAGTTGTATTAGTACAGAGACAGACACATTGATCAATGGAACTGAAGACCCAGAAATAAAATCACACAATTAAGGGCACTTGATCTTTGACAAAGAAAACAAAAATAAACAACAGAAAAAAGAAAGCATCTCCAATAAATGGTGCAGGTCTAACTGACAGTCTGTAAGTAGAAAAATGAAAATAGATCCATATTTGTCACCTTATACAAAGCTCAAGTCCAAGTGCATCAAGGATTGCAACATAAAATCAGATACAATTGCGACTTTAACTATATTAATCCTGCCATTCCACGAGCATTGAAGATTTTTCCATTTTCTGAGGTCTTCTTCCATTTCCTTTTTCAGAGACCTGAAGTTCTTGTCATACAAATCTATCACTTGTTTTGTTAGAGTTGCACCAAGATATTTTATATTGTTTGTGGCTATTGTAAAGGGTGTCATTTCCCTAATTTCTTTCTCAGCCTGCTTATTCTTTGAGTATAGGAAGGCTACTGATTTGCTTGAGTTGATTTTATAACCAGCCACTTTGCTGAAGTTGTTTATCAGCTGTAGGAGTTCTCTGGTGGAGTTTTTTTGGGCCACTTAAGTATACTATCATATCATCTGCGAATAGTGATAGTTTGACTTCTTCCTTTCCAATTTGTATCCTTTTGACTTCCTTATGTTGTCAAATTGCTCCAGCTAGTACCTCAAGTACTATATTGAAAATATATGAGCAGGGCAGCCATCTTGCCTCAGACCCCCACGCGCAAACAGCAGGCACACTGGACTCAGTGAGCGGCTGGAATCAGGTGCGTGGCCAGATATAGCTTAGCTTAGCTCTGCAGGAGATCCGGGCACAGAAAGCTCAGCTGTGGGTGCAGACTACTGCGGCCAGGACCGGCTCTCTGAGCGGACTAGCAGCGAGGGGCCACCTTGCCGCCTCGGGGCACAGCTTGGAACTCTAGCAGCTGGAGTCAGGGGCCTGGACTCAGAGCGAGCATAGTCCAGCACAGACAACGCTGCCAGAAGGGATCGACAGAGCCGGGTACCGGCAGCTCAGCCAAGGTCACGCTGTGCTTTCAGCAGGGCAGCCATCTTGCCTCAGGCCCCCGCGCACAAACAGCAGGCACACTGGACTCAGTGAGCTGCTGGAATCAGGTGCATGGACAGAGATATAGCTTAGCTTAGCTCTGCAGGAGATCCAGGCACAGAAAGCTCAGCTGCAGGTGCAGACTACTGCAGCCAGGACCGGCTCTCTGAGCGGACTAGCAGCGAGGGGCCACCTTGCCGCCTCTGGGCACAGCTCGGAACTCTAGCAGCTGGAGTCAGGGGCCTGGACTCAGAGCAAGCATAGTCCAGCACAGACAACGCTGCCAGAAGGGATCTGTCTCCTGGGGACAGGCATGCTGTGCTTTCAGTGGGGCACCATCTACAATAAGACCAACTAACGCCAGAGATAAAGAGATGGCAAAAGGCAAACGTTAGGAACGTTATTAACAGAAATCAAGGCAATATGGCACCATCTGAACCCAATTCGCCAACCACAGCAAGTCCGGGATACCCCAGCACACCAGAAAAACAAGAGTTAGATATAAAACCACAGGTCATGATGCTCCTAGAGGAACACAAAAAAGACATAAACAAATCTCTTAAAGAAATGCAGGGGAACATCAATAGGGTAGAAGCTCTTATAATCCAAACACAAAAAACACTTAAAGAACTCCAGGAGAATATGGGCCATCAGACAGAAACCAATAAAGAGGAAATGAGAAAATCAGTTAAAGAAATGCTAGAGAACTTGAAACAACAGGCAGAAGTCATGAAAGAGGGAGCACAAAAATATATTAAAGAATTACATGAAAACACAAACAAACAAATGATGGAACTGAGCAAAACCATCCAAGATCTGAACACAGACGTAGAAACAACTAAGAAATCACAAAAGGAGGCAACTTAGGAGATAGAAAACCTTGGGAAGAAATCAGGGGTCATAGATGCAAACATAAACAACAGAATACAAGAGATAGAAATAAGAATCTCAGATGCTGAAGATAACATAGTAACCATTGACTCCACAGTCAAAGAAAATGCAAAATCCAAAAGGCTTGTAACCCAAAACATCCAGGAAATCCAGGACACAATGAGAAGACCAAACCTAAGGATTATAGGGGTAGATGAGAGTGAAGATCTACAACTTAAAGGGCCAGCAAATATCTTTAACAAAATTATGGAAGAAAACTTTCCTAACTTAAAGAGAGAGATGCCCATGAATATACAAGAAGCCTACAGAACTCCAAACAGACTGGACCAGAACAGAAACACCTCCCGTCACTAATAATCAAAACCCCAAATGTACTAAACAAAGAAAGAATATTAAAGGCATTAAGAGAAAAGGGCCAAGTAACATATAAAGGAAGACCTATCAGAATCACACCAGACTTTTCTCCAGAAACCATGAAAGCTAGAAGATCCTGGGCAGACCTCATGCAGACCCTAAGAGAAAACAAATGTCAGCCAAGACTACTATACCCAGCAAAACTCTCAATCAACATAGATGGAGAAATCAAAATATTCCATGACAGGACCAAATTTACACAATATCTTTCCACTAACCCAGCTCTACAAAGGATAATAGGAGGAAAACTCCAACACAAGGAAGGAAATGGCACCCAAGAAAAAGCAAGACAGTAAACTTCTTCCATCAAACTCAAAGGAAGATAACTACTCAAAAACAAAAATAACATAAAAAATGTCAGGAAGTAATAATCTCTATTCCATAATATCTCTTAACATCAATGGACTCATCTCCCCAATAAAAAGACATAGACTAACAGACTGGATATGGAAACAGGACCCTACATTTTGCTGCTTACAGGAAACACACCTCAGAGTCAAAGACAAACACTACCTTAGTGTAAAAGGATGGAAGAAAATTTTGCAAGCAAATGGTCACAGGAAGCAAGCTGGAGTAGCCATTTTAATATCAGATAAAATTGACTTTCAACCCAAAGTCATCAAAAGAGACACAGAAGGTCACTTCTTGCTAGTCAAAGGAAGAATCCACCAAGAAGAACTCACAATTCTAAATATCTATGCTCCAAATGTAAGGGCACCCTCATTTGTAAAAGAAACCTTACTAAAGCTCAAAGCACACATTGCACCTAACACAATAATTGTGGGGGACCACAATACTCCACTATCCACAGTGGACTGACCAGGAAAACAGAAACTAAACAGAGACACGGAGAAACTCATTGAAACTTTGGAGCAATTGGATTTAACAGATATATATAGAACATTTCACCCTAAAGCAAAAGACTATACCTTCTTCTCAGCCCCTCATGGTACCTTCTCCAAAATCGACCATATAATTGGACACAAGACAGATCTCAATAAATATAAAAAGATCGAACTAATCCCATGCCTCTTATCAGATCACCATGGAGTAAGAGTGTTTTTCAATAGCAACAAAAACAACAGAAAATCCTCATACACATGGAGGCTGAACAATATTCTACTCAATGATACCTTAGTCCAGGAAGAAATAAAGAACGAAATCAAAGAATTCTTAGAACTTAATGAAAATGAAGGCACAACATACCCAAATCTATGGGACACAATGAAAGCAGTGCTTAGAGGAAAATTCATAGCCCTGAGTGTCTCCAAAAAGAAACAGGAGAGAGCATATACTAGCAACTTAATGGCGCACTTGAAAGCTCTGGAACAAAAAGAAGCAATTTCACCCAGGAGGAGTAGAAGACAGGAAATCATCAATCTCAGGGCTGAAATCAATCAAGTTGAAACAAAGGAAACCATACAAAGAATCAACAAAACCAGGAGCTGGTTCTTTGAGAAGATCAACAAGATAGATAAACCCCTAGCCAGACTTACTAAAGGGCACAGAGACAGTATTCAAATTAACAAAATTAGAAATGAAAAGGGAGATATAACAACAGAAACTGAGGAAATTCAAAAAATCATCAGATCCTACTACAAAAACCTATACTCAACACAACTGGAGAATCTGGAGGAAATGGACAATTTCCTCGACAGTTACCAAATACCAAAATTAAACCAGGATCAAATAGATCATCTAAACAGACCCATAACCCCCAAAGAAATAGAAGGGGTCATAGACAGTCTTCCAACCAAAAAGAGCACAGGACCAGATGGTTTTAGTGCAGAATTCTATCAGACCTTCAAAGAAGTCCTGATACCGATACTCTTCAAATTATTCCACAAAATAGAAACAGAAGGAACACTACCCAACTCATTCTATGAAGCCACAATTACCCTGATACCAAAACCACACAAAGATCCAACTAAGAAAGAGAACTACAGGCCAATTTCTCTTATGAATATCGATGCAAAAATACTAAACAAAATACTTGCCAACCGAATCCAAGAACACATCAAAACGATCATTCACCATGATCAAGTTGGCTTCATCCCAGGGATGCAGGGATGGTTCAATATATGGAAATCCATCAACGTAATCCACTACATAAACAAACTCAAAGAAAAAAACCACATGGTCATCTCATTGGATGCTGAAAAAGCATTTGACAAAATTCAGCATCCTTTCATGCTAAAGGTCCTAGAAAGAACAGGAATTCAAGGCCCATATCTAAACATAGTAAAAGCAATATACAGCAGACCAGTAGCCAACATCAAGGTAAACGGAGAAAAACTCGAAGCAATCCCTCTAAAATCAGGGACTAGACAAGGCTGTCCCCTCTCGCCATATCTCTTCAATATAGTACTTGAGGTACTAGCTAGAGCAATTCGACAACAGAGGGAAGTCAAAGGGATACAAATCGGAAAGGAAGAAGTCAAACTATCACTATTTGCAGATGATATGATAGTTTACTTAAGTGACCCAAAAACCTCCACCAGAGAACTCCTGCAACTGATAAACAACTTCAGCAAAGTGGCTGGCTATAAAATCAACTCAAGTAAATCAGTAGCCTTCCTATACACGAAGGATAAGCAGGCCGAGAAAGAAATTAGGGAAATCACACCCTTCACAATAGCCACAAATGATATAAAGTATCTTGGAGTGACGCTAACCAAACATGTGAAAGATTTATACGACAAAAACTTCAGGTCTCTGAAGAGGGAAATTGAAGAAGACATCAGAAAATGGGAAAATCTTCCATGCTCGTGGGTTGGCAGGACTAATATAGTCAAAATGGCAATCTTGCCCAAAGCAATATACAGATTAAGTGCAATCCCCATCAAAATCTCAACTCAGTTCTTCATAGAGCTAGAAAGAGCAATTCTCAAATTCATCTGGAATAACAAAAAACCCAGGATAGCTAAAACTATCATCAACAGCAAAAGAACTTCTGGGGGAATCAATATCCCGGACCTCAAGCAATATTACAGAGCAGTGGTATTAAAAACTGCATGGTATTGGTTCAGTGACAGGGAAGCAGATCAATGGAATAGGATCGAAGACCCAGAATTGAACCCACACATCTATGGCCAATTGATCTTTGACAAAGGAGCTGAAAACATCCAGTGGAAAAAAGATAGCCTTTTCAACAGATGGTGCTGGCTCAACTGGAAGTCAACATGCAGAAGAATGAGAATTGATCCACTCTTATCTCCTTGCACTAAACTCAACTCCAAGTGGATCAAGGATCTCCACATAAAACCAGACACACTAAAACTAATAGAAAAGAAACTGGGGAAGACCCTTGAAGACATCGGCTCAGGGGAAAAATTCCTGATCAGAACACCAATTGCTTATACTCTAAGAACAAGAATAGACAAATGGGACCTCATAAAACTACAAAGTTTCTGTAAGGCAAAAGACACTGTCAAAAGGATAAATCGACAACCAACAAATTGGGAAAAAATCTTCACCAACCCCACATCCGACAGAGGGCTAATCTCCAATGTATACAAAGAACTCAAGAGGTTAGACCCCAGAACACCAAATAACCCTATCCAAAAATGGGGTAAAGAGCTAAACAGAGACTTTTCACCTGAAGAAATTCGGATGGCTGAGAAACACCTTAAAAAATGTTCAACATCACTAGTCATTAGGGAAATGCAAATTAAAACAATCCTGAGATTTCACCTCACACCAGTCAGAATGGCTAAGATTAAAAACTCAGAAGACATCAGGTGTTGGCGAGGATGTGGAGAAAGAGGAACACTCCTCCACTGCTGGTGGGAATGCAAGCTGGTACAACCACTCTGGAAATCAGTCTGGCGGTTCCTCAGAAAACTGGACGTGATACTTCCGGAGGACCCAGCCATACCACTCCTGGGAATATATCCAGAAGTTTCACCAGCATGCAATAAGGATACATGCTCCACTATGTTCACAGCAGCCTTATATATAATAGCCAGAAGCTGGAAATAACCCAGATGTCCCTCAACAGAGGAATGGATACAAAAAATGTGGTATATATACACAATGGAATACTATTCAGCCATTAGAAACAATGAATTCATGAAATTCTTAGATCAATGGATGGAGCTGGAGAACATCATACTAAGTGAGGTGACCCAGTCTCAAAAGAATACCCATGGTATACAGTCACTGATAAGTGGATATTAGTTTAGAAGCTTGGAACACCAAAGACACAAATCTCATATCAAGTGATGTCTCACAAGAAGAAAGGAGTGGACACTGGTGCTAGAATTGACCAAAACATCATTGTGGGAGAGTACAAGAACAGTAAGGTGGGAGGGGGTGGATGTGGGAGCAGGGGGAGGGAAAAGGACATGTGGGACCTTTGGGGGTGGGGAACCAGAAAAAGGGAAATGAATTTTAAATATAGAATATATACAATAAAAAAAAAAGAAAAAAGAAAATATGAAAAAAAAGAGAGAGAGAAAATATATGGTGAGAGGGGGCAGCGTTGTCTAGTCCCCTATTTTAGTGGGATTGCTTCAAGTTTTTCTCCATTTAGTTTGATGTTGGTTACCGGTTTGCTGTATATTGCTTTTACTGTGTTTAGGTATGGGCCTTGAATTCCTGTTCTTTCTAGGACTTTTAGCATGAAAGGATGCTGAATTTCGTCAAATGCTTTTTCAGCATCCAATGAGATGACCATGTGGTTTTTATCTTTGAGTTTGTTTATGTAGTTGATTACATTGATGGATTTTTGTATATTGAACCTTCCTTGCTTCCCTAGAAGGAAGCCTACTTGATCATGGTGAATGATCGTTTTGATGTGTTCTTGGATTCAGTTGGCAAGAATTTTATTGACTATTTTTGCATTGATGTTCATAAGGGAAATTGGTTTGAAGTTCTATTTCATAGTTGGATTCTTGTGTGGTTTTGGTATCAGAGTAATTGTGGCTTCATAGAATGAGTTGGTTAGTGTTATTTCTGTTTCTATTTTGTGAAATTGTTTGAAGCGTATTGGTTTTAGGTCTTCTTTGAATGTCTGATAGAATGTAATAAAGATACATGCTCCACTATGTTCATAGCAGCCTTATTCATAATTGCCAGAAGCTTGAAAGAACCCAGATGTCCCTCAATGGAGGAATGGATACAAAAAATGAGGTATATATACACAATGGAGTACTATTTAGCCAATAGAAACAATTCATTCATGAAATTCTTAGACAAATGGATGGAGTTGGAGAGCATCATCCTAAATGAGGTAACCCAGTCTCAAAAGAATACCCATGGTATGCACTTACTGATAAGTGGATATTAACCTTGACTCTTGGAATACCCAAGATACAATTCAAATGCCAAATGATATCTGAGAAGAAGGAAGGAGTGGCCCCTGGATCTGGAAAGGCCAATGCATCAGTGTAGGGGAATACCAGAACAGGGAAGTGGGAAGGGGAGGATGGGGCAAAGGAGGGTTGAGGAAAAAGCACATATGGGACCTTTGGGGGGCGGGGAGCCAGGAAAAGGGAAATCATCTGAAATGTAAATAAAGAATATATCTGACTTCCTGCAGCCTCCACCAACTTCCCAGGTGTTCTGATCCAGCCTGTGGAACCAGGTACCCGAGATATCCTGAGTTTAAGACATTTGGGGACTCAGGCCTTGAGCAGGAGCTGTGCACAGAGCAGCAGTTTGGGGGGCTCCGGCCAAGCCTGGGCTCTGTGACCTGAAGGCAGTCCCTGCACTCCCTGCAGCCTCTGCCATCTTCCCAGGTGTTCTGATCCAGCCTGAGGAACCAGGTACCCTAGACATCCTGAGTTTAAGACCTTTGGGGACTCAGGCCTTGAGCAGGAGCTGCACACAAGCAGCAGTTTGGGGGGCCCCAGCCAAATGTGGGCTCTGTGCCCTGAAGGCGGACCCCGCATTCCCTGCAGCCTCCGCCATCTTCCCAGCTGCTTTGAACCAGCAGGCAGAACCAGGTACCCAAGATATCCCCAGTTTAAGACCTCTGGGGACTCAGGACACCAGACAGCAATCCCTAAGCAGGAGCAGTGCACAGCAGCTGCCCAGCAGGTAGAACCAAGTACCTGAGATATCCCGAGTTTAAAACCTCAGGGAACTCAGGCCACCTGTCAGCAATCTGTGAGCAGGAGCCCTGCAACGCAGTGGTTCAGGTGTCCCAGATGTGGGGAAATAGCCTTATGAGCCCACAGGAGGTTCAAGCACCAGCTAGTAACTACAGGACCAACTAATACCAGAGATAACCAGATGGCAAAAGGCAAACGTAAGATCGTTACTAACAGAAATCAAGGCAATATGGCAGCATGTAAACCCAGTTCCCCAACAGCAATAAATCTTGAATACCCCAACACACCAGAAAAACAAGACTCAGATCTAAAATCACTGGTCAGGATGCAGATAGAGGAACACTTAGATAAATCTCTTAAAGTAATACAGGAGAAAATGGATCAAAAGCTAGAAGCCCTTACAAGGCAAACACAAAAGTCACTTAAAGAAATTCAGGAGAATATGGATCAAAAAATCGATGCCAATAAGGGGGAAACACAAAAATCACTTAAAGAAATAGAAGAGAACGTGGGTCAACAAATAGAAGTCATAAAAGAGGAAACACACAAATCCCTTAAAGAATTAGAGTAAAACACAAACAAGCAAGTGAAAGATCTGAGCAAAACCATCCAGAATCTAAAAACAGACATAGAAACAACTAAGAAATCATAAAGGGAGACAATGTTGGAGATAGAAAACCTTGGGAAGAAATTAGGAGTCATAGATGCAAATATCAACAATAGAATACAAGAGATAGAAGACAGAATCTCAGATGCTGAAGATACCATAGGAACCATGGATTCAACAATTAAAGAGAATGCAAAATGCAAAAACCTGGTAACCCAAAACATTCAGGAAATCTAGGACACAATGAGAAGACCAAACCTAAGGATTATAGGTATAGATGAGAGTGAAGATCTACGACTTAAAGCAATTATCTTCTACCAAATTATGGAAGAAAACTTCCCCAACCAAAAGAGAGAGATGCCCATGAATATACAAGAAGCCCACAGAACCCCAAAAAGACTGGACCAGACAGAAATACTTCCTGTCACATAATAATCAAAACCCCTGTCATACAGATCTTATGCTTGTTTGGTTAGAGTTACGCCAAGGTACTTTATGTTGTTTGTGGCTATTGTGAAAGGTGTTAGTTCCCTAACTTCTTTCTCAGCCTGCTTGTCCTTTGAGTACAAGAACACTACTGATTTGCTTGAGTTAATTTTATAACCAGTCACTTTGCTGAAGTTGTTTATCAGCTGTAGAAGTTCTCTGGTGGAGTTTTTTGGGTCGCTTAAGTAAACTATCATATCGCCAAAAAAAAAAAATCAAAACCCCAAATGTACTAAACAAAGAAAGAATATTAAAGGCAGTAAGAGAAAAAGGACAAGTAACATATAAAGGAAGACCTATCAGAATTACGCCAGACTACTCACCTGAGACCATGAAAGCTAGAAGATCCTGAGCGGATCTCATGCAGACTCTAAGAGAACACAAACGTCAGCCAAAACTGCTATACCCAGCAAAACTCTCAATTGGCATAGATGGGGAAACCAAGGTATTCCATGACAAAACCAAATTTGCACGATATCTATCTACAAACTCAGCCCTACAAAGGATAATAGGGGAAAAATACCAACAAAAGGGGGGAAACTACACCCCAGAAGAACCAAGATAGAAATGCCCTCTCATCAAACCCAAAAGAAGAGAACCACTCAAATATAAAAAATAACGTCAAAATGTCAGGAAGTAATAATTACTATTCCTTAATATCTCTTAACATCAATGGACTCAATACCCCAATAAAAAGACACAGACTAACAGACTGGATATGGAAACAGGACCCTACATTTTGCTGCATACAGGAAACACATCTCAGTGTCAAAGACAAACAGTACCTTATAGTAAAAGGCTGGAAGACAATTTTACAAGCAAATGGTCTCAGGAAACAAGCAGGAGTAGGCATTCAAATATCAGATAAAATTGACATTCAACCTAAAGTCATCAAAAGAGACTTGGAAAGTCACTTCTTGCTTGTCAAAGGGAAAATCCAACAAGAAGAATTCTCAATACTGAACATCTATGCTACAAAAGTAAGGGCATCCTCATTCGTAAAAGAAACTTTACTAAAGCTTAAAGCACACATTGCACCTAACACAATAATTGTAGATGACTTCAACACTCCACTCTCCTCAATGGACCGATCTGGAAAGCAGAAACTAAACAGAGGCACAGTGAAACTAATTGAAGCTTTGGACCAATTGGACCAAATATATATATATATATATAAATTTCATCATAAAGCAAAAGAATATACCTTTTTCTCAGCACTGCACGGTACCTTCTCCAAAATTGATCATATAATTGGTCACAAGACAGACCTCAACATATACAAGAAGACTGACCTAATCCCATGCCTCCTATCAGATCACTATGGAGTAAAAGTTGTCTTCAATAGCAAGAAGAACAACAGAAAGCCCACATACACATGGAAACTGAACAATACTCTACTCCATGACACCTTGGTCAAGGAAGAAATAAAGAAATCAAAGACTTTTTAGACTTCAATGGAAAAGAAGGTATGACCTACCCAAATCTATGGGACACAAGGAAAGCAGTGCTAAGAGGAAAACTCATAGCCCTGAGTCCCTCCAAAAAGAAACTGGAGAGAGCATACACTAGCAACTTAACAGCACACCTGAAGCCCCTGGAACAAAAAGAAACTAATTCACCCAGGAGGAGTCGAAGACAGGAAATCATCAAAATAAGGGCTGAAATCAATCAAGTAGAATCAAAGAGAACCAAAGATTCAACAAAACCAAGAGCTGGTTCTTTGAGAAAATCAACAAGATAGATAAACCCTTAGTTAGACTATCCAAAGGACACAGAGACAGTATCCAAAGTAACAAAATTAGAAATGAAAAGGGGGATATAACAACAGAAACTGATGAAATTAAAAAAAAATCAGATCCTACTACAAAAGTCTATACTCAACACAACTGGAGAATCTGGAGGAAATGGAAAATTTCCTAGACAGATACCAAATGCCAAAATTAAACCAGGATCAATTAGATCAGCTAAACAGCCCCATAACCCCTAGAGAAATAGAAGGGGTTATAGAAAGTGTCCCAACCAAAAAAAGTATGGGACCAGATAGTTTTAGTGCAGAATTCTATCAGACCTTCAAAGAAGACTTAACATCAATACTCTTCAAACTATTCCACAAAATAGAAACAGAAGGAACACTGCCCAACTCATTCTACTAAGCCACAATATCGCTGATACCAAAAGCACACAAAGTTCTTACAAAGAAAGAGATCTACAGGCCAATTTCCCTTAAGAATATTGATGCAAAATAATAAGTAAAATTCTTGCCTACAGAATTCAGGAGCACATCAAAATGATAATTCACCATGATCAAGTAGGCTTCATTCTAGGGATGCAGGGATGGTTCAATATACAAAAATCCAGCAATGTAATCCACTACATAAACAAACTAAAAGAAAAAAAAACACATGATCATCTCATTAGATGCTGAAAAAGCATTTGACAAAATTTAGCACCCTTTCATGCTAAAAGTCCTAGAAAGAACAGGAATTCAAGGTCCATACCTAAATATAGTAAAAGCAATATACAGCAAACCAGTAGCCTACATCAAAATAAATGGAGAGAAACTTGAAGCAATCCCACTAAAATCAGGGACTACACAATGCTGACCTCTCTCTCCATATCTTTTCAATATAGTACTTGAAGTTCTAGCGAGAGCAATTAGACAACATAAGGAAGTGAAAGGGATACAAATTGGAAAGGAAGAAGTCAAACTATCATTATTTGCAGATGATATGATAGTATATGTAAGTGACCCAAAAAACTCCACCAGAGAACTCCTACAGCTGATAAACATCTTTAGCAATGTGGCTGGATATAAAATCAACTCAAGCAAATCAGTAGCCTTCTTGTACTCAAAGGACAAGCAGGCTGAGAAAGAAATTAGGGAAATAACACCCTTAACAATAGCCACAAACAACATAAAGTATCTTGGCATGACTTTAGCCAAACAACTGAAAAAACTGTATGACAGGAACTTCAAGTCCTTGAAGAAAGAAATCGAAGAAGACCTGAGGAGATGGAAAAATATTCCATGCTCTTGGATTGGCAGGAACAATATAGTAAAAATGGCCATCTTGCCAAAAGCAATCTACAGATTCAATGCAATCTGCATCAAAATCCCAACTCAATTTTTCATAGATCTAGAAAGAGCAATTCTCAAATTCATCTGGAGTAACAAAAAACCCAGGATAGCTAAAACTATTCTCAACAATAAAAGAACTTCTGGGGGAATCAATATCCCTGACCTCAAGCAGTACTACAGAGCAATTGTGCTAAAAACTGAATGGTATTGGTACAGGGACAGGCAAGTAGATCAATGGAATACAATTGAAGACCCAGAAATGAACCCAAAGACTTATGGTCACTTGATCTTTGATAAAGGAGCTACAACCATCCAGTGGAAAAAGATAGCCTTTTCAACAAATGGTGCTGGCTCAACTGGAGGTCAACATGCAGAAGAATGTGAATTGACCCACTCTTATCTCCTTGTACTAAGATCTACTCCAAGTGTATCAAGGACCTCCACATAAAACCAGACACACTGAAACGAATAGGAAAGAAACTGGGGAAGACACTGGAGGACATGGGCACAGGGGGAAAGTTCCTGAACAGAACACCAACATCGTATGCTCTAAGATCAAGAATTGACAAATGGGACCTCATTAAATTACAAAGTTTCTGTAAGGCAAAGGACACTGTCAGAAGGACAAAACAGCAACCAACAAATTGGGAAAAGATTTTCACCAACCCCACATCTGACAGAGGGCTAATATCCAATATATACAAAGAACTCAAGAAGTTAGACCCTAAAGAACCAAATAACCCTATCAAAAAATGGGGTACAGAGCTAAACAAAGAATTTTCACCAGAAGAAATTTGGATGTCTGAGAAGCACCTTAAGAGGTGCTCAACATCTTTAGTCATCAGGGAAATGCAAATCAAAACAACCTTGAGATTCCCCCTCACACCAGTCAGAATGCTAAGATTAAAAACTCAAAGGACAACAGGTGCTGGCGAGGATGTGAAGTAAAAGGAACACTCCTACACTGTTGGTGGGATTGCAAGATGGTACAACCGCTCTGGAAATCAGTCTGGAGGTTCCTCAGAAAATTGGGCATGACACTTTCAGAGGACCCTGTTATACCACTCCTGGGCATATACCCAGAGGAATCGCCTGCATACAATAAAGACACATGCTCCACTATGTTCATAGCAGCCTTATTTATAATAGCCAGAAGTTGGAAGGAGCCCAGAGTTCTGCAAAGGAGGAATGGATACAGGAAATGTGGTATGTTTATACAATGGAATACTACTCAGCAATTAAAAATGAATTCATGCAATTTGTAGGCAAATAGTTGGATATGGAAAATATCATCCTAAGTGAGTTAACCCAATCACAAAAGCATACACATGGAATGCAATCACTCATAAGTGGATATTAATGAGCCCAAAAGCTCTGAATACTTAAGGCACAATTAGCAAATCAAAAGATTCCCAAGAAGAAGGAAGGAAAGGACCCTGGCCTTGAAAAGACTGGATCCAGATTTATAGGAGAGTATCAGAACAGAGAAATGGGAAGTGGGGATGATTGGGGAATGGATGGAGGGAATAGGACTTATGGGACATATGGTGAGGGGGCAACTGGGAAAGGTGAAAGCCTTTGGAATATAAACAAAGAGTATAGAACATAAATAAACACAAACAAAAGCAAAAGAAAATAAAATATAAAAAAGAATATATCCAATAAAAAATCAGATACAGTGAATCTAATAGAAGAGAAGTTGAGAAAGAACCTTGAATTAATTGGTACAGGGGTTAATTTTCTGAATAGAACTCCAGAAGTTGATGCTCTAAGATCAAGAATTGATAAATAAGACCTCATGAGACTGGAAAGCTTCTGTAAGACCATGGACACTGTTAATAGGACAAATTGGCAACCTGCACCCTGGGGAAAAAAATCTTCACTAACCCCACATGCAAAATATATAAAGAACTCAAAAAGCAAACTTCCACAAAAACAAACAACCTAATCAAAAAATGGGATATAGAAGTAAACAGAGAATTCAAAACAAAGGAATCTGGAATGGCTGTAAAGCACTTAAAGAAATGATCAAAATTCTTAGTGATCAGAAAAATGTATATCAAAATGACTCTGAGATTCCACCTTACACCAATCAAGATCAAAACCATAGGTGACAGCACATGTTGGTAAGGATGTGGAAGAGGAACACTCCTCCATTGTTGGTGGGATTGCAAACTGTTACAACCACCCTGGAAATCAATCTGAAGATTCCTCAGAAAATTGAAAAAAAAAAACTACCTGAATATCCAGCTATACCACTCTTGAGCATATATATACCTAGAAGATGCCCCACCATGCCACAGGGGCTCATGTTCCACTATGCTCATAGTAGTCTTGTTTGTGACATCCAGAAGCTGGAAACAACCCAGATGTCCCACAATAGAAGAGTGGATACAGAAAATGTGGTTAATTTACACAATAGAATGCTATTCAGCTATTAAGAATGAAGACATCCTGAGTTTTGCAAGCAAATGGATTGAACTAGAACATATCATCCTGAGTGAAGTCACTCAGGCCCCAAAACATATGCATGCTATGCACTCATTAATAGGTTAATATTACCCCAAAGCTTTAAAAGTGTGCTACTATGGCCTTAGGACCTTTGCAGAGAAAGAGGTACCAAGATTATAAGGACCAAAGGTGATTAATACTACCATCAAAGAAATAGTATTTTCAATAGACAATAAGGCAGTTTACCATGTGTACTTATCAGTGAGAAATATATGCACGAGATGTGTGTGAGCTTAAGGCATGCAACAATTGACCAGGCATAAAGGGAGATGAGCATAGAATCTCACCACTAGTTGGTGAGGTTTGATGAGGCATTTGATACCTGTTGGAAAAGCACACGTGAGGTTTTTTTTTTTTTTTTTTTTTTTTTTTTTTTTTTTTACTGATGTGACCCCTGACAATTTGATCACACTTGAGGGCAGGGCTAATTCACAAGATTAGTTGGACAATCCAAACTGGACTCAGGTAAGACAGAACAAAAACTAAAATTCAAATTAGGGCAGTTAGAGAGGGAAGTTTTAGAAGTTGGATTTCAGAATAAAGACTATATCTAGTAAAAAAAAAAAAAGAATGGGACAGGGAGGTGAAAAGGGTAACATGATTAGTTATTGGGTGGGGAGAAAGGATCGAAGCCCTGAGGGTTTGCAGAAAGAATGGAAACAGGTACCCTTGGGAGGTAGGAGGTAGGGGAATCCTCCAGAATTTGCCAGAATGCTGCATGGAGAGGCTCTCAGTACTCAAAGGGAGGGACATACAGTGGGGAGAGGGAACTTGTAGAGCCCACCTTCACCAGAAAGACACAGCATCAAGTAAGGCTTGTGGTTGCCATCCCATAGTCAAAACACTGACCCATAATTATTCCTGTCTGAAAGGACTACAGGGACAAAAACAGAAGAGCCTGAGAAAAAGGAGGTCAAGCAACAGGCCCAAATTGGGACCAAGCTCAAGGGGAGGTGTCAAGGCCTGACATTATTACTAAGACTATAGTACTCACAAAAAGGGCCCTATCATGACTGCCCTCCAAAAGACCCAATAAGCAGTTGAAAGAGTCAGGTGCAGATATTTACACCAAACCAATGGCAGAAGCTGCTGAAGCTTGTGACTGAATTAGGGAAAAAGCTGGACAAATCTGAGGAGGTGTGTGATCCTATAAGAGAACCAGCAGTCTCAATTAACCTGGACCCCAAGATCTCAGACACTGGACCAACAACCAGATGCATATACCATCTGATTTGAGGCCCCCAACACATATACAGCAAAGGACTACCTTCTCTGGGTTAGTCAGAAAAGATGCATCTAACTCTCAAGAGACTAGAGACCCCAGGGAGTTGGGAGGTCTGGTGTGGTGGGGAATGGGTGGGAGTGCGGGCACATACTGATGAAGACAGGAGAGAGGGGAAGAAGTACGGAGTGTGGAACAGTCAGAGGGTGGACCAGGAGGGGGATAAAATCTGGAGAGTAAAATAATAAAATAAAATAAAATAAAAAATAAAAGGGGTGAATATTATCAATATACATTATATGATATTCTCAAGGGATTAAAAAACTATTATTAAATACATAGATTTCTCCAAATAGGTTGTTAAATTTATAATTTTGCTAAAACTTATGTCACTTCAAATTTTATTCCATGTAAATAAAATGTGGATAATCACTATTTTGGATAACCAATCTTTATTTTGCTAATAACAAATAACAAATCGTTAGGCTCTCTGGAGGGGACCAGCTAGGAGCACACAGGGCCTAAGATCAGTGGAGCATCTGGGATGGAAGTCTTCCTGCTGCCATTTGCACCAGGGAGCCTGGAGACTCCACAGCCTTCTGTGCATAGCCCTTCAGGAGGGAGTGATCTCCCAGCAGGCTTTCACATTTGAGCTCAGAGGTGAGATCTCTACCTTTTTTCTGGAGGGGACCCAGCTGAGAGCACACAGGGCCTAAGATCAGTGGAGCAGCTGGGACAGAAGTATTTCTGCCCACAGCCATTTGCACCAGGGAGCCGGGAGACTCCATAGTCTTCTGTGCATAGCCAGCCAGGAGAGAGAGAGAGAGAGAGAGAGAGAGAGAGAGAGAGAGAGAGAGAGAGAGAGAGAGAGAGAGAGAGAGATCTCCCAGCAGTGCTTTCACTATTGAGCCCTGAGCCCTGAGGTGTAAGTACACAAGCTTACAGGCATACTAGAGAAACAAGCTCCAGCCAAAGACAAGAATACCAACTAGCACCAGATGATGAAAGGCAAGCACAAGAACCCTACCAACAGAAACCAAGACCACATGGCAACATCAGAACCCAGTTCTCCCATCAGAGTAAGTCCTGATTAGCCCAACACACTGGAAAAGCAAGAGTTGGATTTAAAATCGTATTTCATGTTACTGATAGAGGGCTTCAAGAAAGACTTAAATAACTCCCTTAAAGAAATACAGGAGAACATCAATCAACAGATAAAGCCCATAAAGATGAAACACAAAAATCCCTTATAGAAGCGCAGGAGATCATGGGTCAACAGGCAAAAGCCCTTAAAGAAGAAACACAAAACTCCCTTAAAGAATTACAGGAAAACACAATCAAGTGAAGGAACTGAACAAAATTATCCAGGATCTAAAAGTGGAAGTAGAAACAATAAATAAATCACAAAGTGAGGCATCTCTGGAGATAGAAAACCTTGGAAAAAATTCAGGAGTCATAGACGCAAGCATCAACAACAGAATACAAGAGATAGAAGAAAGAACCTCAGGTTCTCAAGATACCATAGAAAACATTGACTCAACAGTCAAAGAAAATGCAAAAGGCATAAAGCTGGTAACTCAAAACATCCAGAAACTCCAGGACACAATGAGAAGACCAAATCTAAGGATTATAGGTATAGAGGAGAGCGAGGATTTACATCTTAAAGACCCAGTAAATATCTTCAACAAAATTTTAGAAGAAAACTTCCCTGACCTAGAGAAAGAGATGCCCATGAACATACAAGAAGCCTTCAGAACTCCAAATAGACTGGACCAGAACTGAAAATTCTCCTGGCACATAATAATCAAAATACCAAATTCACTAAACAAAGAAAGAATATTAAAAGCAGTAAGGGAAAAAGGGCAAGTAGCTTAAAAAGGCTTATAAAGGCTTATCAGAATCACACCAGACTTATTACCAGAGACGAGGAAAGCTGGAAGATCCTGGGTATACCTCATACAGACCCTAAGAGAACACAAATGCCAGCCCAGGCTACTATACCCAGCAAAACTCTCAATCATCATAGATGGAGAAACCAAGATATTCCATGATAAAACAAAATTTGAACAATATCTGTCCTACAAAGGATAATTGATGTAAAATGCCAACACAAGGAGGAAAACTACACCCTAGAAAAAGCAAGAAAGTAATCTTCTTCCAACCAACCCAAAAGAAGATACCCACACAAACATTAAAATAACATAAAAAAATAACAGGAAGCAACAATCACTATTCCCTAATATCTCTTAACAACAATGGACTCAACTCCCCAATAAAAAGACATAGTCTAATAAATTTTATCAGAAAATGTTTGCAATTCCACTTTTAATTAATTTAGTAATTTCTTGTATGTCTACCATTTTATCTGCATTATTTTTCATGATAATCTTCAATTTTAATATCTTTCTATATACTTCCTCCATTTTATTAGAAATGTTTTTAATGTAAATGCTTGATTTTATCACAAATGTTTCTAATTCCACCTTCAATTTTAAAGAGCTTTTACATCAACTATTTTTTATGTAAAATTTTCCATGAAATAGTCAATTTTAACGTGTTTGTCTATTTATTTTTTTAATTTTACCAGAAATATTTTCCATGTAAATCTTCAATGTTATCTGAAAATGTGTATAATTCCACCTTCAATCAACTTAGAATTCTTTATGCCTATACTTTTATCTATATAATTTCCATGATAATCTTTAATTTTAACACGTTTTTCTATATATTTCTGCAATTTTATCGGAAATACTTTCCATGTAAATCTTCAAGTTTTTCAGAAAATGTTTATAATTCCACTTTTAATCAACTTAGGAATACTTTCATGCCTACCTTTATTATACAATTTTCCATGATAATCTTCACTTCTAACATGTTTTTCTACATTTTTCTACAATTTTATCAGAAATATTTTCCAAGTAAGTCTTCAATTTTATCATAAAATATTTCTGTCTCATATTTCAATTAATTTTACATGTCTACCACTTGACTCCTTAATTTTCTATGAAAATTGTTAATTTTAATGTGTTTATCTGAAATATTTTCCATGTAAATCTTTAATTTTATCATAAAGTTTTTTTTACTTCCCTTTTCAATAAATAAAAAAATTAAAAAAGAAAACTAAAAACAAAAGTGGAAAGGCATATATTTAAGTACCAGACATGTAGCCTCAGCAGTAACAAGGCAGCAGGTGAGAAACTTCCTGAGATTAGAAAGGACCCTGTGTCTCTTGCCTTAGGGACAGTTCTGGTCTGAACACATTAGCTACTTTGAAGGTTGCTTCTTCCAGTCCGGGTCTGGCTGACAACTTTGTAGGTGCAGGAGGAAGAGGCAGAGACTTATGAAATGGGAAACTTTCTCTGCAACTGAGTATGAAAGTAGCATATGTAGTTCTGAGTTATCAGAAGGAGAGCACTCTTTTAGAAAACCTAACACCTCACAGCAGGGAGGGCTGCTTGCATTTTTCTTCTTTGAATGGACTCTGTTGGACTCTTTGTGTGGACTAGTTGATGGTTTAACCAACTGGGCAATAGATGCTCAGCAATGTCCACTCTCTATTGCTTCTTGTTGTGTACTTCGGCCTGTATGTACAGCATGTGCATTAGATTGTACTTATCTTTGAAGCTCTGTCAGCTCCTTCGTAAAGAAAATGTCTACAAGAAAAAAACAAAAACAAATTGTTAGTCTCTAACTGACCTGGCTCAAGACCTCTGACAAAATGTCCAACAAAAGCACCTTTTAAGATTGCGTTGGTCACCATATTTTGATGCCCTTATGATTCTCATAGTAGCAGCATACCATGTTCTTACAGAATGAATAAAACATTGTAGTTAATGTTGAAATCCTCTATCTTTTTCCCAGTTTTCAACATATTCTTATACCCATCTCAGTACATTGATAAACTTGGTGACACAACTCCGAAATTCTTCCTGAATCTTATCTCTATTTTCAGTTTTGGCCATTTTCCTAATGCTACTTATTTCATTTGCTAGGGTCCTGTGTTATCTCATACTTTTTGCTTCCATTTAGCATGAGGTCATTAGTCTGTAATTACACCATTAGTAACAGTCTGAAAATCTAGGCACGAATCTATAAACTATAAATTAATTTTGAGGAGCCTCTGGAGTTTGGTTAATATTTTCCCTTCTATTAGCTTGCCAGTAATATACACTGTAGACAAGGAAAAGATGAATCTTGCTTTATTGTGCGAAAGCATTGGTGATGTCAGAACCACAAATATGTTTTCTTTTCAGTTTGTTTCCAAACTAGTAATTAATGCAAAACGCGCAATATAACTTTATGCTACCCTTATGAAGGTGACAATCTTGATTGCTATTTTTTCTTCTGAAAGTTGTTTGTGCTTAAGAATGGTTGTGTGTGTGTGTGTGTGTGTGTGTGTGTATGTATGTATGTATATATATACTAATAAATGGATATTAGCCAAAAAAATAGTGATACAGTCCACAGAACTCAGAAAGGTCAACAAGTTCAAGTGCCCAAGGGAGTATGCCTCAGTCTCACTTGGGAGGGAGAAGAAAGCAATCACAAGTGGGGAGGGAGGGACTTGGGAGGGGAAGTGGATGGGGCAGGCAGCAGGGAGAGGGGAACCCAATCTGACATTGGGGGAGGGTAAATGACTGAAGTCTTGAGGACCAGCAGAAAGAATGGAAATAGGCAACTTCTGGAGATAGGAGGTAGGCGGTACTCTCCAGAGTACACCAGAGAACTGCCAGACGAGAGACTCAGAACTAAAAGGGAGGGACCTTAGATGAAATGCCTGAGAGTAAAGAGAGGGAACTTATAGAGTCTACCTCCAACAGGAACACAGGGCTTCAAATGAGGTAGGAGGGCATCCTACAGTCATAACTCTGACCCATAATTGTTCCTGTCTGAAAGAATTACAGGGATGGAAATGGAGAGGAGCCTGAGGCAAAGAAGGTCCAGCAACAGGCCCACAGTGGGATCTAGCTCAATGGGAGGTCCTAAGGCCTGACACTATTACTGAGGTTATAGAACAATCAAAAAAAGGGACCAATCATGACCGCACTCTGGAATAACCAAAAATCAACTGAAAGAGTCAGATGCAGATATTTGCACCCAACCAATGGACAGAAGCAGCTGACCCCTGTTGTTGAATTAGGGTAGGCTGAATGAAGCTGAGGGTGACCCTGTCGGAGGACCAGCAGTCTCATTTACTTTGGACCCCAGAGATCTCTCAAACACTGAACCACCAAACAGGTAGCATATACCAGCTGATATGAGTCCCCCAACAGACATACAGTAGAGGAATTCTGGGTCTCTGTTCATTCAAAGATGATGTGTCTAACCTTCAAGAGATTGGATGCCCCAGGGAGTTTAGAGATCAGGTGGGTTGTGGGGAAGGGACATGCACATGGAGACAGGGGGAGGGGAGGAGGTATGGGACATGGAACAGTTGAAAGGTGGACAGAGGTTAGCAGGATGGGGAATAAAATGTGGAGGTTATAAAAATAATTAATTAATAAAAAGGGGAAAAATAAAATGAAATTAGAGATTTCTTAATAAGTCTGTTTCTTGAAATTTCTGGATGTTAATAATATTGTTAGCCAATTTTTGAAAGAAAATATATGAAATAACATTGTATGACTATGAGGTTGAGTAGTGTGCAGATGAGACATGCATACTTTCCTAAAAATGAACCTCTTTCCCCACAGTATCTCTTGCATTCATTCCATGATAAAAGAGGAGCTCCTTGACTTGATAAACACACTGAATGCTTCTCACATGTCATGCTTCAGCCTATTGTAGTTTGGATAAGTGTCCTCTAGAAGCCCATAAAAATCTCTGAACCCAGCCCGTGTTTCAGTTGGGAAGGATTTAACCTTCGTAAGGTAGTGCTATTGGAAAAAAATAAGGTCATTTAAGTTTCTGTTCATCCAGGCAGTGGTGGCACACACCTGTAATCCCAGTACTTGGGAGGCAGAGGCAGGCGGATTTCTGAGTTCAAGGCCAGCCTGGTCTACAGAGTGAGTTCCAGGACAGCCAGGGCTACACAGAGAAATCCTGTCTCGAAAAACCAAAAAAAAAAAAAAAAGTTTCTGTTCTTGGAGATGCTATGGGAAACGTGTTCTTTAGCTCCTTTCCTTGTAGGTAGCATAAGATGAAACATGTTGCTGTACCACATATTCTGTCTATGGGATTCTGCTTCTATTCTGCTTAGATGTGATTACATCATTGGCTGAAACTTTCAATTCTATAACATGAAATTAACTTTTCTCCTTGAAAGTTGATCCCCTCCAGGTTTGTCATAGTGACAAAAAGCCAGCCTACATACTACTCTGATCACAGTGGATAACTGGTGGGGGATATTGAAAATAAAGGCAGTAGTTATAGTTAGTCTTTACATTGGCACACAACCTTATGCATAATATAGATTCTATGGGGCCAGAGGTGTAGCTCAGTTGGTACACTGCTTGAGTAGCATAGAAAAGACCAAGAGTTTGACTTCTAACTCTATCTAACCAATGTGTGATGATGAGTTCCTATTATTCCAGCACTTGAGAAGTAGATGTCTGAACATAAGAATTTGAAGTCATATTTGGTCACCAAGTAGTCTAGCCTAAGCTACTTGCGACCCTCTCTTAATACAGTAACACAAAGAGGAAACAAAAAAGCAAAAAACAAAACAAAACAAAAAACACTACAACCAATGTAATCAGATATAGGCAATGCGAGACTGGATTAATATCATATGAGACTCAGTTTAGAATATGAGGATGATAGTCATGTGGTATGTACTGATAAGGCCGTATTATTATTAGCATATTAAAATTGGTTCAAAATCATGGGTAAGTAGCTATTTGTGCTGTTTACCCTGGCTACTCCACAGTACTTTTGTTCTTACTTTGTGCAATCTGCTCAAAACAGATACAGAACAGTTCAGTAAACCAAGACTGGTGTGATGGATCAGGAGTTAAGTTGCTATAACTGAGTAAGAACCACAGTTTCCAGCCTCAGAACCCATAAAAGGGCCTCATGGTTTGGGTTCTAATTGCAATTCAAGGAGAGTAGAGACAGGGGATCTCAGGCACAAGCTAGCTGGTAAGACTAGCTAGATAAATTAGTTTTAGGTTTAGTTGAGAACCTGCCTCAATAAATAAGGTGTAGGGCATCAAGTGAGGGATAGAGTTGCGATCCCACAGTCAAAACTCTGAGCCATAATTATTCCTGTCAGAATGAAGTGCAGGGACAAAAATGGAGACAAGCCTGAGGAAAAAGAAGTCCAGCAACAGGGCTAAAGTGGGATTCAGTTCAAGGGGAGGCTCCAAGGCCTGACACTACTACCGAGGCTATGGAGTGCTCAGAAAACACATGACTGCCCTCCAAAAGATCCAACAAATAGCTGAAAAAGTCAGATGCAGGTATTTACACCTAACCAATGAACAAAACTGCCATGGTTGAATTAGGAAAAATCTGGAGGAAGTTGAGGGGGAGGGCAACCCTGCAAAGGGAGTAGCATTCGCAATTAACTTGGACTCCCAAGATAACTCAGCCACTAGGTCACCAATCAGACAGCATACACCAGCTGATATGAGGCTCCCAACACATATACAGCAGAGGACTGCCTGGTCTGTGTTTAGTCAGAGAAGATGCACCTGACCCTCAAGAGACTGGAGGCCCCAGGAAGTTTAGAGTTCTTGTGGGGTGGGAGATGGTAGGCACTTAGGGAGACAAGGGGGCAGGTAGGAGGTATGAGATGTGGAACAGTTGGAGGGTGAACCAGGAGGGGAATAAAATCTGGATCAGAAAGTCCTCCTGGCATATAATAATCAAAACACCAAAATGCACTAAACAAAGAAAGAATATCAAAAGTAGTAAGGGAAAATGGTCAAGTAACATATAAAGGCAGACCTATCAGAATTACACCAGACTTATCACCAGAGACCATGAGAGCTAGAAGATCTTGGGCAGATGTCATATAGACCATAAGGAAACATGAATGCCAGCTCAGGCTACTATACCCAGCAAAACTCTCAATCACCACAGATGGGAGAAACCAAGATTTTCCATGAGAAAACCAAATTAACACAATATCTTCCCACAAAACCAGCCCTAGAAAGGATGGAAAATGCCAATACAAGGAGGGAAACTACACCCTAGAAAAAGCAAGAAACCAATCTGCTTGAAAAAAAATGCTGTGTTGTAAACTCACCAAAAGTTGTTGAATGAAACATGTATCTATATCTCAAGGAATCGAATAACTTAACAGTTGTGTCTGCACAGAAGTTTCTTTTCTTTCTTTTATTTTATATTAGTTGAAAATGAAAATGATTTTTAAATTGTTTTCAAAATAAGTCATTTGGGTCACTATTACACAAGCACATATACACAAATCCATATGCACACACTCGCACACACACATACCAACATATTCTCATAGACACATGCTTGTGCACACACACACACACACACACACACACACTCACACAGAGAGACACCCACTACACACACTGCTTTCCCAGCCACTTTACCCGTTATCCACTCCTCTGCCCAGGTATTTCCCTTGCACTGTAATGTCACCTGAATTTTACAGTCTTTCTCTTTTCCCATCCTTAAAGCATATCCTTTTAGCTTAATTGTCCCCTTCCGGTTTCCTGAATTTTTCTCACATTTACATCCTTCATATATCTACTTAACAATAATTGGTACATGTACAAAGTGTTTTTTTAGCTACAAAGAAAAATCAAAATATCAATTTTGCAAGACATTGCATGACAAAATATATTCTGTGAGGAATTCAAGCTGGAATAAGTAGCACTTTCTCTCTTCCATGTAGTTTCTACCTTCTACAAATGAAATGTAAGGAAATGGAAGACTATATTACTAATTCCTGCTCTCATTGCCACCAGGTGGAAATTTACCTATCATTTTTCATCGATCTATAGAAGATTTGGTAGTCAAGAAGACACACCTAGTTGGATTTGTGATGTTTTTTATTTGTTTGCTTTTACTTTTTTTTAATAGTTTAATTGCCTTCCTCTCAGTCTGCCCTCTCACACAGTTCCTCATCCCATTCCTCCTCCCCATCTGTCTGCAAGAGGATGCCTCCCCTGCCAGACCTCCCCACTCCCTGGAGCCTCAAGTATCTCCAGGGTTAGGTATATCTTCTCCCACTGAGGACATCCCAGGGAGTCTTCTGCTATGTGTGTGTGTATGTGTGTGTGTGTGTGTGTGTGTGTGTGTGTGTGTGTGTGTTTCATCAAGGGCTTTGGACCAGCTAGTGTATGCTGCCTGGTTGGTGGTTCAGCGTCTAAGAGACCTCAGGTGTTCTGGTTAGTTGAGACTCGTAGTCTTCCTATGGGGTTGCCTCCTCTACAAGTTTTTTTTCTATATTCTTTGCTTACATTCCAAATGATTTCCCCTTTTCCAGTCACCTCTCCCCATAAGTCCCATAAGCCCTCTTCCCTCTGCCCATTCACCAATCACCCCCTTACATTTCTCTGTCCTGGTATGCCTCTACAATGCTGGATCAAGCCTTTCCAGGACCAGGACCCTCTCCTTCCTTCTTCTTGGGAATCATTTGATATGTTAATTGTGTCTTGAGTATTCAGAGCTTCTGGGCTAATTAATATCTACTTATCAGTGACTGTATTTCATGGTATTCTTTTGTGATTGGGTTACCTCACTTAGGATGATATTTTCCAGTTCCAACCATTTGCCTAAATGAATTCATTGTTTTTAATTGCTGAGTAGTATTCCATTGTGTAAATATACCACATTTTCTGTATCCATTCCTCCATTGAGGGACATCTGGCTTCTTTCCATCTTCTGGCTATTATAAATAAAGCTGCTATGAACATAGTGGGACATGTCCTTATTGCATGCTGAGGAATCATTTGGGTACATACCCAGGAGTGGTATAACCACCACAAGGGTCCCTGACTTCAGTCCAATGGTTGGGTGTAAGCATCTGCATCAGTCTTAATCACTGCTTATTGGGTCTCTCTTAGAACAGCCATGCTAAGCTCCTGTCTGTTTGTACACTATAGCATCAATAATATTTAGGCTTTGGAATCTCTCCTTAAGAGGATTCTCAAGTTGGGCCAGTCACTGGACCACCTTTCCACAGAACTCAAAAAGGTTAGCAAGCAGAAGGGCCCAAGTGAGGATGCTACAATCCTACTTGGAAGGGAGAAGAAACAACTTGGAAGGCAGAGAGAGGGAGAGACTTTGGTTGGTGGGAGAGGTGCAGGGGAGGGGAAAAGGGGAACATGATCAAGTGTTGGGGGCAGGAGGAGAGAAAAGCCATGAGAGCCAGCAGAATGAATGGAAGTATGGAACCTGGGGCAGGATGAGAAGGTTGGGGTACCCTCTTGCAAGTACCAAAGACCTGGGAGGTGAGAAACCCTCAGGAATCAAAGGCAGGTATCTTGGATTTGTAATGTGTTTTCCTAGTCAGTAATTCTGAAGGATTTTCAACATTTAAATGATAAGAATAGCATCATGGAGATAAACAACTACTGTATTTCTATGAGGCTTTGAGGTAAAATCTGTCTCACTTAGCTTGTGAAGGGTTACATGGTTAAGTGTGGGTTTTTCACTAGTTGAAACTGTGGACCAAGGCCAAACTCAAAAAGGGTGTCATGCAGGAAAAAAGACTCTCTTCCTAATCTGGTTCCCATTTTGGGCATATGAGTATCAATATGTGTTCTTTCTCTAATACAATCGGTATAGTCAATGTTCATCATCAGCACATATTAAAAAAGATGCTATCCATGTTTCACTGGGCAGAAAGTTTTGTGATCATTTTGTTCCTGTGCTAAAAAGTAAATTTTGTTTCATAACCTGTAGAAGAGCAGGTGACAGCTAAAATCCAGAAAGAATATCCATATCATTGAGAATTATACAGTTGGGCAGTGGTGGCACATGCCTTTAATCCCAGCATGTGGGAAGCAGAGGCAGGTGGATGTCTGTGTTCTAGGTCAGCCTGTTCTACAGAGTGAGTTCCAGGACAGCCAGGACTACACAGAGGAACCCCATCTGAAAAAACCAACCAAACAAAAAAAAATCCCCAAAAATACCCCCCCAAAAAAACCCAACCAACCAACCAACCAAACAACCAACCAAACAACCAACCACCTAAACAAACATCCTCCCCAAAAAACAATTATAAAAAAACATGGAAGGTATAATTGTATACTCCAATAATCTCCAATACTATATGCTTAATATATTACCACTGATTTACCACTGATGTCATCCACTCTTCATCTGCAGTTGCTTACAGAAACAGACTTGATTTGCCATTGTTTTTGATACCTAACACAGAAATAACCCTCACACCTCA
Organism: Apodemus agrarius; assembly: GCA_964023405.1. NCBI lineage: Eukaryota > Metazoa > Chordata > Mammalia > Rodentia > Muridae > Apodemus > Apodemus agrarius. The sequence continues at coordinate 77,652,467 of OZ030017.1, forward strand.
CCAGAATCCTAAGCTTGCTTCCCATCATGTTCAAGAAACTCTCATTCTGACTCCAGTAAATCATCCTTCAATTCTCTTCTGCTTTTCTTTATTAATTATCAAGAAAACAAAGAACTTGTAAAAGGGACCCTCCTTCTTACAATGACAATAGCATATAGCACACATATTAATGAAATTGCTTTGTAAATACTAGCTAAATAAATAAAATAATTAGAGGATTAAGTACAGGAAATGATAAAAGTTAAATTAAAGGAAAAGGTAAGCTGCTGAAAAGTCTTAGTAACTAGTAGAAAAAGGTGTTCAGAAAGGAACCATCTTTCTTACTGCTGCCACCACCACCTCTTCCTTTGACCTTATGACATTTACATGAAACTCCTCCCTAGTCATTTTTCTTTAATCTCTAATTTCTCATCTTAGAGCAGTTTATACCGTCTCCCCTTTACCAATCTTATCTTCTAAGACTTCTAAAAAGAATATTATTTAGTCAGTTTATTGTATATTGAATTCTCCAAACTTGGGGCTTATAAAACTGAGTTTTAAACTCTCAAGTCCCCCCAAACAAAACCTTCCCAAAAAAACTTTAATAGTTTCAATTGCCTTGTTAGATACATGCCTTATTCCCAGAGGCTCTACTTTACAGCACTTAGGCAAATGTGTGTAAGGAATCTTTAAAGATGTCTCTTTCTTCTGAAGTCTCACCCTACTATTTCAACACCCATATCATTTTTTTTTATTTTCTTAGCTTCATCTAACACAAGGGAACATGAGTGTAAATTGATGAATCAACAAATTTAAAAACATCTATTTGAATTATTGCTGGATTACATAAAGCTAACAGTAGGTGAATATTTCTTTACAGCTTGTTCCCATGCAGGCTGAATGTGCAGCTGTGAGAAGTCAGAAAAAGTTGAAAATATAGCAAATTTATTCTATTTCATTAAAAATAATAAAGGTGGTTTTGCTTAGTTGAACTATTATGCAAATGTGTTACATCTACATCAACATGCCAGCAAAAGCAATGTCATGTGACAACTAAATTCACTTTTCCATTTTAATCTGTTAGTTTACAACCCCTTCAAGGGACATTGAGTTTCCATATCAGAAATAGTAATTAAGATATTAATCAGAAAGTTATCAAATGAAATATTTATCTTAGTGGGGAAACATTTTTCTTTTCCCTTTTCTTCTCTTTAAAATTAATTTCACTTTACTACACTGTTATTGAAAATTATACCTAATATGTTCTCTAGATTAAATGTATCTCCATAATAATTTTCATAAGATCTGCTAACTAGGGATTTTTCTTGTTTTATTTAGGTCATTTACTTGCTAAGTAGTGTACTATAGTGTAAAACCATAGTAGCTTCTCTAAAACTAAATAAACTTTTTAATAGGATAATCTCATTATACCTGGTAATGCAAATTTCTCTTTAATTAAAATGGTTTCTTATTTGCCAAGGGAAAGTCAAACAGCAATAATAAAAAAAATCAAAGTGAATTTAGACCTTGATAGCTTCACTTCAAACAATATTACATTTGAATACAGAATGCTCATAGGGTTACCTCATTACTGATTCTCAGAGCAGCAGCCAATTCCATTAAATAGGAAGTGTGCAGCACCACCATGAGCAGCTTGCTATTGATGTAAAGCGCCCAAGGCATCAAAGCATGCAAATGTGAATTTTAGTTGAGAAAAAACTTGGGAAATTTCCAATAGTGGTCATGAACAGCTAAATCAATCCTAGAGTTTAAATGAAAGAAACAAAATGAGTAAACTTGTAAAAACGATTCTACTACAGCCACCAAGATTTCTCAGTGGGTAGAGGAGCATGACACCAACCCTGATGACTTGAGATTGGTCCCCAGGAGTAATTTGGTGGAACCAGATTCTACAAGGTTTCCTCATACCTCTATATCTGTGCCATAGAATGCAAACACACACACACACACACACACACACACACACACACACACACACACACACTTTAACTGCTTCTGACACAAATCCTTTATTTAAAAACAAAAATTTTAATTCACTTAAAATTCTGATCGCAGCTCCCCTTCCTCCTCTCTTTCTAGTCCAACCTGAAGTGGAAGTTTATGGGTATTTCAGGTTATATGGATTCACATGGTATTTGCTGATAGATACAGGCTTACATGATGCTTTCCTATGCAAGACCTGTGGGAGGGCACATGATGTTTGTAGAAAATATAAGTAGGACTCAATGCAAGTGATGGTTCACTTGCATATCTACATTTGTATAGCCTCATTGGTCTCCAGTCTTCACTGACATTCACCTAATTTAAGGAGGCAAGGCAGAGAATTTGTCCCGACATCCCCAGCTGATCCTGGCCATTCTTGCTGACTTAATCTGATTTGGTGTAGGCCTGGCAGTTTCTGTTAGATTGTGCCACCACTCCTGATCTATGTTTGGTATCCTGACACTATGGACTTGAATTGCTGGTATTCTGACTAACAGAGATTGGAACCACCTTAAAGAACTACTTCTAAACAAGTCCACATCCCCTTTTCTCTGCTTTCTTTGAACAGTGGGCTAGAAGGGGAGTTGACCCATTTGAGAACTTTTATTAAAAGTAGGTTGTGAGGAGGTTAGAGAGATGGCTCAAATTGGGATCCATCTCAAAGCAAGGCTCCAAGGCCTGACAATACTACTGACTCATATGCTATGGTGTACTTACAGACAGGAGCCTAGCATGACTGCCCTCTGAGAGCTCCAACAATCACTAAAAGAGTAAGATGCAGATACTTAGACACACCCAATGGAACAAAGCCAGGGACCCCTGCGGTTGAATTAGAGTAAAGCTGGAAGAAGCTGAGGAGGAGTCCGACATAGAAAGACCAGCAGGCTCAACTAACCTGCACAGCTGAGATCACTCAGATGCCGATCAGGCAGGATACTCTAGCTGATTTGAGGCCCCCAACACATATACAGCAGAGAACAGCCTGGTGTGCCCTCAGTGAGAGAAGATTCACCTAACCTTTGAGATAATTGAGGCCCCAGGGAGTGGGGAGGTCTGGTGGGCTGAAGGGGCAGGGTGGGGTATCCTCATGGAGACAGGAGAGAAGGAATGGAGGAATTGTTGGAGGGCACACCAGGAGGAGATAACTAGACTGTAAAAAATATTAAAGAATAATAATAAAAAATCTAAGAAAATAGAGATATTACTCAAGATATATTGATGTGTGTTATATGCAATAAAATTTTTATATTATTCTCTAGACAATTAAGATTTTTCTTCAATACATTGGTGAAGAATATGGCATTGGGTATGAGTCTCATAATTTAGGACATTTACTTTAATTATAGCATGTATATTGTATATATGCCATGAATATTTCTTTTCTATAGAATCTAATTTATAATCTATAGTATATATAAACTCTTAAATAAAAAAATATTACTTTGATAACTTTACAGATTATTGACTTATAAAAAAATCTAGGCCTAATTGCACCCTTATAAGTCCTTTTCCTTTTTCACTTCACCTTCTTTTCAGGGGGGGGACCTACCCCAATTAGATACCATCCCATCCTGGGGCATCTAGTCCTACCAGGACAAGGAACATCCTTTCCCACTGAGACCCAAACAGGCAGTCCATGTAGCAGGTAAGGGAATCCATCATCAGGAAACAGAGGAACCCTCTATTTGTTACACAAGGACAAGCACTTATTCACTACAAATGTGTAAGGGTCTAGGTCTAGATCCTTCATGCTCCCTGGTTGGCGGCCCAAGCTCTGGGAGGACCCATGGTCCCAGTGAAGTTGACTCTGCAGGTTTTCTTATGGCTGACATGAATTTTATTTACTACTTCCCACAGGTTGCATAGTATTCCATTTCCTAATGAAATAAACTCTTATGTAGATATCATGCAATTGTTAGAGAGGCAGGCAAACCTTCTAGTTTGCACTTAAGTAATTTCTGCATTAATATATGAGTTTTGGTTTTTCTGTAGCCAACAAACGAAATTTAAGAAATATGTTGGTAGCATCTTACTTCTCTAAACTAATATCAGGTGCTGGATATTGGAAATTGATCCAAATAATTTGTAATTCAACTGATTAGATTATATGAAGATTGATAATTACACTAACAAAGCAGGTATGAGAGGATCAGATAATAAATATCTAATTGTTTGAAATGTGTACCACTCTGAAGAAATATATTCATAACATTACTCTTTCATGCAGGTGTTTGCATCTGCATGATGCCAAAAAATTCTGCCCATTTATTTTTGTTCTGCATTTCCCCTTGTGGGCAATATTTCATCACTTCTTTCTGCTCCTACCATGGAAAGTTCCTAATGTGGTCATAAAATACTTCATTTTTCTTATTTCACTCTTATTCAAAATTGAAAATGGAGACAACAAAAATGACAATCCTCCTTTGATTACTCACAAACATATACCTATGAGCACATAAAAAGTGACTATCGTTTCTTCTTTTGTCTTTGGTTGTTTTCATTTTTTTCTTTTTTTAAAGGCAGCATTTCTTCATTTAGTCTTGGTTGTCCAGTAACTTATTCTATAGACAAGGCTGGCTTCAAATTCCTAAAGAACTGCCTGTCTTTGCCTCCCAAATGCTGGAATGAAAGTAATGCACTGACACTGCCTGGCAAAAGTGACTTTTCTTATACTTCATTCTTATTTGTTTTATATTCTCACCTTCCATTCACTATTTTTAATATCTTGATACACTTATGTGTATAACAATAAAATTAAGCAATTAAAAGTCATATAAAATTATATAAACAAGTTTATAAATATATAGCTAGGCTACTGATTATAATGTAATTACTATTGTAACAACCACTCATACTTAAAAAAAAAAATTTGAGTATTGAAAAGTACTCCAGAATTTTCCTACAATGTTTGATTATTGCAATAGCAATCTCTTTTCACAGTGGTTTCGGCTATTATATTCTGGAATTATAGAGTTGACTAGGTAGCCCAATTTCCACTTGCTTATATAAGTTAACTTAATACAACCTAAATTGAGCATATAGTTATTAGTCACACAAGCCACATTCATGCTTCTCACAAATGTATCTTAGGTATCATGTTGAACAAAACATAAATTTTCAAATCCCAGAGAATATTCCTTGACTAGGGAACATTCATATCATGTAAATATCTCAGAAACTACATTTCCACTATTGCACACCTAACAAAAAGGAGACTAAAATGACCAGATGACACTATAAAAGTAGTGAAGAGAGTTTAGTTAGTATGATTTTTAATATATTTCTCTACCTTTAGAAATGTAATTCTCTGTACTGAGAACATTCTAGTGTCTTGTGACACTGATCAAGAGGCTTCTCTGGTAATAGTACATTCTCTCTCTCTCTCTCTCTCTCTCTCTCTCTCTCAATTATCTAATTATCTATCATCTATTTATATAATCTAACATGTGTGTGTGTGTGTGTGTGTGTGTGTGTGTGTGTGTGGTGTCCATCTAATTAATTATCATTTATTGTCCATCTATTCTCTATATATCTATTGTTAGTCTAGGTAACATCTTACATGCAAGAATATGTGTATCTCATTATACTTTATCACACATCACTGTTCCTTTTCTATATGACTATGTTTTTAATGTCATCCTGTTTTCAGGATGTTATTCTCTCTTCTTGCAGTATATATTATGCGGGATCAGTGGGACATTATATCAGCTCATATCTCCTTTTCCAAAAATCCTTTAACAATACCCATTTACCTCCACCACACTCCTGAAAGTAGCAGGCACATAGTTTAATTCACTTCTCTTTTCCTCATATCTTTCTCTCAGCACACACTTTGTCTTTACCTGACTCTTTCCTCTGCCCCTTGAACACCTTGTTTCTAGATATAAAGATGAACTTGTCTTGCTTTTTGATATGCTCTTCTATGTCCCATCATGTTTGTATAACTCAGTCTGTTGTATTTCAAACTCTTTTTCATATGTTTTTGTTGAGTTTGAAATAAAAGTTCCCATTTATTCACTATTATTCACATGTAAAAACATATTTCCATGGGACAGAACATGCAGGTCTTGTAGTGGATATTTTTATTAAGATATATATCTTATTTAATTTTTAATTAAAATATAGTTCTTCATTTTCCTTTTGTCCTTCTTCCAGCCACACTTATAACTTCTTTCTCTATGCCTCATATTTGTGGTCTCTTTTTTTGTTTAATTTCTTTAATTTTTATTAATTGTGTATGTATATAAGTGTGCAAATGGGCACATGTGCACACACGTGAGTCTCTCTCTCTCTCTCTCTCTCTCTCTCTCTCTCTCTCTGTGTATGTGTGTGTGTGTGTGTGTGTGTGTGTGTGGTTTCATTTCTGACTACTGATATTAGGTGATCAATTAGCTTATTGACCTTTCAGGATTAGTCTCTGCATTCTTTAGTTGCCCATAGCTGTTTGTTTAGAGGTTAGGCCCAATGAGATTTCCCCCTTCCATATGAACATATCGTACTTGCATTGTTCATGTCTTGTTTAGACAGCCTTATTGTTGATGTGTCCTGGGTCTGGAGATTATCTGTCAGTTGCAAGAAATAATATCATAGAAAATTTTCTGGTACTCTAGCTCTTAAAACCTTACTTCTGGGGAAGACCCTTGAGGACATTGGCTCAGGGGGAAAATTCCAGAACAGAACACCAATAGCTTATGCTCTAAGATCAAGAATAGACAAATGGGACCTCATAAAATTACAAAGTTTCTGTAAGGCAAAAGACACTGTCAAAAGGACAAATCGGCAACCAGCAAATTGGGAAAAGATCTTCACCAACCCCACATCTGACAGAGGGCTAATATCCAAATGTATACAAAGAACTCAAGAAGTTAGGCCCCAGAAAACCAAATAACCCTATCCAAAAGTGGGGTGCAGAGCTAAACAAAGACTTTTCACCTGAAGAAATTCGGATGGCTGAGAAACACCATAAAAAATGTTCAACATCATTAGTCATTAGAGAAATGCAAATCAAAACAACCCTGAGAGTTCACCTCACACCAGTCAGAATGGCTAAGATTAAAAACTCAGAAGACATCAGGTGTTGGCGAGGATGTGGAGAAAGAGGAACACTCCTCCACTGCTGGTGGGACTACAAGCTGGTACAACCACTCTGGAAATCAGTCTGGTGGTTCCTCAGAAAACTGGACATGATACTTCCAGAGGACCCAGCCATACCACTCCTGTGAATATACCCGGAAGATTCCCCAGCATGCAATAAGGATACATGCTCCACTATGTTTACAACAGCCTTATTTATAATAGCCAGAAGCTGGAAAGAACCCAGATGTCCCTCAACGGAGGAATGGATACAAAAAATGTGGTATATATACACAATGGAGTACTATTCACCCATTAGAAACAATGAATTCATGAAATTCTTAGAGAAATGGATGGAGCTGGAGAACATCATACTAAGTGAGGTAACCCAGTCTCAAAAGAATACCCATGGTATACAGTCACTGATAAGTAGATATTAGCCTAGAATCTTGGAACACCAAAGACACAATTCACATACCAAATGATGTCTGACAAGAAGAAAGGAGTGGACACTAGTGCTGGAAAGGATCAAAGCATCAGTGTAGGGGAATACCAGAACAGGGAAGTGGGAAGGGGTGGATGAGGGAGCAGGGGGAGGGAAAAGGGCATGTGGGACCTTTGGGGGGTGGGGAACCAAAAAAGGAAATGAAATGTAAATATAGAATATATCCAAGAATAAAAAAATTAAAAAAAAACTTACTTCTCCATCTTTTGTGATTTCCCCTGAATATTCTCTATAGTATTGTATTGTACATGTATCTTTTCAGGTTGGACATCCTATAATCAGTAGTTCTGTGAAGTTCAAACAGTTGCAGTTTCTGTAATGATTTCAATCTGATGCAACAAAAATCTTCGTTGTATGATGGCCACTCTTTTCTGGAGGTAAGAGATAGAATGCAGTTAGGGATTGTGTGGATTTATTATAATAGGTTTTTCTTTAATACCCAGGAACTCACTAGCCCTAGATAATTGATTATGCTTCCACTATCATGCAAGATTCTCTTCCTGCTTTGTAACCATTAATCCAAGTAGATGGTTATTGGCTACTGCCAAGATAAGAACATATCTGCCCTGCTGGTCATTATTGTAGTTCATAGTTGTCAGTGCTGGATTTGGTTATTTGTTGTTTCCCTCCTTCGGCAAAATGCATATCATCTTGTAGTATCACAAATACTAGAGGAGGCATTTGGACCATATCCAGTTTAAATCCTCTAACTTTTATTTCTGAAGTGTTTTGTGTCTTCAATAATAGGTTATTACCACCGAGCAGTAGTAGATAATCAAGGATAACAACAATAGCTTATATGATTTTGGGAGTCTCTTGGACTTTCCTGATTAATAAGTCAAAAATGGGGTTCTAAAACTCTCTAATGAAGACTGATAATTTTAAATTTAGCACACAATTTTAATGAAGTAGAAGTAGAGTCACAGTGTCTGAGAAACAAATTTTTCACTTTTCCCTAAAACACAGATTCTGAGAAATGAATAGAAGCATAGTTTTGCAGGAGAGTACCAGGACAGAGAAAGGGTTGGGGGTGATTGTGGAATGGGTGGTGGGAGGAGGACTTATGGGACATATGGTGAGGGGGAACTGGGAAAGGGGAAAGCCTTTGGAATATAAACAAAGAATATAGAAAATAAAAAGAAGAAGCATAGTTTCTGCATTAACCACACTGTGAACTCTGTTATCCACAAGGACACTTCTATTACTCCAGTTATAGTTTTGTTTTACCAATACCATCATGTATTCTTCCTTTACTATGACAGTGAATATAAGACAGGGGTCAGAGGATTAACTCCTGAAAATAATATCAAAACAAGTGAAGTGAAATGTGTGTGTGTGTGTGTGTGTGTGTGTGTGTGTGTGTGTGAAAGAGAAAACAAGTCTTCTTTCAAAATCTTTTTCAGTTTAATTGATTGTCACTAAGCAGTTGGCATGTATCTCTTTCTATTCTATTATATGAATATAATCAATCTACTTTCAAGTAAAGATCACATAGTTACTCTTTAAATTTTGTGAAAAAGATATTTGCTAACTTTCTTTCAATTATGATTATTAAAATAAATAGGGATATTGGTAGAAAAGGAGTTTCTTTTCAAGAGCAATGAATATGGTTGAACCTGGTATAGAATATCAATTGAAAATAAATTTGAGACAGAATATATGAGTCATACATTTTGATTATGTGGTATTGTTTTGTGAAGACCATTTTGTATTTCTATTTAAATTTTTATGTTTGCATAGTATGTTATCAAGATCAAAGCATTTGAATACTGTTTAAAGAAAGTAGCACTGCTCCCTGAAGACAGCATAACCTGAAGCCATCTGAGGAAATCTGCAGCAAATAGGGGAACTAGTAAAACCATCCCAAGGGCCCACAGCTGCCACTAGGAGACCAGTGGACTCAGGACCTTCCACCTCCAAAACTTCCTGCCCCTGAGTTCCACACCCCTTCTAGCTGGTGCCCTCTGCTGGGGCAGATTGCCAGCTAGTCTACTTCCCTGAAGACAGCACAGCCTGTTGTCATCTCCAGAGGTCAGCTACATACAGGCAAGTGACATCACAGACTGAAGACATCCCAGGAGGTTCTCTTCACATAGGGTAACTGGCAGTACAATCTGAAGACCCCCTAGGGGCTCAGAAAGAAGTAGGGCAACTGAATCAACATTCTGAAAGACCCCCCGAAGTCCTCCTGTACACAAGGACACAGAAACCACAGTTGGTAGGCCTCCCTAAAGAACATCTACATACAGGGCCACAGCTTGACAGCTCCTCTGAAGATCAAACAATCCCAAGGCCTTACAGGAGAAGGCAACAGATCAGCAGCTCCTCTGCCCCTCTGAGAACCTTAGAGTTGGAGGGTTCCACAGGAGATCTGCTACAGCCAGGGACACAGGCCTACCAGGAGACCTGAAACAACCCAGAGACAAAAGAGGCTGAAAGGACCCGTAAATATCTTCAACAAAATCATAGAAAACTTTTCCAACCTAAAGAAAGAGATGGCCATAATGGACAAGGAGCCAATAGCAAACCAAATAAATGGGACCATAAAAGAAAATCCTCTTATCACATGATATTCAAAACACAAAATGCACAGAACGAAGAAAGAATATTAAAAGCTACAAGGGAAAAGGGACAAGTAGCATATAAAGGCAGACCTATCAGAATTACAAGAGACTTCTCCACAGAGACACTAAAAACAAGAAGAGGCTGGTCAGTTGTCATGCAGACTATAAGAACACAAATGCCAGCCCAGACTACTATACCCAGCAAACCTCTCAATCAACATAGATGGAGAAACCAAAATACTCCAGGTAAAAAATTCAAATCATCCATCTACCAATCCAGCCCTACAGAGGATTCTAGAAGGAAAGCTCCAACACAAGGAGGGTACCTACACCAAAGAAAAGACAAGATATTAATCACCTTACAACAAAGCCAAAAGAAGAGAACCATATGCACATAATGCCACCTAAAAAAAAACATAACAGTAACAAACAAGCATCTGTCTTTAATGTCTCTCAATATTAAAGGAATCTACTCACCTATAAAAAGATATAAGTTGACAAACTGGATACACAAACAAGATCCAGCATTTTGCTGCAAATGAGAACCACACCTCAATAACAAAGACAGGCACTGCCTCAGAGTAAAAGGCTGGAAAAAAACTATTCCAAGCAAATGGTCCCAAGAAACAAGATGGAGTTGCCATACTAATATCCAATAAAATAGACTTTCAAGCAAAAGTTATCAAGCAAAATGAGATAGAACATTTAATATTCATTAAAGCAAAAATCCAGCAAGAGAAAATCTCAACTCTGAACATCTATGCCCCAAATACAAGGGTATCCATATTCATAAAAGAAACTTTTCTAAAGCTCAAAACACACATTGAACCACACACACTAATAGTGGCAGACTTAAACATCACTTTCACTAACAGGCATGTCAGTCATTGAAACAGAAACTAAACAGACACAGTGAAACTATAGAGGTTATAAACCAATTGCATTTAACAATTATTCAACATTTCACCCTAAAACAAAAGAATATATCATCTTTCCAGCATCTCATGGCACCTTTTCCAAAATTGACCACATAATTGGTCACAAAAGAAGCCTCAGTGAGCAGAAGAAGTTTGAACCAATCCCATTCATCCTATCAGATCACCATGGCCTAAGGCTGGTCTTCAACAACAACAAAAACAACAGAAAGTCCACATACCCATGGAAACTGAACAACTCTCTACTCAATGATAACTTGGTCAGGGATGAAATAAATAAAGAAATTAAATACTTCTTTGAATTCAATGAAATGATGGCACAACATACCCAAATATATGGGACACAAGGAAAGCAGTGCTAAGAGGAAATTTCATAGCACTAATTATCCTGGTAAAGAAATTGGTGAGATCTCACCCTAGCAAATTAACAGCACACCTGAGAGCTCTAGAACAAAAAAGAAGCAAACACATCCAAAAGGAGTAGAAGGCAGGAAATTGTCAGACTCAGGGCAGAAATCAAACAATTAAAAGAAAAGAGACCGATAGAAGAATCAACAAAACCATAAACTGGTTCTTTGATTCAATGAGATACATGAACCCCTAGCTAAACTGACTAAAAGGCCCAGGGGCAGTATCCAAATTAAGAAAATCAGAAATGAAAGGGGAAATTAGAAACCAAAACTGGGGAGATTAAAAAAAATCTTCAGATCCTACTATAAAAGCTCATACTCATCAAAATTGGAAAATCTACATGAAATGGATGATTTTCTAGAAAGGTACCATAAACCAAAGTTAAATAAAGAGCAGGTAAACTATCTAAACAGGCCTATATCTCATATGGAAAGAGAAGAAGTCATTAAAAATCCTCTCAACCAAAAGAAGTCCAGGGCCAGATGGATTTAGTGCAAAATTCTACCAGACCTTCAAAGAAGACCTAATACCAATATTTCTCAAACTATTCCATAAAATAGAAACAGAAGCATTACTACCTAATTTATTCTGTGAAGCCACAATTACTCTGATACTTAAACCACAGAAGAATTCAACCGAGAGAGAGAGAGAGAGAGAGAGAGAGAGAGAGAGAGAGGGGGGGGAGGGAAGGAGGGAGGGAGGGAGGGATATTGAATTTCAGACGAATTCCAGTTATGAATATAAATGCAAAAGTACTCAATAACATCTTGGCAAACTGGATCCAAAAACATATCAAAGCCATTATTCATTATGATCAAGTAGGATTCATCCAAGGGATGAAAAGTTGCTTCAATATATAAGAATTCATTACTGTAATCCACTATATAAGCCAACTCAAAGGAAAAAAAATGATCTTGCTAGTTGCTGAAAAGCCTTTGACAAAATGCAACACCTTTATGTTAAAAATATTGGAGAGATAATATATTTAAGTCCAATACCTAAACATAATAAAAGAAATTTATTACAAATTAACAGCTAATGTCAAATAAAATGCATAGATACTTAAAGAAATCCCACTAAAATCAGGAACAAGACAAGCATGCCCACTCTTCCCATATCTATCCAATATAGTACTTGAATTTTTAGCTAGTACAATAAGACAACAAAAAGAGATCAAGGGGATACAAATTGGCAAAGAAGAAGTAAAGATATTACTATTTGCGGATAATGTGATTTTATATATATAAGCAACCCACAAAATTCTACCAGACATTTACAGCTGGTCAACAAATTCAGCTAAGTGGCTGGATATAAAATTAGCTCAAATAAATCAGTAGCTTTCCCTTACACAAATGATAAATGGGCTGAGAAATAAATTATGGGAACAAGTCTCTTCACAGTACCCACAAATAACATAAAATAACTTGGGATAACTCTAATCAAACAGGTGAAAAACTGTATGAAATGGCACAATGGAAATGGGTACAATCTCAAAAGCTGTTGCCTGTCTGTGGAATATGTTCTTTAGCTGTGCCGCCTTGTCTAGCTTCCATGGGAGAGGATGTGCCTAGTTTCATGGAGACTAGATTCCAGGTGCAGGGTGGGGATGTACCATGGTGGGGCACATCTACTCAAGAAAATGAGAAGGTGAGAAAGGGGCTATAGGAAAGGTGACTGGGAGAGTGGCAGTGAACAAGTTGTAAAGTGAATAACTGAAAAAATAATCTAAAGGGAAAAGTAAGATAAACCAAAAAAAAAAAAAAAAAAGAAAAGAAAGAAAAGAAAGAATAAAAAGAAAGTAGCATACCATAGAGAATGCTTGCCATGATAGCTCTGTGGCTTTGTGAAACTTTCCTGCTTGGTAGTTTCAGACAATCTACCAACTGTAGTGAAAGGTCAGGAGAGTATTTATTGTATACTGATAGCTTTGGATTTCTTTGTTAACCTGTCATTTTTACCTCCATGTTTGTCAGCTGATAAGTACATAAAAATGTATTCAATAATGAAAGTTTAAAATCTGATGTTATTCCATTGATCTACCTGCCTGTCACTGTACCAATACCATTCAGGGTTTTTTCTTTTTATATCACGATTACTCTGTATAGTACAGCTTGATGTCAGGAATGGTGATTCCACCAGAAGTTGTTTTTATTGTTGAGAAAAGTTTTCACTGTCCTGTTTATTTTGTTATTCAAGGTGAATTTACAAATTGTTCATTCTAGGTCTATGAAGAATTGAGTTGGAATTTTGATGGTGATTGCATTGAATCTGTAGATTGCTTTCAGCATGATGGCCATTTTTACTATATTAATCCTACCAATCTATGAGCATGGGAGATCTCCCCATCTTTCACTTGTTCAGTTAGAATTCCACCAGGGTATTTTATATTATTTGTGACTATTGTGAAAGGAACTCTTTCTCTAATTTCTTCATCAGCCCGTTTATCCTTTGAGAAGTGGAAGGCCACAGATTTGTTTGAAATACTTTTATATCCAGCCACTTTTCTGACGTTCTTTCTCGTTTTAGGAGTTCTCTGGTGGAATTTTTGGGGTCACTTAAGTATACTATTATATAATCTACAAATAGTGATAGTTTCACTTTTTCCTTTCCAATTTGTATCACTTTGACCTCCTTATGTTGTCTAATTGCTCTGGCTGGGACTTCAAGTACTATATTTAATAGTTATGGAGAGAGTAGGCAGCCTTGTCTTTTCCCTGAGTTTAGTGGGATTGCTTCAAATTTTTCTCCATTTAGTTTGATGTTGGCTACTGGTTTGCTGTAGATTGCTTTTACTATGTTTAGGTATGGGCCTTGAATTCCTGATCATTCCAAGAGTTTTATCATGAAGGGGTGTTAGATTTTGTCAAATGTTTCTCAGCCTCTAATGAAATGATCATGTGTTTTTTCCTTTGAATTTGTTCTTATAGTTGATTATGTTGTAGGATTTCCTTATATTGAACCATCACTGTATCCCCAGGATAAAACCTACTTGATCATGATGGATGGTTACTTTAATATACTCTTGGATTCTGTTTGAGAGAATTTTATTGAGTATTTTTGCAAAGATATTCCTAAGGGAAATTGGTCTGAAGTTCTTCTTTGTAGGGTCTTTGTGTGGCTTAGGTATCAGAGTAATTGTAGCTTCATAGAATGAATTGGTTAGTGTTCCTTCTGTTTTTATTTTGTGGAATAGTTTAGAGAATATTGGTGTTAGATCTTCTTTGAAGGTCTGATAGAACTCTGCACAAACCCATCTGGTCCTGGGCTGTTTTTTTGGCTGGGAGACTATTGATGACAAAGACCCCATAATGAACCCATATACCTATGGTCACTTGATCTCTGACAAAGGAGTTAAATCCATCTACTGGAAAATAGGCAGCATTTTGAACAAATGGTGCTGGGTCAACTGGCATTTAGCATGTAGAAGAATGCAAATTGATCCATTCTTATCCCCTTGTACAAAGTTCAAGAACAAGGGGATCAAAAACCTCCACATAAAATCAGATAGAGTGAAGCTAATAGAAAGTGGGGAAGATCTTCATTCACAAGGGCACAGGGGGAAAATTTCTTGAACACCAATAGCTTATGGTCTAAGATTAAGAGTTGACAAATGGCACCTCATAAATTTGCAAAGCTTTTGTACAGCAAAGGACACTGTCAATAGGACAAACGGCAACCGAGGGATTGGGAAAAGATCTTTACCAATCCTATATCTGATAGAGGACTAATATCCAATATATATAAACAAAGAACTCAAAAAGTTAGATGCCAGATAATGAAACTGCCCTAATAAAAATGGGGTATAGAACTAAACAAAGAATTCTCAACTGAGAAATACTGAATTGCTAAGAAACACCTAAAGAAATGTTGAACATCCTTAGTTGTCAGGGAAGTGCAAATCAAAACAACCTGGGGATTCCACCTCACACCAGTTAGAAAGACTAAGATCAAAAACTCAGGGGACAGCAGATGATCTAGAGGATGTGCTGGTGATATTACATGCTGGTTAAATCACTCTGGAAATCAGTTTGTCGGTTCCTCAGAAAACTGGACATAGCACTACCTGAGGAACCAGCTATGCCACTCCTGGGCATATATCCAAAGGATGCCCCAACATGTAATAAGGACACATACTCTACAATATTCATAGCAGCCTTATTTATAATAGCCAGAAGCTGGAAAGAACCCAAATGTCCCTCAACTGAGGAATGGATACAGAAAATGTGTCCTTTTACACTATGGATTACTACTCAGCTATTAAAAACAATGAATTCATGAAATTCTTAAGCAAATGGATGGAACTAGAAAATATCATCCCGAGTAAGGTAAAACAATCTCAGAAGAACACACATATTATGCACTCACTAGTAAGTGAATATTAACCCAGAAGCTTTGAATACCCAACATATAATTCACAGACCACATGAACCTCAAAAAGAAGGATGAGCAAAAGTATTCATACTTTTGTCTTTCTTAGATGGAGTCCAAAATACCCCTGGGAGGATATACAGAGACAAAATGTGGAGCCAAGACTGAAGGAAAGGCCATCCAAAGACTGCTTCGCCTGGGGATTCATCCCATATATAGTTACTAAACCCAGACTCTATTGTGGATGCCAACAAGTGCTAGCTGACAGAAGCCTGACATAGCTGTTTCATGAGAGACCTTGCCAGTTCCTGACAAATACAGAGTTGGATGTTCTCATCCAGTCATTGAACTGAGCACAGGGTCCCCAATGGAGGTGCTAGAGAAAGGGCCCAAGGAGTTGAAGGGGTTTACAGCCCCACAGGAGGAACAACAATATGAACCAGCCAGTAACCCCAGAGCTTCCAGGGACTTAACCACCAACCAAAGAATACACAAGGAGGGACCTATGGCTCCAGCTGCATAGGTAGCAGAGGATGGCCTGGTCAGATCTCAGTGAAAGGGGATGCCCTTAAACCTGTGAAGGCTCATTGCCCCAGTGTAGGGAAATGTCAGGTAAGAAAAGTGGGTGTGGGTGGGTTTTTGAGCAGGGAGTTGGGGGATATGTAGGGGGTTTTCAGAGGGGAAATATGGAAAGGATATAACATTTGAAATGTAAATAAAGAAAATATCTAATAGAAAAAAATCTGATCTTAAATTCCAGACACATCTTTCATTTCAAATGGCTACTCTCTCTAAATGTATAGTTCACTCAACTGTATAAAACCTGGGTCTGGTTAATTTTAATGCATGATCATTTTCTCACCTCTTATAATAAAGCTTTATAAAAGCTATGTATTTATTATCTCAATTAGCTAAATTTAATACTTATAATTAATGAATATTAGGATTATGAAAATAAATGTAGTTGTTAATACAGCTAAGTTTTAACATGGTACAATTAATTTCCTGAGATAATTAAAGACAATTGCTATATATTTTAATAAGTCATTATAAAATAGTTCTCGTTTTCAATGTGTTATTTATACATACCCACTACCATGTATAATTAAAGCCAAAGTAAACCTAAATTCCAATCTTAAACTGCCAGTAAATTGTAAGTTAATCTTTTACAAAGAAACATACATCAATATTTGATGATTACAACAACAGTGAAAGTATTCACAATCTATCACAGTGTGAATTTACATCAATGTATACTTAAATAAGCATTTTCTCTTGGAATAATTTTATAGTATTATTTTCTGAACCTAATTTCTTGGCAAATTGTTTATATTGGCTAGATACATTTAGCACATATAACTTCTGTTTTGATGGCCACAGTAAGCAGTACTGCCTGATCTTAGTGTTGGATGTCTGAACAAGTAAAAAAAAAATATATCTCATTTACTATAAATACAGTAATTATTTAAAGTATTCCAGATTGATATTAATAACATGACAGACATAGTTATCTACTAGTGTACACATGAAATGAGTGATAATATATCTTTAACTAACTATCAATTTAGGGATTATTAATTGGATTAGCAACCTAAAAAATATTTTGTGTACATCCAATCAAAATTTCAATGCCATATACAGTTTGTTGAATTTTCAAAGTTTTCAATAAGAAGATTACCAGGAATATTGTAGGTGAAAAATATTCATGACTAATTTGTTGTTATGTCCTTTGTTGTAAAGAAAAACAGAGCATATTATACAATGCTAAAAGGACTCATTACAGAATCTAGATTTGTAATGTGCACTTAGGTGAAGAAGTCAAAATTCAGAAATTACTTAATTCAATAATAGGTGCTTTCAGGACACTGTTTCTCTGTATTACACTTCAAAATTATACATTTTTTAACTAAAAAATTTATCTGTGAACTGGTGTTAATAAAGAGAAGATAAAGACATTAAAGATTGTGCTTGTTTCGGCAGCACATATACTAAAATTGGAATGATACAGAGGAGATTAGCATGGCCCCTGTGCAAGGATGACACACAAATTCTTGAGGCATTCTATATTTTTAAAACACCAATACAAGGAGGGAAACTATACCCCGGAAAATGCATGATAGTAAACTTCTTTCACCAAAACCAAAAGGAGCAGCAGAGGCCGCCATCTTGCCTCGGGTCACTGTAGACGGCTGGCAGCTGGGGCCAGGAGCACAGACAGAGTCCTAGTCTAACATCGACTATCCCATCAGGCTCTTGCCTGCACTGAGAGCCTGATCAGCTCGGCTATCTGTATGCCGGCCTGCTCGGGCACCAACTCTCACAGGGGTCTGTGTCCAGCTAACAGTGAAGGCCACCATCTTGCCTAGGGGCACCACAGACAGCTAACCTGACAGAGCTTTGTGGACTGAGACCGCCACCATCTAGGCTCCAGCAGTCCAGCCAGGGAAGCTCTGGTCCTTCAGGGAAACCTGCAGTTAGGCAGAGCCCGAGACCCACCACTGTCTTGGAACTGGTGGCCTGACCAGGTCACCATAGAGAACCAACAGAGAAGCCCAGGTCACCACAGAGAATCAACAGACAAGCCCAGATCAGTGGAAATAAAGAGCTTAAGAGCTGGCATCTAGGCAGGCCAGGAGGAGACTGTGGAAGGCCAGTTATGTACCCAGCAGCAAGCCAGGAGGAGACTTGGGTCCAGCCCAGCAGAGCTGAGGAGGTAATTCAGAGCCCAGTAGCGGAAACCTTCTGGTTTCCATCTCTGGAGCACGGACGCCCTCTGCAACAGCAGTGCCAAATGCCAGGCTCACAGGAGCTTCAATCACCAAGCAGTAACAACAAGACCAACTAACTCCAGAGGTAAACAGATGGCAAAAGGCAAACATAGGAACATTACTAACAGAAATCAAGGCAATATGGCAGCATCTGAACCCAATTCTCCAGCCACAGCAAGTCCTGGATATACCAAAACACCAGAAAAACAAGATTTGGATTTAAAAGCACTGGTCACGATGCTACTAGAGGAACACACACACACACACACACACACACACACACACACAAACATAAACAAATCTCTTAAAGAAATGCAGGGGAATATGAATGGGTAGGAAGCCCTTACAATGGAAACACAAAAATCACTTAAAGAATTCCAGGAGAATATGGGTCACCAGACAGAAGCCAATAAAGAGGAAACAAAAAATTCACTTAAAGAAATGCAGGAGAAATTGAGTCAACAGGCAGAAGTCATGAAAGAGGAAACACAAAATCTCTTAAAAAATTGCAGGAAAACACAAACAAACAAGTGAAGGAACTGAGCAAAATCATCCACGATCTAAACACAGAGGTAGAAACAACTAAGAAATTACAAAGGGAGACAACTTTGGAGATAGAAAACTTTGGGAAGAAATCAGGGGTCATAGATGCAAATAGCAACAACAGAATACAAGAGATAGAAGTAAGAATCTCAGATGCTGAAGATACCATAGAAACCATTGATTCCACAGTCAAAGAAAATGCAAAATGCAAAAGTTTTGTAACCAAAAACATCCTGGAAATCCAGGACACAATGAGAAGACCAAACCTAAGGATTATAAGGATAGATGAGAGTGAAGATCTACAATTTAAAGGGCCAGCAAATATCTTCAACAAAATTATGGAAGAAAGCTTCCCTAACCTAAAGGGAGAGATGCCCATGAATATACAAGAAGCCTACAGAACTCCAAACAGACTGGGCCAGAACAGAAATACCTCCTGTCACATAATAATCAAAATCCCAAATGTACTAAACAAAAAAAGAATATTAAAGGCAGTAAGAGAAAAAGGCCAAGTAACATGTAAAGGAAGACCTATCAGAATCACACCAGACTTCTCACCAGAGACCATGAAAGCTAGAAGATCCTGGGTGGATCTCATGCAGACTCTAAGAGAACACAAATGTCAACCAAGACTACTATACCCAGCAAAACTCTCAATCAACATAGATGGAGAAAACAAAATATTCCATGGCAAAACCAAATTTACACAATATCTTTCCACAAACCTAGCCAAACAAAGGATAATAGGAGGAAAACTCCAATACAAGGAAGGAAACTACACCCTGCAAAAAGCAAGTTAGTAATCTTCTTCCATCAAACTGAAAGAAGATAACCACTAAAAAAACAAAAATAACATCAAAAACAACAGGACGAAATAATCGCTCTTCCTTAATATATCTTAACATCTATGGCCTCAATTCCCTAATAAAAAAGACATAGACTAACAGACTGGATGCTTAAACAGGACCCTACATTTTGCTGCATATAGGAAACACACCTCATTGTCAAACACAAACACAAACACTACCTTAGAGTAAAAGGCTGAAAGACAATTTTATAAGCAAATGGTCTCAGAAAACAAGCTGGAGTAGACATTCTGTTATCAGATAAAATTGACCTTCAACATAAAGTCATCAAAAGAGACATGGAAGGACACTTCTTGCTGGTCAAAGGAAAAATCCACCAAGAAGAACTCACAATTCTGAACATTTATGCTCCAAATGCAAGGACACCCTCATTCATAAAAGAATTTTATTAAGGCTCAAAGCACACATTGCACCTAACACAATAATTGTGGGTGATTTCAACACTCCACTCTCCTCAATGGACCGATCAGGATAACAAAAACTAAACAGGGACACAGTGAAACTAACTGAAGCTTTGAACCAATTGGACTTTATGTATGTATGTACGTACGTATGTATGTGTATATATATATATATATATATATATATATATATATATATACACATACATACACACACACACACACAACATTTCAACCTAAAGCAAAAGACTATACTTTTTTTTCAGCACCTCATGGTACCTTCTCCAAAATCAAATATATAATTGGTCAAAAGACTGACTTCAACAAATATAAAATTGAACTCTTCCCATGCTTCCTATCAGATCACTATGGATTAAGAGTGGTCTCCAATAGCAACAAAAACAACAGAAAGCCCACATACACATGGAAGCTGAACAATACTCTACTCAATGATACCTTGGCCAAAGAAGAAATAAAGAAAGGAATCAAAGACTTTTTAGAATTTAATGAAAATGAAGGCACAACATACCAAACTCTATGGGATACAAAGAAATCAATGCTAAGAGGAAAACTTATAGCCCTCAGTGCCTCTAAAAAGAAAAGGGAGAGAGCATACACTAGCAGCTTAAAGGCAGCTGAAAGCCCTGTAACAAAAAGAAGCTAATTCACCCAGGAGGAATAGAAGACATAAAATCATCAAACTAACAGGTAAAATCAATCAAGTGGAAAAAAAGAGAACCCTACAAAGAATCAACAAAAGCAGGAGCTGGTTCTTTGAGAAAATCAACAAGATAGATAAACTCTTAGCCAGTCTAACCATAGGGCACAGAGACAGTATCCAAATTAACAAAATTAGAAATGAAAAGAGAGATATAACAAGAGAAACTGAGGAAATCCAAAAAATCATCAGATCCTACTATAAAAGACTTTACTCAACAGAACTGGAGAATCTGGAGGAAATGGACAATTTCCTAGACAGATACCAAATACCAAAATTAAATCAGGACCAAATTGATCATCTAAACAGTCCCATAACCCCTAAAGAAATTGAAGGGGTCATAGAAAATCTTCTAACCTAAAAAAGTACAGGACCACATGGTTTTAGAGCAGAATTTTATCAGACTTAAAAGAAGACCTAACACCAATACTCTTCAAACTGTTCCACAAAATAGAAACAGAAGGAACACTACTCAACTTATTCTACAAAGCCACAATTATGCTGATACCAAAACCACACTAAGATTCAACTTCAGGCCAATTTCCCTTATGAATATCTATGCAAAAATACTCAATAAAATTCTTGCCAACTGCATCCAAGAACACATCAAAACGATCATTCACCATCATCAAGTAGACCTTATCTCAGGGATGCAGGGATAGTTCAATATATGGAAATCCATCAATGCAATCCTCTACATAAACAAACTCAAAGAAAAAAAACACATGGTCATTTCATTAGATGCTGAAAAAGCATTTGACAAAATTCAGCATCCGTTCATGCTAAACATCTTGGAAAGACCAGGAATTCAAAGACCATAACTAAACATAGTAAAAGCAATATGCAGCAAACTCGTAGCCATCAAACTAAATGGAGAAAACTTGAAGCTATCCCACTAAAAATAGGGGACTAGACAAGGCTGTCCCCTCTCTCCATATCTTTTCAATATAGTACTTGATGTACTAGCTAGAGCAATTACACAACATATGGAGGTCAAAGGGATACAAATTGGAAAGTTAGAAGTGAAACTATCACTATTTGCAGATGATATAATAGTATACTTAAGCGACCCCCCCAAAAAAAAAAACTGTACCAGAGAACTCCTACAGCTGATAAACAACTTCAGCAAAGTGGCTAGATATAAAATTAACTCAAACAAATCAGTAGCCTTCCTATACTCAAAGGATAAGCAGGCTGAGAAAGAAATTAAGGAAATGACACCCTTCACAATAGCCACAAACAATATAAAGTATCTTGGCGTGACTCTAACCAAATAAGTGAAAGATCTGTATGACAATAACTTCAGGTCTCTGAAGAAGGAAATTGAAGCAGTCCTCAGAAAATGAAAAATCTTCCATGCTCATGTATTGGCAGGATTAATATAGTTAAAATGGCCATCTTGCCAAAAGCAATAAACAGATTCAGCGCAATCCCCATCAAAATACCAACTCAGTTCTTCATAGAATTAGAAGGAGCAATTCTCAAATTCATCTGGAATAACAAAAAGCCCAGGATAGCTAAAACTGTTCTCAACAGTAAAAGAACTTGTGGGGCAATCAGTATCCCGAATCTCAAGCAATACTGCAGAGCAATAGTGTTAAAAACTGCATTGTATTGGTACAGTTCCAGGCAGGTGGATCAAGGGAATAGGATTGAAGAACCAGAAATGAACCCACAGAACTATGGTTACTAGATATTTGACAAAGGAGCTGAAAACATCCAGTGGAAAAAAAGATAGTCTTTTCAACAAATGGTGCTGGTTGAATTGGAGGTCAGCATGCTGAAGAATGGGAATCGATCCATTCTTCTCAACTTGTACTAAGTTCAACTCCAAGTGGATCAAGGACCTCCACATAAAACCAGACACACTGAAACTAATAGAAAAGAAACTGTGGAAGACCCTTGAAGACATGGGAATAGGGGGAAAGTTTCTGAACAGAACACCAATAGCTTATGTTCTAAGATCAAGAATAGACAAGTGGGACCTTATAAAATTACAAAGTTTCTGTAAGGTAAAGGACACAGTCTAAAGGACAAACCAGCAACCAACAAATTGGGAAAATATCTTCACCAACCCTACATCTGATAGAGGGATAATATCCAATATATACAAAGAACTCAAGAAGTTAGACCCCAGAAAACCAAATAACCATATTAAAAATGGGGTGCCATTTTAACAAATAATTTTCACCTGAAGAATTCCAGATGTATGAGAAGCACCTTAAGAAATACTCAACATCATTAGTCATTAGGGAAATGCAAATCAAACAACCCTGATATTTCACCTCACACCATTCAGAATTGCTAAGATTAAAAACTCAAGAGACAGCAGGTGCTGGTGAGGATGTGGAGAAAGCTGCTGGTGGGACTGCAAGTTGGTACAACCACTCTGGAAATCAGTCTGGTGTTTCCTCAGAAAACTGGGCATGACACTTCTGGAGGACTCTGCTATACCACTCCTGGGCATATACTCATAGATTTCCCTGACCTGCAATAAGGACACATGCTCCACTATGTTCATAGCAGCCTTCTTTATAATAGTCAGAAGCTGGAAAGTACCCAGATGTCCCTCAGTGGAGGAATGAATAAAGAAAATGTGGTATATTTACACAATGGAATACTACTTAGCAGTTAAAAAGAATGAATTCATAAAATTCTTAGGCAAATGGTTGGAACTTGAAAATATTATACTTAGTGAGGTAACTCATTCACAAAAGAGTGAGGTGACCCAATCACAAAAGAACACACATGGTATGCACTCACTGATAATCAGATACTAGCCCTGAAGCTTGGAATAGCCAAGAAACAATTCACATATTAAATCATTCCCAAGAAGAAGGAAGGAGAGGACCCTGGTCCTAGAAAGACTCAATGCTGCAGTGTAAGGGGAATACCACAACACATAAGCAGGAAGGGGTTGATTGGCAAGCAGGGGAAGTGACACTTATGGGACTTTTGGGAGGGGGGATCCAGGAAAGGGGAAATCATTTGAAATGTAAATAAAGAATATATCTAATCAAAAAAAGAAAAAAATAGAAAATAAGAAATCAATCTGGGTGTGGGGTAAGGGTGGGGCAAAAAAAAAAAGAAATCAATCTGTAGTTTCCTCACATATTTGTAGTAGATTTACCTGAAAACCCAACTATACAACTCTTGGTAATATATCCAAAAGACTCCCCACCATGCCACAGGAGCCCATGTTCCACTATGTTCATAGCCTTGTTTGTGATAACCAGAATATGATAATAACCTAGGTGTCTGTCTTAGTCAGGGTTTCTATTCCTGCACAAACATCATGACCAAGAAGCAAGTTGGTGAGGAAAGGGTTTATTGAGCTTACACTTCCACACAGCTGTTCATTACCAAAGGAAGTCAGAACTGGAACTCAAGCAGGTCAGGAAGCAGGAGCTGATGCAGAGGCAATGGAGGGATGTTACTTACTGGCTTGCTTCCCCTGGCTTGCTCAGCCTGCTCTCTTATAGAACCCAAGACTACCAGCCCAGAGATGGTACTACCCACAAGGGGCCCTTCTCCACTTGATTGCTAATTGAGAAAATGCCCCACAGCTGGATCTCATGGAGGCACTTCCCCAACTGAAGCTCCTTTTCCTATGATAACTCCAGCCTGTGTCAAGTTAACACAAAAAAACAGCCAGTACAATTGACCCCTTGTCAACTTGACACACCAACATATCACTATTAATTCTCAACCCTTACTTTCTTATTCATCCCCAAGATCTAAATAACATTAAAAGTCCCACAGTCTACATATTAAAAGTTCAATCCCTTTAAAATGTTCAATATCTTAAAATTCAAATTCTTTTAAAAATTCAAAGTCTCTTAACTGTGGGCTCCACTAAAATACTTTCTTCCTTCAAGAGAGAAAAATATCAGGGCAGTCACAATAAAAAGCAAAACTCAAACTCCAATGGTTCAAAGTCT
Organism: Apodemus agrarius; assembly: GCA_964023405.1. NCBI lineage: Eukaryota > Metazoa > Chordata > Mammalia > Rodentia > Muridae > Apodemus > Apodemus agrarius. The sequence goes on from OZ030017.1 coordinate 77,677,543, forward strand.
GGGATCCAACTCATGATCTTCTGGACTCCTCCAAGGGCTTGGGTCACTTCTCCAGCTCTGCCTTGTAGCACACACCTTGTCTTCTAGGCTCCAGCTGCCTGTACTCCACTGCTGCTGCTGTCCTTGGTGGTCATCGCATAGTACTGGCATCTCCAAAACACTGCTATCTTCCGCTGTAACTAGGCTTCACCAATACCCTCTCATAGGCTTTCTTCATGGTGCCAAGCCTCAACTCTTTTGCATGACCCCTTCAGTCCTGGGCCATAAATTGCAACTGAGGGTACATTTTCACCAGTGGCCTTCCATGGCCTCTCATAGTGCCAAACTTCAGCTGTTCTTCATGATGCCTTCATGCCTTCAAAACCAGTACCATCTGGGTGACTGTTACAGAGTACCAAGTCCTGCTACAGCATGAGGCACAACCTTGGCTATCTGGAACACACCCTCTGTGCTCTCAGAAAACATTTCCCAGAAGATATCACCTCAGTGATGCTGGTTTCTTCTTACTCAATGCTAATTTCTTAGCTACAGCTAACCAGCATCAATAGTCCCAGTAACACAAAGGTTGACTGTAGCGGTTTTGGTATCTTTTTAATCACAGCTGATTCTTCAGCGCCAGCTAACGAAATCCACAGAATCTTCATGGCCCTGATAAGAGTTTTTTATCTTCCCTGTGAAATTTCACAAGCCAGGCTTCCATCTTCTGCACTGTTCTCAACATAATCTTCCAAGCTCTTACACAACATCTCACAGAGGTCTCAGCACTGAATGGACCATCTAGCCCAAAGTTCCAAAGTCCTTCCACAGTCCTCCCCAAAACATGGTCAAGTTGTCACAGGAATACCCCACTACACTGGTATCAATTTGTCTTAGTCAGGGTTTCTATTCCTGCACAAACATCATGACCAAGAAGCAAGTTCGGGAGGAAAGGGTTTATTGAGCTTACACTTCCACACAGCTGTTCATTACCAAAGGAAGTCAGGACTGGAACTCAAGCAGGTCAGGAAGCAGGAGCTGATGCAGAGGCCATGGAGAGATGTTACTTACTGGCTTGCTTCCCCTGGCTTGCTCAGCCTGCTCTCTTATAGAACCCAAGACTACCAGCCCAGAGATGGTACCACCCACAAGGGGCCCTTCTCCACTTGATTACTAATTGAGAAAATGCCCCACAGCTGGATCTCATGGAGGCACTTCTCCAACTGAAGCTCCTTTTCCCATGATAACTCCAGCCTGTGTCAAGTTGACACAAAAAACCAGCCAGTACAGTGTCCCACAATAGAAGAATGGATACAGATAATGTGGTTCTTTACACAATTGAATGCTACTCACCTATTAAAAATGAAGACATCATGAGGTTTCAGGCAAATAGATGGAACTAGAAAATATCATCCTGAGTTAACTCAGACCCAAAAGGATATGCATGGTATGTATTCACTAATAAGTGAATATTAACCAGAAAAAAAATACAGAATATCCAAGATAAAGTCCACAATCTCAAAAAGGCCAACAAGTTGAAGTACCCAAGTGAGGACTCCTCAGTCCTACTTGGGAGGGAGAAGAAAGCAATCACAAGTGGGGAGGTAGGGAGTGATCTGGGAGCAAAGTGGATGGAATTTGCCGGGAAATGGGAACCTGATCTGGTATTGCTTAAGGGAAAACGACTGAAGCCCTGTGGTCTAGCAGAAAGAATGGAAACAGGTAACCTCGGGAGATAGGAGGTTGGTGGGACCCTCCAGAACGCACCAGACACCTGGGAGGTGAAAGACTCTCAGGACTCAAAGGGAGGGACCTTAGATGAAATGCCAGACAGTAGGGAGAGGGCATTTATAGAGTCTACCTCCAGCAGGAGACAGGGCATCAAATGAGGGAGTGGGGGGCCATCCCATAGTCCCAACTCTTACCCATAAGTATTCCTGTCTGAAAGAATTATTGGGCTGGAAGTGGAGATGAGCCTGCAGAGGAGAAGGTCCAGCGATGGGCCCAGGGTGGGATCCACTCTGAGAATGTCCAAAAGCCTGACACTGTTGCTGAGGCTACACAATAGGGGACCTAGCATGACTGCACTCAGCAAGACCCAGGCAGGAGCTAAAAAAATCAGATGCCAATATTTGCACCCAGCCAATGGACAGAGGCAGCTGAACCCTGCTGTTGAATTAGGGAGGCTGGAGGAAGCTGAGGGGCAGGGCAAGCCTGTGGGAGGATCAGTGGTCTTTATTGATCTGGACCCCTGAGATCTCAAACACTGAACCATCAAAAGGCAGCATATGCAGCCTGATATGCGCCCCCCTCCAGTACACATGCAATAGAGGACTGCTGGGTCTGTGTTCATTAACAGACACCTAGGGCTAGAGAGTGGGTAAGAGCACTGACTGCTCTTCCGAAGGTCCTGAGTTCAAATTCCAACACCAACATGGTAGCTCACAACCATCTGTAAGGAGATCTGACACCCTCTTCTGGTGTTCCTGAAGACAGTAATAGTGTACTTAGATATAATAAATAAATAAATCTAAAAAAAATAAAAATAAAAAGATACCTAACCCTTGGGAGACTGGAAGCCCCAGGAAGTTTAGAGGTGAGGTGGGGTGGGGGTTGCGGGACAGCCACGTGGAGACAGGGGTGTGGAGGAGGTATGGGATGTGAACAGTAGGAGGGTAGATGAGGGTCAGGGGGATGGAGTATGGAGTGTAAAGAAATAAATAGATTTCAATAGAATAAAACAAACAACAGGAAAGAAAACAATGAATTACAGAGTGGTCTTCCTGTTTCTATTTTGTAAATTACTTCGAGGAATATTGGTATTAGGTTTTCCTTGAAGGTTTGGTAGAATTCTGCACTAAAATCCACTGATTCAGGGCTTTTTTTCAGTTTTTAATTACTGCCTCTACTTCCTTAGTGGTTATGGGACTGTTTCCATAGTTTACCTAATCTTGATTAACTTTGGTACAGGGTATTAACTTTGATAGATTCTACCCTTTTGTCTAAATATGATTAAATACATTTAAATGTTCTTCTTGTATTTTTGCTTTTAAATATTAAAATATTGACTGCTAATATGTACCATATCCTGTTTTACTGTTGTTTTTTTCTGAGCTTTTCCTTTTATTAAGGTATTCTATGTTTTAGTAATAAAAATTTTCATATAATCAATTATGACGTACTCTAGCTGTACATGTACATATTTTATATACATTAATAGAAATGTATAGTCCCAATATCTAGTTTATCAGTTGCAAACTGAGCACATTTTTTCTCACTAAATTATAGCAAACAGTATTTGTAAGGTTTAACAGCCAGAATAACAGAGTACAGAGACAATGGTGATGACAGCTTAATATTTTGAAGCAGACAAAAGAGAAGACCTATCAAGCAAATTTTGGATATGCTTATATATAGTTATATTACAACCATGGACAAGTTGAAAAAATCTTATGTTGCAGTGAAAAGCTTTGCTTTATCATAAGAATAAAACTAGCTTAGAATTAGTCTTATCATTTTACATGGCTTTTCCCAGTCATCTCCTGATATCACTGTTATTAAGACTACAGTCCTGATGTATATAGCTCATGTCTAAGATGCACAATTATTTTTTTTTGGTCAGTTAGGTTTTGTTTTCATTAATTTATTCATTTTAACATCCTGACTACAGCAATCCCCATCCTCTGAATCCTCTATCACACAGACCCTCCCAAAATCTCTCTTCCCCTTCTCTGAGTAGGAGGACCCTCTGCCAGATATTACCCCACCTGGCACATCCAGTCACCGGGATTATCCTCTCTGTCTGAGGACAGAAAAGACAGTCCAGATAGAAGAACAAAATCTACATGTAGGCAACAGATTCAAGGACAGCCCCCGCACCATTCTTGTAAGGCCCAAATGAAGAACAGCACATTTCCTACATATGTACAGGCTATGCTTGCTCATTGATTGATAGTTCAGTCTGGGAGCTCCCATAAGTCCAGGATGGTTGACGCTGCTGGTCTTCAGGTGGAGTCATTTTCCTCTATTGATCCATCAATTCTTCCCATAAGTCTTCCATGGGACTCCACTAGCTCCATCTTATGATTTGACTGTGTCTCTGCATGTTTCTATTGGATGCTTGGTGGAGCCTTTCAGAGGACAGTTATGCTAGGGTCCTGTCTGCAAGAATAAGGGAGTAGCATCAGCAGTGTCAGGGATTGGTTCTTGCCCATGGGATAAGTCGCAAGTTGTGCCAGACATTGGTTGGTCATCTCCCCAACCTTTGCTCTATCTTTTCCTTTGCACATTTTGGAGGCAGGACACATTTTGGGTCAAAGGTTTTGTGTGTGTTTTGGTGACCTTATCCCTTCACAGGTGTTACTGAGTACTACAAAAGGGAGCCCCTTCAGGCTCCATATCCTCTATGTCTAGGAGTCTTAGTGAGTGTCAGCACATAGAGATTCTCTGGGGCCTCCTTATCTTCTTTATCAGCTAATTTATCATTTGTATAAAGGAGAGCTACTGATTTCTTTGAATTTTCTATACAGCCATTTTGCTGAAGGTTTATTTCAGCTTTAGGTGTTTGTTCTCTGATAAAACTTTTGGGGTGATTTGTGTATATAAAAATGTCAGGCCCAGGTAAACACCCCTTCCAGGGCTACACTCACGGGGGTATCTGCTAGGGTCTTGGAGCCAAGCAGGCGGAGTCCCGCCTAGGCTCTGTGGGACATCCCCGAGCCCTCTGGTGAGCACCAAGGCTGCTTCTGGAACCAGCTCGCCGGCCCCTGGACCAGCGGTGTAGCGGCGGGCCTCCATATTGCAACCAGGACACAGCTGGAAAGGCCCAGGCTCTGTGGGACATCCCCGCCCTCTGGTGAGCACATAGGCTGCGTTCTGCAACCAGCTCGCCGGCCCCTAGACCAGCGGCGTAGCGGCGGGCCTCCATATCACAACCAGGACACAGCTGGAAAGGCCCAGGCTCTGTGGGACATCCCCGCCCTCGGGTGAGCACCTAAGCTGCGTTCTGCAACCAGCTCGCCGGCCCCTAGACCAGCGGTGTAGCGGCGGGCCTCCATATTGCAACCAGGACACAGCTGGAAAGGCCCAGGTAAACACCCCTTCCAGGGCTACCCTCACGGGGGATCTGCTAGGCTCTCGGAGTTCCTTGCAACCAGGACAGAGCTGGAGAAGCCCAGGTAGACAGACTCCAACAGGGGCTACAATCGCATGGGTGGCAGCCAGCTTATGATCCCTTAAAGCAGCAGTCACACATATTCACCAATAGAGAAACAACAGGTGAGCCCAGCCTCACAGGAGATTCAAACACCAGCCACTGACAACAAGGCCAACTAAAACCAGAAATAACCAGATGGCAAAAGGAAAACGAAGGAACGTTACTAACAAAAATCAAGGCAACATGACAGCATCTGAACCCAGTTCTCCAACAACAGGAATCCCTGGATACCCTAAAACACCAGAAAAACAAGACTTGGATATAAAATCACTGGTCAGGATGCTGGTAGCTGAACACATAGAAAAATCTCGTAAAGAAATAGAGGAGAAAATGGATCAAAAGTTAGAAGCCTTTACGAGGCAAATACAAAAATCACTTCAAGAAATGCAGGAGAAGATGGATCAAAGAGAAGAAGACAATAAGGAAGAAAGACAAAAGTCACTTAAAGAACTACAGAAGAACGTGGGCCAACAAGTAGAAGCTATGAAAGAGGAAGCACAAAAATCTATTAAAGAAATACATGAAAACACAATCAAGCAAGCGAAAGATCTGAGCACATCCATCCAGATACTAAAAACAGAAGTAGAAACAACTAAGAAATCACAGAGGGAGACAACATTGGAGATAGAAAACCTGGGGAAGAAATCAGGGGCCATAGACGCAAGTATCAACAATAGAATACAAGAGATAGAAGACAGAATCTCAGAAGCCGAAGATAACATAGGAACCATTGATTCAACAGTCAAAGAAAATACTAAATGCAAAAAGGTGGTAACCCAAAACATCCAGGAAATCCAAGACACTATGAGAAGACCAAACCTAAGGATTATAGGTATAGACGAGAGTGAAGATTTACAAGTTAAAGGGCCAGCTAATATGTTCTATAAAATTATGGAAGAAAACTTCCCCAACCTAAGGAGAGAGATGCCCATGAATATACAAGAAGCCTATAGAACCCCAAACAGACTGGACCAGAACAGAAATACATCCCGTCACATAATAATCAAAACTCCAAATGTAATAAACAAAGAAAGAATACTAAAGGCAGCAAGAGAAAAAGGCCAAGTAACATATAAAGGAAAACCTATCAGAATAACACCAGACTTCTCACCTGAGACCATGAAAGCTAGAAGATCCTGGGCAGATATCATGCAAACTCTAAGAGAACACAAACTTCAGCCAAAACTACTTTACCCAGCAAAACTCTCAATTGCCATTGATGGAGACATCAAGGTATTCCATGACAAAACCAAATTTGCAAGATATCTCTCCACAAATCCAGCCCTACAAAGGATAATAGGGGGAAAACACCAAGACAAGGACGGAAACTACACCCGGGAAGAAGCAAGATAGAAACCTCCTCTCATCAAACCCAAAAGAAGATAACCTCTCGAATATAAAAAATAAATAAGATAAATAAATATAATTTCAAAAATGTCTGGAGGTAATAATTACTATTCCTTAATATCTCTTAACGTCAATGGACTCAATTCCCCAATAAAAAGACATAGATTAACAGACTGGATACGGAAACAGGACCCTACATTTTGCTGCATACAGGAAACACATCTCAGTGTTAAAGACAAACACTACCTTAGAGTAAAAGGCTGGAGGACAATTTTATAAGCAAATGGTCTCAGGAAACAAGCTGGAGTAGCCATTCTAATATCAGATAAAATTGACTTTCAACCTAAAATCATCCAAAGAGACTCAGAAGGTCACTTCTTGCTGGCCAAAGGGAAAATCCACCAGGAAGAGCTCTCAATACTGAACATCTATGCTCCAAATGCAAGGGCACCCTCCTTCGTAAAAGAAACCTTACTAAAGCTTAAAGCACACATTACACCTAACACAATAATTGTGGGTGACTTCAACACCCCACTCTACTCAATGGACCGATCAGGAAAGCAGAAACTAAACAGGGACACAGTGAAACTAATTGAAACTCTGGACCAATTGGATTTAACAGATATATATAGAACATTTCATCCTAAAGCTAAAGAATATACCTTTTTCTCAGCACCGCATGGTACCTTCTCCAAAATAGACCATATAATCGGTCACAAGACAGATATCAACAAATACAAGAAGATCGAGCTAATCCCATGCCTCTTATCAGATCACCATGGAGTAAGAGTGGTCTTCAATAGCAACAAAAACAACAGAAAGCCCACATACACATGGAAACTGAACAATACTCTACTCAATGACACCTTGGTCAAGGAAGAAATAAAAAAAGAAATCAAAGACTTTTTAGAATTCAATGAAAATGAAGGTACAACCTACCCAAATCTATGGGACACAATGAAAGCAGTGCTAAGAGGAAAACTCATAGCTCTAAGTGCATCCAAAAAGAAACTGGAGAGAGCATACACTAGCAGCTTAATGGCACACCTTAAAGCCCTGGAAGAAAAACAAGTTAATTCACCCAGGAGGAGTAGAAGACAAGAAATCATCAAACTCAGGGCTGAAATCAATCAAATAGAAACAAAGAGAACCATACAAAGAATCAACAAGACCAGGAGCTGGTTCTTTGAGAAAATCAACAAGATAGATAAACCCTTAGCCAGACTAACCAAAGGACACAGAGACAGTATACAAATTAACAAAATTAGAAATGAAAAGGGAGACATAACAACAGAAACTGAGGAAATTCAAAAGATCATCAGATCCTACTACAAAGGTCTATACTCAAAACAACTGGAGAATCTGGAGGAAATGGACGATTTCCTAGACAGATATCAAATACCAAAATTAAATCAGCATCAAGTAGACCAGCTAAATAGTCCCATAACCCCTAAAGAAATAGAAGGGGTTATAGAAAGCCTCCCAACCAAAAAAAGTACGGGACCAGATGGTTTTAGTGCAGAATTCTACCAGACCTTCAAAGAAGACTTAACACCAATACTCTCCAAACTATTCCACAAAATAGAGACAGAAGGGACACTGCCCAACTCATTCTTCGAAGCCACAATTACGCTAATACCTAAACCACACAAAGATCCAACAAAGAAAGAGAACTTCAGGCCAATTTCTCTGATGAATATAGATGCAAAAATACTAAATAAAATTCTTGCTAACCGAATCCAAGAGCACATCAAAACGATCATCCACCATGATCAAGTAGGCTTCATCCCAGGGATGCAGGGATGGTTCAATATACGGAAATCCATCAATGTAATCCACTACATAAACAAACTGAAAGAAAAAAACCACATGGTCATCTCATTAGATGCTGAAAAAGCATTCGACAAAATTCAGCATCCTTTCATGCTAAAAGTCTTGGAAAGAGCAGGAATTCAAGGCCCATACCTAACATAGTAAAAGCAATCTACAGCAAACCAGTAGCCAACATCAAAATAAATGGAGAGAAACTTGAAGCATTCCCACTAAAATCAGGGACTAGACAAGGCTGCCCTCTCTCTCCATATCTTTTCAATATAGTACTTGAAGTTCTAGCAAGAGCAATTAGACAACATAAGGAAGTCAAAGGGATACAAATTGGAAAGGAAGAAGTGAAACTATCATTATTTGCAGACAATATGATAGTTTACCTAAGCGACCCAAAAAACTCCACCAGAGAACTTCTACAGCTGATAAACAACTTCAGCAAAGTGGCAGGTTATAAAATTAACTCAAGCAAGTCAGTGGCCTTCTTGTACTCAAAGGACAAGCAGGCAGAGAAAGAAATTAGGGAAATAACACCCTTCACAATAGCCACAAACAACATAAAGTATCTTGGTGTAACTCTAACCAAACAAGCGAAAGATCTGTACAACAGGAACTTCAAGTCCCTGAAGAAAGAAATCGAAGAAGACCTCAGAAGATGGAAAAATATTTCTTGCTCCTGGATTGGCAGGATCAATATAGTAAAAATGGCCATCTTGCCAAAAGCAATATACAGATTCAATGCAATCCCCATCAAAATCCCAACTCAATTCTTCATAGATCTAGAAAGAGCAATTCTCAAATTCATCTGGAGCAACAAAAAACCCAGGATAGCTAAAACTATTCTCAACAATAAAAGGACTTCTGGGGGAATCAATATCCCTGACTTCAAGCAGTACTACAGAGCAATTGTGTTAAAAACTGCATGGTATTGGTATAGCAACAGGCAAACAGATCAATGGAACAGGATTGAAGACCCTGAAATTAACCCACAGACTTATGGTCACTTGATCTTTGATAAAGGAGCCACAACCATCCGATGGAATAAAGATAGCCTTTTCAACAAATGGTGCTGGTTCAACTGGAGGTCAACATGCAGAAGAATGCGAATTGACCCACTCTTATCTCTTTGCTCTAAGATCAACTCCAAGTGGATCAAGGACCTCCACATAAAACCAGACACACTGAAACTATTAGAAAAGAAACTTGGGAAGACCCTGGAGGACTTGGGCACAGGGGAAAAGTTCCTGAACAGAACACCAATAGCGTACGCACTAAGATCAAGAATCGACAAATGGGACCTCATAAAATTACAAAGTTTCTGCAAAGCAAAGGACACTGTCCGAAGGACAAAACGGCAACCAACAAAGTGGGAAAAGATCTTTACCAACCCCACATCCGACAGAGGGCTAATATCCAATATATACAAAGAACTCAAGAAGTTAGACCGCAAAGAAACAAATAACCCTATCAAAAAATGGGGCACAGAGCTAAACAAAGAATTTTCACCAGAAGAAATTCGGATGGCCGAGAAACACCTTAAGAGATGTTCAACATCATTAGTCATCAGGGAAATGCAAATCAAAACAACCCTGAGATTCCACCTCACACCAGTCAGAATGGCTAAGATTAAAAACTCAAGAGACAACAAGTGCTGGCGAGGATGTGGAGAAAGAGGAACACTCCTCCACTGTTGGTGGGATTGCAAAATGGTAAAACCACTCTGGAAATCAGTTTGGCGATTCCTCAGAAAATTGGGCATGCCACTTCCAGAGAACCCTGCCATACCACTCCTGGGCATATACCCAGAGGATTCCCCTACATGCAATAAAGACACATGCTCCACTATGTTTATAGCAGCCTTGTTTATAATAGCCAGAAATTGGAAGGAGCCCAAATATCCCTCAAAGGAGGAATGGATACAGAAAATGTGGTATATTTATACAATGGAATACTACTCAGCAATTAAAAATAATGAATTCATGCAATTTGTAGGTAAATGGTTAGACCTGGAAAATATCATCCTGAGTGAGCTAACCCAATCACAAAAGAATGCACATGAAATGCAATCACTGATAAGTGGATATTAATGAGCCCAGAAGCACTAAATACTCAAGACACAAATAGCAAGTCAAATGATTCCCAAGAAGAAGAAAGGAGAGGACCCTGGGCATGTAAAGATTGCATCCAGTTTAGTAAAGAAACCGAGGGGGGAGGGGGAATGATTGGGGAATAGTTGGGGGGGAGAAGAACTATGGGAACTATGGTGGGTGGGAACTGGGAAAGGGGAAAGCCTTTGAAATGTAAACATAGAATATAGAAAATAAAAATAACTAAAAAAAAAATATGAACCAAAAAAAAAATGTCATGTGCAAATAGTGATACTTTGAATTCTTCCTTTCAAATTTTTATCCATTTGATCTCCTTGAGTTGTATATCATTGTTCTCACTAGGACTTCAAGTACTATACTGAAGAGATAGAAGGAGTGTGGACAGCCTTCTTATGTTCCTGATTTTAGTGGAATTTCTCTCCATTTTATTTTATATTGGTTATTGGATTGCTATATAATTGCTTTTGCTGTGTTTAGGTATGAGCCTAGTGTCTCTGATGTCCCTAAGAGTTTTATAATGAAGGGATATTGGATTTTGTGGAAGACCTTTAAGCATCAAATGAGAGGATCATATAATTTTTTTAATTGTGTTTTTAATGTGATTGATTATGTTGATGGACTTTATTATATTAACATACCACTGCATCCCTGGGATAAAGCCTACTTAATCATGGTAGATGATGTTTTTGATGTGTTCTTGGATTTGGTTTACCAGTATTTTATTAAGTACTTTTTATATCAATGTTCATAAGGGAAACTGGTCTGAAATTCTTTTTTTGTTGAGTCCTTGTATAGTTTACATATCAGGGTAATTGTGGCCTAATAAAATGGCTATGGTAATCTTCCTTCTGTTTTATTTTGTGTAAGAGTTTGAGTAGTATTGGTATTAGCTCTTCTTTGAAAGTCTGTTAGAATTCCATGTCCATCTTGCCCTGGGATTTTATAGTTGGGAGAATTTAATGACTGCTTCTATTTGCTTGGGCATTACAGGACTGTTCAGATAGTTTACCTAATTATGATTTAACTTTGGTAATCAGTATTTGTCTACTCAATCATCCATTTTATTTAGATTTTCCAATTTTGTGAAGATCAGTGAATCTTTGAATCCCCTACAAATTCCTCCTTATGTTTTCCGTTCCTTTTCTGATTTTGTTTAGGCTTCCACTCTGTTAGCCTGTGTCCTTTCATCGGTGAATTTAGATTATTCATGTTGAGAGATAGTTATGACCAATGTTTGTTGCTTCCTGTATTTTTATTCTCTCTCCCTCTCTCCCCTCTCCCCTCCCCCTCCCTTCATCCCTCCTTCTCCCTCTCCCTCCGCACCCCCTCTCTCTCTGTGATTTTCTTCATCTGGTTTTGATGGTGTGGAATCATGTATTTCTTCTATTCTCTTGGGTATAGTTATTCTCCTTGTATTGCAGTTTTCCTTCTAGCATACTCTGGAGGGCTGGATCTGTGAAATGATATTGTTTAAGTTTTGCTTTGTCATGGAATATCTTTTTTCCATTTATGGTCATTGAAAATTTTGCTGTGTATTGCAGTCTGCACTGGCATGTATGACCTCATATTTTTTTCATTTTTTAAAAATTATTTTTGATATTTATTTATTTATTTATTTGCACTCCAGATTTTATTTCCTCTGCCCTGTACACTCTCTGACTGTTTAACGTACCTCCTCCCCATCCCCTTTCTCCATGAGGATGTCCCTACCACACATCCTCCTTCCTGTCAGACTTCTAAACACCCTGGGGCCTCCAGGCTCTTGAGGGTTAGGGGCATCATCTCTGAATGAACACAGACCTGGCAGTTCTTTGCTGTACATGTGTTGGGAGCCTCATATCAGCTGGTATATGCTGCCTGGTTAGTGGTCCAGTATTTGAGAGATGTTGGTGGTCCAGGTTAATTGAGAGTGCTTGTCCTCCTTATAGGTTCGCGCTTCTCGGTTTCTTCCAACGTTTCCCTAATTCAACCACAGAGGTCAGCAGCTTCTGTCCATTGTTTGGGTGCAAATATCTGCATCTGACTCTCTCAGCTGCTTGTTGGGTCTTCTGTAGTGTGATCATACTCTGTCCCTTTTTGTGAGCACTCCAGAGGTTCAGTAATAGTGTCCTGCCTTGGGACCTCCCCTTGAGTTGGGATCCCACTTTGTGCCTGTCACTGGATGTTCCTTACCTCAGGCTCATCTCCATTTCCATTCCTGAAGTTCTTTCAGAAAAGAACAATTATGAGTCAGAGTTTTTACTGTTGGATGGCAACACACGTCCTCACTTAATGCCCTGTCTTCCTGTTGGAGGTGGGCTCTATAAGTGCCCTCTTTCTACTGTCAGGCATTTCATCTAAGGTAACTCTCTTTGATTCCCAAGAGTCTCTCCTCTCTCAGGTCTCTTGTACATTCTGGAGGGTCCCCACAACCTCCTACTTCCCAAGGTTGCCTGTTTCCATTCTTTCTGCTGCACCTCTGGGCTTCAGTCCTTTTCCCCCACCAAATATTTCTGTTCCATTCTATTTGATATTACATAAACTTATTGTACATTTATAGGCATCTCTTTCTTTAAGTTAGACAAATTTTCTTCTATGATTTTGTTGAAGTTATTTTCTGGATCTTTGAATTGGAGGTCTTCTCTCATTTTTCTATTCCTATTATTCTATTTCTATTATTCCTATTATTCTTTTCCAAGTGTCACACATTTCCTGGATGTTTTGTATTAGAATAATTTTAATTTTGCTCTTTCCCATGATAATTTTATCAATTTTTTCTATTTTATCTGCTATGCTAAGAGTCTATTTCATCTCTTATATTCTGTTGGTGATGCTTATATTTGTAGTTCTTGTTCTCTTTCCTAGGTTGTCCATAGATTGCCTCTGTTTGGATTTTCTTTGTTGTTTCTATTTCCATTTTCAGGAATTGTACTGTTTTATTAATTTCTTTCATCTGTATGAGTAAATTTTCCTGAATTTCTTTATATTTATATGTTTCCTTTAAAGGCCTCTTTCATTGCAATAAGATTAGAGTTTAAGTAATTTCTTTGGAATTAAGCTCTGTGAGGATATCCAGGTCTTGCTCTAGTAGGGCAACTCTATTTGGGTGGTGTCATATGCCCTGACTATTCTTGATTGTGTTACTATGCTGGTGTAGCCATCTGGTTTCCAGTCTTATCAGGGACTACAAGCCCTATCAGTCCTCAGGTAATGCAGACAGAACTGGTCTTCCTTTATGTCAGCAGACCTCTGAGATTACAGATAAAGCTGGTTGTACCTTGTGGCAGCAGATTTCAAGAGCTGCAGGCAGAGGTGGTAATCCCTGATGGCATCAGGATTCTGGTTGTCCCAGGTGCTTCAGCACTCCAGGAATGCTCATAAAGGTGGTTAGTTAGGCCTTTACTTCTGTGAAAAGACACCATGATAAAGGCTACTCTTAATAGGATGACATTTAGTAGGGATTGGCTTGCAGGTTCAGAGGTTCAGTATATTATCAACAAGGTAGGAACATGGTAGCATCTGGACAGGCATGGTGCAGGAGGAGCATAGAGTTCTACATCTTTTTCTTAAGGTTGCTAGCAGAATACTGCCTTCTAGACAGTTAGGATGAGGGTCCACAGTGATATACCTACTACCAAAAAGGCCACAACTATTCTAACAGGGTCACCCTTTATAATCATGCTATTCCCTGAGCAAAGCATATACAAATCATCACACTGGTGGTCCCTAATGGTTGCATACGCCTGTGATTCAAGGTAGAGAGGTGTGGACCAGAAGATGGAGTGCAGATGGGACAGGGCACTCGTGGTTGCTGCACTAGCCATGGGATCCAATGGAAAAGGGCTTGGTATTTAGGGAATCTCACCTGTTTTCTTCTGTGCATCAAGAGGTTTCTGGAGATGTAAGTAGGTGGCCCAGTACATTTCAGGCAGTGAGGACAAAGCTGGGCTCGCCAAGGGATTCAGCAGAGGTTTTCAGGTTGTGGCTCAATGGACTATGCCAAGAAATTTGACAAGGTTGAGTGAGTTAGAAGCCCCATAACCTCTGAGAGGATGGTAGCAGCTTCACCTGCTTCTGAACAGGCCCTGTCATGTGACCATACTCCCTACATAGGAACATGGCTGTGATGGTTTGTGTATGATTGGCCCAGGAAGTGACCTATTAGGAGGTGTGGCCTTGTTGGAGTGGGTGTGTCACTGTGGGTGTGGGCTTATGACCCTCGCCCTGGCTGCCTGGAAGTCAGTCTTCTACTAGCAACCTTCAGATGAAGATGTAGAACTCTCAGCTCCTTCTGTACCATGCCTGCCTAGATGCTGCCATGTTTCTGCCTTGATGACAATGGACTGAACCTCTGAGCCTGTAAGCCAACCCCAATTAAATGTTGTCTTTTATAAAACTTGCATTGGTCATGGTGTCTGTTCACAGCAGTGAAACCCTAACTAAGACAGAAGTTGGTACCAGGGACTGGGGTATTGCTGTGACAGGCCTGACCATGCTTTTGTTTGGAAGAATGTGGATTTTGGGACTTTGGATTTGGAAAGCCATGGAATGCTTTAAGTGTGGCTTAATGGACCAGCCTAGTAGGAATATGGAAAAGAGTGGTGCTGAGGGGCATTTGAACTGTGTAGGCCTGATGGCCCGAGAGGTTTCAGTGGAGAAGAACTTTAATATGTGGCTGAGAGACTGTTTTTGTGAAGAACATGGCTGCTTTTTGCCATTGTCTGAAGAGACTCCCTAGGGCTAAGCTAAAGAGATTTATATTAATTGCATCTGCAAAGGAAGTCTCAAAAAAGCCCAACAAAGACTTTGTTCTCTGGTTAAGTCTGATGAAGAGAATTTTGAACAAACATAGCAAGCTGAGAAAGGGAAAGTACAAAATATATAGTTTGAGTATTAAAGGGACTCCAGGAAGTGAAATGAAGCTGAATTAAAGGATATTGAATTAAAGGAGTGGCGACCTTGGGGCAAGATTCCACCCAGCTAACTTTAGGTCCAGGCATGGTAGTACAAGCCTTTAATCCCAGGAGGCAAAGATAAGCAGATCTCTGAGTTCAAGGCCAGCTTAGAACAGAGTAAATTCTAGGTGAAGAAAAACTTTAATTCAGACTTGGTGGACCACACCTTTAATCCCAGTGCTTAGAAGAAAGGCATGCAGATCTCTTGAGTTCAAGGTCAGTCTAAGGAGCAAGATTCAGGACAGCCAACTTAGGCAGTGAAGGAGCTGGGGAAAAGGAAGCCAGTGATAATGTAATAGAACAAGGGGGTCAATGTTCCAGCTTCTGCAAGCAGCAGAACCCAGCAGCTTCGGCCATGTGTCTCTGGCTTTATATTCAAGAGAAGGAGAATACTGAATTGATGCTGGTTAGCTGGATCTAAGAAATTAGTGGTGATTAAGAAAAGACCAGCATCACTGAGGTGAAGTATAAGAAGTGTTTTCTGAGAGCACAAAGAAGCTGTATTCCAGAGATAGCCAAGTATTCCTCATGTTGCAGCTGTACTTGGTAACGTGTAAGAATCATCCAGGTGGTACTGGTTTTGGAAGGCATGAAGGCATCATGAAGAACAGCTGAGGCTTGGTACTGTGAGAGGCCATGAATGGCCATTGGTGAAAGTGTACCCTCAGTTGTAATTGACAGCCCAGGACTGAAGGGGTCATGCAAAGGAGTTGAGGCTTGGTACCATGAAGAGAGCCTATGAGAGGCTTTGGTGAAGTATAGTTGCAGTGGAAGACCCTAGCATATTGGAGATGCCAGTACCACGGGATGACCACCAAGAACAGCAGTGGCAGTGGAGTGGATCAATCTGAACTTAGAGTGCTACAGAGGGCAGAACTGGAGAAGTGACACCAGCTCTTTGGAGATACACAGAAGATCATGTGTGGATCTCAGATATTGGAACAAGAAGCTGTGAAGCTGAAATTGACTTGGGGTACCCAAGATGCTAAAGATGCCAGTGCCACAGGATGCCTGCCAAGGAGAGCTGCTAACAGGGAGTGGAACAAACCCAGGAGAAATTACCTTGTTGAAGTCTACAAAGATGAAAAAGGAGTTGGATATCTGAAGACAGCTTTGTCATCAGACATGGAGATGCAGAGTTTGGACTTTTCCCAGCTGGTTTTCTGTCTTGCTTGGGGGATTACAGTTAAGTGATTGGATGAATCTCAAAAGAGACCTTGAATTTTGGACTTTTAACACTGTTGAAACTGCTATAGACTACAGGGACTTTTGAAGTTGAACTAAATGTATTTTGCATTATGCTATGTTTAAGTATGACCCCCATAGACTAATGTTTGAACAAGCCTATGGGGGCCAGGGAGTGGAATGTGATGGTTTGTGTATGATTGGCCCAGGAAGTGACCTATTAGGAGGTGTGGCCTTGTTGGAGTGGGTGTGTCACTGTGGGTGTGGGCTTATGACCCTCGCCCTGGCTGCCTGGAAGTCAGTCTTCTACTAGCAACCTTCAGATGAAGATGTAGAACTCTCAGCTCCTTCTGTACCATGCCTGCCTAGATGCTGCCACGTTTCTGCCTTGATGACAATGGACTGAACCTCTGAGCCTGTAAGCCAACCCCAATTAAATGTTGTCTTTTATAAAACTTGCATTGGTCATGGTGTCTGTTCACAGCAGTGAAACCCTAACTAAGACAATGGCCTATAGTCACATAGATTAGGACAATGTTTTTGTGCTAATGAGGTATTTTGATGGGCTCTGGGGGTTTACCCACTAAGCTTCCCTTCTCAGACATTCCTTCCTACAAAAGGTATTTAATCTCTGGTCCACCCAGAGTAGGTGATTAAACATTTTCTATGATGAACCATCAATAAATGATATAGATAAGCATGGGCAGTCTCTTTCATTGAGAACTGCCATGGTGAGCATGGAAGAAGTCTTTGTCTACAGAGCTGTGCCCTCTAAGTCTCCAGCAGATGGGCCCTCCTCACTCCTGGACTACCCAATGCTGACCTAAGCCTATGTTCTTCCTTCCCCCTGCCCTGGGCTCTGGCTCCTCATTGTCCTCAGCAGGTAAGCCTCCTTCATTCCTGATGCCAAACAGTTTTCAGAGATAACTGGATGCATGGGAGCTTGGGAACCTCAGCATTCATCTCAGCCTATATGTCTTTTCTCACTCAGGCTGAGGCCCCCACCAAAGGCTAAATTCCCCCACATCTTGACTGGTATATTGTCACTTCCTGCCAGCCCTACACCCAAAGGGGGCATAAAGTAAATGCAATCTAATGTTTTGTGTGGCTTCTGACAGAGCATAGTTCCCACACCCAAGTAAGGAGGCAAAAAGTGGAGCCAAGTGCCTCCTGGTTTGCTCATCCAAGCAGCTTTCCCGCACCTCAGCAGTGAGGCAAAACATGGGATCACATCAGGTAACTTTAACATACTTACATTTATAAGGTGTTAGAGACATGTTCATACTGCAAGTTGAACCTTATGAAATGCTGATTTAAATGTAATCATGATTTCTTTCTTCTTTTTTTTTAAACTGCTTTCATTCTGTGGAAGCTCTGGTTATAAGTGAATGCCAAAGAGAAAAGTAGGGTAGGAATTGCAAACTCATTGAGACCAAATCTTTATGTAATAATAATCTCTTTTGTAAAAAGAAGAGTAAAATTCTAAGATATGAATTAAGTCTGATAGTATTACCAAAAAGATTATGTTTGTCAGTTTAGGAAAAGTTTATGATTTTTCAAATGCTTGAAGATAATTTTATATATTTACCATATAGATGCATTGGACTAGAAATACAATATAATTCTGATATATATATATATATATATATATATATATATAATCCATATATATGACATAATATATATCACATATATATCATATATAGTTACATATATACATATGTATATATCATATACATATGTATACATCATATATATTTCCATATATATATATATGTAAATGTCAAACAATAATTGTTAGAGGAGCCAGCATGTGTTTGTAGTTTAAAACATGTAATAGGTAAGATGACAACACTCTCATAATAGGTCTAAGTAGTCACAACAATCTCTAATAAAATCTGAACTGACCTTTTGCTTTTGTGTATAAACTAATAGTTCATTCTTAATATTTAAATATAAATCCAAAGCACTTGGAATAACTGAAAAAAGTCACAACAGATCAGAACATCATAGCACCCTCTACCCAATTTTAAATCTGATCATAATTCTCAATATAACTTATTGTACAACATTATAGTAATCAATTATACTTCTTAGAATCACGTATATAAGCAATAAATTGAAAGTATGAATAAAAGGCAATCTATAAACCTATGATATGTTAATTTTGACAATGGAATCTATTCAAATAGGAAAAGAATGTCCCTCTCAGATAGAGGTAGAATTGAAAATCTTACAGCCTGAAGAAAACCTGACTAAAATGTAATAAGGTCTAAAACTATGCACTTCATATAAAAGTATAGGGGTAAGGATTCACTGTGCCAGATCAGAAAATGATATTCTAGATACAGTATCAAAAGTGTGTGGGTGTAATGGTTTGTCTGACTAACATAGGTCTCTTTTAATTATTTTATTGGCTCTGTTCCCCACCCTTTCAGTTGCTAATAGTATCTATTAATTAATTAAAATATTTTTATATCATAGTCATGTAGTGAACAGTCCTTGATACTTCATTAATTTTATACTCTTTCTGTGTATCATGAATGATTTTAAAATAATGTATTTTTAGAAGTAAAAAAAAAAAACTCCCTCAGAATGTAAGTGTTTGTTTGTGTTTTAAAATGTTTTGTTTTATGAAACATGAATTTTAAAACATTAAGTTCATTAATAATTTGATTCATTCACTAAACACGGAATTTGATTAGAATTCTTATTTTGTTATATGCATTATTTGGGGTATTTGGTATAGAGTAAGTTCTCATGAAATTTCCATCTGAATGAATTAGAGAATGTATGAACTATGAGAAAAGATAAAGCTGAGCAGAGGAATAAAGTGAGAGGGGCTTCTGTTCTATGGACTTGTTAAAGAAGTATATCATTAGCTAAGGTGACATGTTTGTGAAGAATTCAACACTACCATCTGGAACTTGCTGCACTAAGTCACCTGATGAAGAATTCTAAGTATAGCAAGTCCCAGAGAGTTTAAATGCAAATGTAGAAAGCTGACTTTCATCACTGAATTATTTAACAATTAATGTGACTTACTCTGTGATTTCACTGAAGGGAAGAGCAAAAATCAATCTGCCTAGCGATCTTAATAGGGTATGTTGATAAATGCTCTTACATTGAAATTAGAGTTTATGCATGGTGGCTTTATGAATACTACTCTTATTTACACAGGTGTGTATTATTGTAAGAGATCAGTTTTAAACAGAAATACTTAAAACACATAATTTTCCTTGGATATTTATAATGTTTATGCAATACTTATAAAATATTTAATCATGGATTTCAGATCATCCTTGGATACATTCTAAAGATTGTGCTGTGCATTTGGCAATGTGTTCAGTGAGATAAGTAAAGGTGGGTAAACAACTTTCTCTGGTTAATGCTACCAGGAAAGGTATTCACGGCAAAGACCACATTTAATAGGAGAAATAGATGCTTCCTTCCACTCATTACACATTTACTCATTGACTGTTGAGAGTCCAGTAGGAAGATGACTCAAAAAAAATGAGGTATGAAAGAAGGTTTATTTCAGTGTAAAATTATCTCCATCTTCCAGCTATTAAGAGGTAATGACAGCACTTAGATATTTTCTTTAAAAAAGGGACTCAGAAGTAATAATAACACACGAGTGTCAGCATTTAGTTAAAAGAGCTCTTTATTGTAAATTGATATGATTTAAAAGGGTACATTTATTAAAGAATAAATATTTTCTGCTTCACTTTTATCAAGAATATAAAGAAATTAGAGATTAATTTTTTCTTTTCTTTATAAATTTTCACTAAAATTACTTAAGTCATTTCTCCTTTCCTTCCTTCTACTTCTGATGGACCCTAAGGGTTTTTTCTAGTCCTACACCTTCCTTGAAATTTTCCCCTCCTAGTGGGATCAAGGCTAGACCAAGTTCCATTCTCCACCCACAAGAACATTCTTGAGTAACAATTCTCAGAAAAACCGCAGAATGTACTAACAGTTAACTGATCCTCTGGAAAGTCCTAGGTAGAGTTCAAATGAATGTCATGATCTGCCCATTCTTGCTAGCAATAGATTTAAAAGTCAATATGCTTAGCCCATAAGCTTGAATTGTAACCTTGTTAATGTAATCTGTGGCCCTACAATGTATAAAACCTGCCTGTATTAATCATTCAGAGCTGGGGTGGCTTTCTAGTCACTTGCCTTGAGGGACTAATTGAAGGTTGACTTGAACGTACCAGAAAATAAACTTCCTGCTTTTGCATGGATCTGTCAGTGTCTCACTTGGGGCTACTTGAAGTAAGAAGTGCCACTGATCGAGGGTCAGAGTATTATATTTGGAGGCTCATCCAGGATTTGAGGAGATACCTTCCCCTCCCCCCGAGCCAAGCAACCACAGACTAGACTGATTGGAGGGAAAAAGACTGAGCTTGGCAATAGGCACATACTGATAAGGTCTCTCTGCCTTTTGGTTTCACTTTTGGCTCTTGAGCACAGGTGTTGGCCGAAAAGCCTCTGGTCTGGTGTGGTTAATTGAAGTAGGCAGATGTGCCTTAACACTGTGACCATGGGGAGTCTGTAGGACCCTTCAGACCCCACCCTCCAGAAGGAGTCATGAGAACTCTGCTCCTTTTGGAAACAGTAAGACACAGTATCTGCAGGAGCCAACAGAGTCTAGCTATAAACTGGTTTCTGCACCTGTGACAGGGGTGAACTGTCTGTATAACCTGGGATTCTATGCCCATTAGGGGCAAACTCTGTGTTGCCTTTCTCTGTGTTCTTGGATTTGGGCTGACATTCTTTTTGGATATGTTCTTGAACTTGGACTGACCTTGTTTTTGGACATGAGACAGAATGAATCGACCCCGTTAAACATCCTTGTTAACCAGTGGAGGGACGTTAGAGAAAGAGGAGAAAACTTGACAGTAGTAGTACAGAAGGGCAATTTAGTTACTCTCTGCTCCTCAGAATGGCACGACTTTGGAGGAAGGTGGCCACCCATAGGGACCTGCAACTTGCAGTTGATCAAAGCAGTAGAGGAAAGAGTCTTTAGTCCAGGATCCCTCAGGCACCCAGATCAAGTGCCCTATATATCTACCTGGAAGAATCTAATGGAGGACCACCCCCTACCCCCAACACACACATGGATAGAAGCCTTTCTTTCCCTGAGACCTGCCTTGCAGGTTCTGGCCATCAGGAAAAAGGAAACACAGTAGGAGGGATCCAGACCTGAGAAATTGATCCTTTGAGCCCCTTCAACATGAGATCTGTTGCTCCAAGACCCTCCTACTCTATATCCCCCTACCCTTGCCCACATGGCCCACGTGTACCAGCACTGACTCTGGGGTCATTGTACCTTTACAGGGGGAGGGGAAGAGTGGGAGGAGACCCCCAGCTTCCTGGTCCTGCCATGGGGACCCGAAGTCTGAGAGCCACTTTCCCTGAAACCATGTGGTTCTGTCTTTAGGGCATATGGGATTCTAGATGACAAGGGAAGTCAGGCTATGCAATATTGGCCCTCCTGTTTGGCCGACTTGTATAACTGGAGGACTCAACATCCCCCTTTCAGATAATCCCAAGGGGCTGATTAATGTCTTTCAGATTGTTTTATTTACACATCATCTCACTTGGGATGCTATCCAACAACTAATGGGAGTGCTTTTCAAGTCCAAAGAGAGAGAGAGTATAATACAGAATGTCAGACACAGGGGCACCATCAATTGGCCAAGCTGTCATTGACAGTGGGTTTCTCCTGATTAGACCTGACTCAGACTTTAATACAGCAGAAGGTAAGGTCTATCACTAGGCTCTGTTGGCAGGTCCCAAGGCAGCTGCTCAGGGGGCCCACAAATTTGACCAAGGTATGTGAGGGTAGACAGGATCAGATTAGTCACCTGCTGACTTTTTAGAGCGGATCTTGGAGGCATTCTGCCAGTATACACCCAATGACCCTAGCAGCAAGGAACACAAAGCTACTGTGACTATGGCTTTTATAAACCAGGCTAGTAGAGATATTAGGAAAAAGCTTCAGAGGCTATTGGGACTACAAGATAAGTCATTGAGTGATTTAGTGCTGGTTACTGAGAAGGTTTATCATAATAGGGAAACAGAAGATGAGAAGGGGCAAATAAAGAGAAAGGAAGAGGGTAAAAGGGAGATGAAGAAAGAAAAATGGCAGGAAAGAAATTTTCAGAGGATCTTGACTGTCCTAGTCAGAGAGAGTAGGGAAGAAATGATCCCTTCCAAAAGGAGGAATAGAAAACTACTTGAAAAAGATCAATGTACATATTGCAAAGAGAAGGGCCACTGGGTCAGTGAATGTCCCAATAAGTGAAAGCAGGGAGCCACTGGCACCAAAATGCATTCATGGACTACCTGAAGAACAGTGGACCTAGGGATGGGCTGGGAATCCCATTCATTTATGGTCATCTCAGACTGTCCCTACCCTCTTTTGTGGTGAGATTTACTCTCCAAGTTGGGGGCTCAGATATATTTCCTGTCCGACAGGTCCAAAGGGGAGCCTATACACATTCTGACTACTCTACTAGATGATGAGTATAAATTATTTTAAACCAACTTTATTCAGAACCAGGAATTGACTTGGTGGTTGGAAAAATTCCTATCAGCTTGGGCAGAAATTACAGGGATGGGCAAATCAAAATGTCACCCTCCATGGTGGTAAGAAGGTAACATGCTCCACTATGTTCATAGCAGCCTTATTTATAATGGCCAGAACCTGAAAAGAACCCAGATGTTCAGCAACAGAGGAATGGATATAGAAAATGTGGTACATTTACACAATGGAGTACCACTCAGCTATTAAAACCAATGAATTCATGAAATTCTTAGGCAAATGGATGGAACTAGAAAATATCAACCTGAGTGAGGTAACCCAATTATAAAACACACACACGGTATGCACTCACTAATAAATGGATATTAACTCAGAAGCTAAGAATAACCAAAATATAATTCATAGACTACATGAGGTACAAGTAGAAGAAAGATCAATGTGTGAATACTTCGGTCTTTCTTAGAAGGGGGGATCAAAATACCCATGGGAGGACATTTAGAGACAAAGTGTGGAGCAGAAACTGAAGAAAAGGCCACTTAGAGACTGCCCCACCTGGGGAGCCATTCCATATAAAGTCACAAGCCCAGACACTATTGTGGATGCCAACAAGTGCTAGCTGAGAGGGGCCTGATACAGCTGTCTCCTAAGAGTCTCTTTCAGTGCCTACAAATACAGAAGTTGATGCTCATAGCCAAGTATTGGACTGAGCACAGGGTTTCCAATGGAGGAGCTAGAGAAAGGACCCAAGGTGCTGAAGGGGTTTGCAGTTCCATAGACGGAACAAAAATATCAACCAATCAGTATCCCCAGAGCTTCTAGGGACTAAACTACCAGCAAAAGAATACACATGGAGGTATACCAGTCTCCAGCTACATATGTAGTAGAGGATGGCCTTTTCAGACATCAATGAGAGAAGAGGCCATTGGTCCTGTGAAGTCTCTATGCCCTGGTGTATGGGAATGCCAGGATAGGAAAGTGGAAGTGAGTGGGTTGTTGAGCAGGGAGAGGGGGGATGAGATAGGGAGTTTTCAGAGGGGAAAGAAGAAAGGAGATAACATTTGAAATGTAAATAAAGCAAATGTCTAATAAAAATATTTTGGGTATTAATAGAAGGGACTAGAAACCATTATATAGAATTCAGAGAGAATCTACTCAGCATTTTCTGGAACAGAACATAATACATTTAATTAATGATGCAATTTAAAAGTTAATAATGATGTCCTAAGTTTGAGGTGTAACAAGGTAATATTTAACTTTGTTTCATGGTATTATTTTAATAATTTATACAGGGCATTCCATAAGTTCCACAGAGAGGAAACTTTAGTAGTGATTGAAATAGAAATATTACCCATAGGCTCTGTCATTTGAAAACTTGTTTTAGTTGTTAGTTCTGTTTGAGGAGGTCTAGGAGATATTTTGCTGGAGGAAATCACTAGGGGCCAGTTTAAAGTTTCAAAGCCTTATTTTATTCCCATTTTACTCTCTCTACGTTTCTCTTCTTGCAATTGGGTTGCTAGGTAACCTTGGAAACAATGGTGGCATTTACACAAAACTGGAGCTCTGAAAAGATCTCATTTAAATGGAGATGAATAAGATGAGGGGATTAAGCAATGTAACTCAAAAGGGCAAAAATTGAAGTTCTACTTAAAAGTAGTAAAAGTGTAGATAAAATATTGGTACATGAAGTACAATTTAAGGTAGAAATCAAACAGAGATATGGAAAAATTTGAAGTGTAGAATCAGAATGATAATACTGTCTTTCAGTAGATAGCCTTGGCCCTTATGTGTATAAATATTTGAGGAAAATTGCAAGTGAAAAGAGCAGCCCAAGACTTAGACAGGAAGCTTGCGGTGATCTAAAATGATCTCTTGGGTCCACATGGTCTGAGCATATTGAATGATCATTTAGAAGGTCCATTCTCAGAAACTGAAAAGGGAGGCCTTTCCATGGTTTTCCAAATGTAACATTAAGATAGGAAAGAGCAGTGACTATGCTCACTTTATCCAGTGAGTCAGCTGAGAGGTTGATATTTGAAAAACCCTGGGGGAGTCTGGGAATTATTTCTGATGGCATCCGGAGTCCTTTAGATCATGTAGTAACAGCTTTGTGCTGATTTTCATTCTGTCTGTTCCTCCCTTTTTTGTATTTTTGTTCAAGGTTATAGAGAAGTCTTATTGTCTGCCCCAGGATTCTGCTGACATCTGCTTTGTACAACTTAAGGCAACTCTAAATTGAGTGTTTAAAAGAAGCTGAAAAAAATCACAAAGAAATAAAGTAACAAGCAGAGAGGGACAGAAAAGTAGAAAGGAGCAAAGTAGGAAAGGAATGACTCATTTGACTTGACACAATTTAGAAATGTAAACATCTATTAATCTTTTCCCCTTCTTTTCATTTCTGAATTTTCTCTTGCATAAAGTGTAGCTTCCCTGCCATTTCTGTAATATCACAGCAGTTTTCTAGTCTTCTGATACTTTTAATTTTTCTTTCTCCTTTTACATAGTGATTCCAGGGCCTTAAGTTTTGGAATTGTGATATAGATGTGACCATTGTAGTTAGTCACCTCACTATCAGGTATTCTTTGATTCTTGACCAGTTGTGGTTTTCTGTAATGGTCTACATATGTTGAAAAGAAAACGTCTTTGATGAAGGTTGAAAGCTATACATCAGTAGATATGATTATAAGTGTTTATGATGAAGTTAGTAATTTTGCATGTTTAGTAAAATGGCACCATTAAGATCTTCACTATGGCCAATGATCTCACTAGCCCTGGGGAGTTGAATGGGTTTCTAGTACCAGGCATGATTTTTCTCCTTTTGGGCAAGTCCAGTTAGAGAGCCTATGGTTATCATCAACATATGAATCCTACTTTTGCATCCTTAGACATGTTTTTCCATGCTGGTCATTATTTTGGTTCAAAGAGGTCACAGCTAGATAGAATAGTGGTTGTGTCAGTGTTTGTCAGCTTGCATTACACTGCTTAGTACTGTGAAACCTCAGTACTATGAAACTGCTAGGTCATACAGAGTTCAGATTCCCTACGTCCCATGTCCAAACACCATGTCTTCTTTAGGAATATTCTCTTAACTTCAACTTCTGGTTGACACCAGAGGACTACAGGAATAACTTATAGTTCCTGAACTGTTTGGACCAATAACACAGATAACTTCTGTTTTGTTTTTTTCTCATGCTTAGTACCGAAATTGATTGTTGGATAGTCTATGACTCTTTGGACAAGCATTGGGAACCCAAGTTATATAACTTCATTTCAACTATATATGTAAATTTGCATAATATTTACTTATATTCATTATATATTATGTTTTGTAAATAATAATAATATAGTTACTAATTGATTATTAAACTATCTGTAGACATACTTTTTCTGTATTGACCTTCCAAAGATAAAAAAAATCTTGCCATTTATTTCACATGTACCCTTGCTAGAACTCCTTTCCTTTCTAATTTTGATATGATTTCTAATATGATATGATTTAACTTTTTGAGACAATGTATTTGTTAACTACACTATTATTCTTTCATTTTACCTGACAACTTTTCCTCCTTAGTCTGCCTTCTTTACTTTATACTTTTCAACTTTTATCTTTATCATTTCATTGGTTCTTAGGAATATGTACATGCGGAGACTTCCTTATCATAATGAAGGCAAGAGAGACCTAAAGTTTGTCAGGGTATCAAGGAAAGGACTGACTAGCAGCCATTGATCTCTTCCTATTTGTGAATAATGTCCTCCCACAAACAGGATATCCTACAGTGAAAGAAGTGGAAAGTCTATTGGCTTCTTTTAATGTTCCTTGTCTTCCCAGGAGCTTACTTAGAGTCCAAACACTAAGTGACTTGGGTATAATTTATCTCACTGTGGGTGAAACCAACATTCGTTTCTACCATTATTATTGTACATTGTCTAACACTTTTCAGATACTAATTATCTCATTATCCATCATAATTATCTCATTAAACTGCATCCATAAGCACAGCTGCATTGCCATTGAAGAAAGCTCTCTTGTTTCTAGAGCTGTGATAAGTTATGGTAAAACATATTTTAATCCTATCATATATTTTATGTGTTTAGTCTCATTGTTAATTATTAAATTTCTATATGAGTATTACATTATATGTCAAAGTACTATGTGATCAGAATCCTTTATGGCCCAGTATTTTTTATTCTAAAAATAAAGTATGATGATCTTAAAAATATGAAAGTATTTATCATTTTTGTTTCATCAGTTAGTATAGAAATGTATTTAATTCATAGCTAAAAGAGTGAAGTTTTATGGTTTTGATAATTATCATTTTGCTCTGAGAATTTAAATTTGTGGGTAACTAGATTTTGTTCCTAATATTGATTATGACTATTAGCATTGTTATATTTAAGAAATACAACATAAGCCAGGCAGTGGTGGTGCATGCCTTTAATCCCAGCACTTGGGAGGCAGAGGCAGGTGGATTTCTGAGTTCAAGGGCCAGCCTGGTCTATAGAGTGAGTTCTAGGACAGCCAGGGCTATACAGAGAAACCCTGTATAAAAAAAAAACCAAGAAATATAGCACAAATATATAATTTCATTACATTCAGAGAGAGAGGGATTTAAGTGACCATAAATGCATAAATCATTGAAATGCAAAATAAATTTGTATTATTAATTGAACTTTGCAATTTTTAATATAGTCTAAAAATTAAATTAAAATTTGGCACAACAGTTGAACCAACTAAACCTTAATGTTTTTTGAGATTGACATTGTTATGTCTATGATATTCATAATACATTTGATCACCCACTTTGATTTATTGTGCCTAGCTATTTTCAGATGTCTTGTACATTTTAAGCAGTAACACTTTGTGATTGAAATCTCTTTTTTTACCCCCAGGGAAATTCACTTTTCATTTTATAATGTCCATTTTAGGTCTTGTCTTCAGGAAGTTAAAAATGGGTTAAGGGAAATCAGAGTATAACTATGTAGTAGTGCAGGCTTTTTTTCCCCATATGATGGACCTGCTTCATTTCTTTGGTTATTTTCAAAGTCTTCCACCATCTTTGTTTTATTTGTTTTTCAATGTTCAAATATCTTATAATTCATAGAAATCAGTACTGTTAGTGTTCTTATGTTATAGCACAAGTCTTTGGAAAGGATGAGTGTTAACTATTTTGTGGGTTTTCAAGAAAAACAGCTGGTTTTCTGTTTGTATAATGCTCTACTCTTGCCCAATTGTCTTTTCTTCCAATTATTCCTGGTGAATGATGGTGTAACTAATTCATATATTACTGATCAATCTCTTTCATATTAGTAACAGCCTGGAAAACATTGAGCTTTACACAGAACCAGGACTGTATGATATTCCTATCTACCAGAAGATTCTGCCCTGGTAGCTCTTCCTTCATAATTAATTTTTGCAAATTAGTATGTTCTCCACAAAAATTCTGTCCATTTCCTACAATTCACTGTATTCCCAAGTTTCTGAGTATCATTACCTCTCCCTCCTGTCAGTTTCTATAA
Source organism: Apodemus agrarius (assembly GCA_964023405.1). NCBI lineage: Eukaryota > Metazoa > Chordata > Mammalia > Rodentia > Muridae > Apodemus > Apodemus agrarius. Next base: position 77,706,199 of record OZ030017.1, read on the forward strand.
AGCTTACTAATAGTAACATGAATTTTACAGCTAAGGATGTACTTACAGGACTGTGTGCTAATGGTGTTTATTGCCTCTGGGATGATATCTACACTTAAAGGATAACATGTTCCCTAAAGAACTTTTCACAAAGTATAATATAATACATTTAAAATTGGATTTAATTATACCCAGAATACTTGGAGAATTTAATATCAGCCACCAGGAAATAAAGTGTATAAAGAGAGTTAATAAATAGTATGCCTCAAGCAGAGTTTATTTCTTCTCACTTCACATTCCCTGTGAATTTACTTAATCTTATTTTATTGCACTTGTCTTTCTATGTGTCTGACTATTCTAATGGTTGACACATTTCCTCAAGACATGGCTGTGGTGCCAGGAGTCTCTCTCTCTCTCTCTCTCTCTCTCTCTCTCTCTCTCTCTCTCCCTCCCTCCCTCCCTCCCTCCCTCCCTCCCTCCCCTTCCTTATTTTCCTTTGTGCTATTATATGCCATATTGCCACACTGCTTAGATAAATGTGGTATTAAGTGATTTTTGACTGAATGATTAATTTAGATTTGTGTCATGAGCCAAAATATGTAGGTTCTCACTGTGCTTCCCATCTGCAGAGTCTGTTTAAGCAGTACCATATGTTTTATCAAAGACTCTGTTTCTTGCCACACTATGATACACTGAGACAGAGAAACTAACAAATATGATTTATGGAAGGTGGCAGTTATTACTGCTGTTCTTTGAAGCTTGTAAGTTCCAAGAACAACAGCAGGAATATATTGGACATTCCTTTCTCTGTCATCTCTACTCTCCTGGAATGTTTTTTCTTCCCCTTTGGAGAACAGATGTCACTCACTCCTCCTTCTCCTTTCATTCACAAAATAAATGCTTGCAAGACTCTAACCAATTTTTAATAGCAAAAAGGCTAAACAATTGTAAGACACATGACAAAGGTTCCCCAGCAGGAGAATTTTGTCTTTTCTATGGGCCCAATCACTCAAGCATAACTATACACAGTTTACCAGGCCATCAAATTACAGCTTTAGGTAAGAAAATAACATATCAAGGTATGATCTTTTAAATACAGAAAAAGATAGTAATTTAGTTCAGAAAAGTTTCAAATTCTGGACTCTTTCCAAATGCTCAGGTTCTCTGACATAACTCTTATAGGAAGAAGTTCCATTTTCTTTCATTTTGAAACAAGTCTTCATTTTGATTAAGTTTGTCTTTGTAGACTAACTGATTTTGCCTCCAATTTTACCTCCTTTTAATTAAAACCTAATTCAGAGCTGTAAGCTAAGACATTCGTTTCTTAATCTATTGTCTTTTTCAACTGTTTTGTGGATAGTTGTACGACTAAAGATATGAAATCCAGAATGAGTGAAAACAGACAATAGAAGTGAAGGACACTTGACTGAACAAAGGAATAAAATTACACTGTGGTTGATAGCCAGAAAATGGAGGGAAGAATGACATAATTATTATTCACACACACACACACACACACACACACACACACACACATACTCACATACTCACACTTGTATTAACAGAATCTATAACAGACTCACAGAAGATGAAAAGTTAAAGTAATTCAGTTGTACTCATTAAAAAATTCATGAACAGATCTCGGTGTTCTTGTTCATCTGAAGAAAGACTATAAAGCTGTGCTTTGTGTATCAAGTACTCACTTCAGCCTCAGTGAATTCAGTGCCACTGCAGTAGCTTCTAAAGAGATCTGCTCTAAAGAAATCTGTGTGAATACTTTTAGGAGCACACAGATGTTAACAGAGCCTGGCAGGGGGACTAGAGGTAATAATAAATTGTGTATTTCAAAATCTGTAAAGAACTTAAAAGCTTCTACCACAAACATGGTAAATTTCCAAAGAGATACATACAGTTACTGGGACTTGGATTTAATAAATGCATAATAAGAGAAACAGTCCATGATACTCCATAGTATTTGAAATTATGAGATCTAAATACATTAAAAAAAATAGCAGACCCACAATTATGTAGCAGGTGGTATTTCTTAAGAAACTTTAAGAATCAGGGTATCCATTTGCTTTTAGGTCACTTTCCTTGATTTCATAGCCAGAAATCTTATAGGCAGCAGTTTCCTTTATGTGGAGAAATGGTATTTCTATGACTCAAAGAAACTACTGCAATTATTAGCTATAAGAATCTTTGTTTTCACACACTCCTATTTAAAAAATGAAGATAGAAAACATGTATCTTTAAAAAAAAACATGTCAAAGCATGGTGCAAGTTTAATGAAAGGAGAATAGCCAGGAATAGATTTGATTCCTTTTCCCCCATTTACTGTTACTTAGACAATTGTGTCCTTTCCTTCTCAGTTGTTAGGCAAGAAATATTACCAAACAAATTGATTCAATGGAAATAACAGAAAGACACATATTCTTTCAGCATACATTTACTATTTTTACTCTTGTGAAATTTGTTTTAAGTTTTTTACTTTATCATCTTTGACAAATGTTCTCAGAATAAGGTACTTCATAATTTTCAGCTATATCTAATGGCATTATGAAAAACACTAAAAATACTTTGAGTAAATGAAAGAAAACCATCAAGTATCTCTCTGAAGCATTCCTACTCTCAGATACCCACAATTTATTAAGTAAAGAAATTATAATTTCTAAAGAAAAATGCATTTGAAATGGAGGTAACTTTATTTATCCTTATATTATGCCAAAGGAGTGTCATAGAAACAAACATGTAAAGGCTTTGGGTAAGTCTACATTCTGTAGTGTAAAACTGACTTGTGTTTCCTGCTAGACATTCATTGGAGATAAATATGTGAATTAATTAACTCGATAAATCTATTAGTTTTTTAATCAATCAATACATCTTCCTTCAAAATTGTGATTTCTTCTTTTTTTCTTTTCTGCCTATATTTCAATTATTATCCATGCTTAATGACTCCTGGCAAGTTAGTGTGCTTGCGATAGGTTTAGATTTTATGTTTTATCATGGCTATGATAGGTGTAGATTTTATTTTTCTCTTTTCAATGCACACATTACACTGGCTCTTAGAGAATCCTTTCATGGCTTTATCCAACGCAGAATTAGAAAACCTCGGGAATTATCAAGGCTGATTCTGGCAAGCTTTAATATGTTCTGTGAGAAGGATAAATTTAACAGTCATTCAAAAACACTCCCTAAAGCAATGATTAATTTAAGGAAGGCTCAGTGTTTTGCAATGAGAAATGCCTGTCATTATCTAAGATGCAGTGATGCTTTCTGCTACACGTGGAATATGAAAACTAAGGTGGATAGACCTGTGGAACATTTGCCACTTTATTAGAGAACTCATATACATTTGTTAGGAGGCATTTAAATCATTATTACTGAAATCTGTCTAACTTGAATAAAGATTAAGGTCCTGAGAGAACATTTTCCCATCTAATATATTTTGTATTTATGTGCTTAACTTGTTTTTTTACACTATATTTTGATCTCATTCTTTCTCATTGAAACTGGTTCCAGAACATTACCAGATTTCCAGATACTCAATATATGGTCTTTCTTCCTCTTTCTCTCAATCCAGTACAGCTTGAAGCAACCCACAGATACTCCAATCAACTCTCATAGACACAGACACTTTCACTGGATCTGCTGTTTTCTATCTTTCCACAGAAGAGTCCACAGAATCTGGATAAGAAGGAAACAACCAACTCTGCCAACACTGGACCAACATTCTCATACCCATTTTCTTAAGTTTCCCAGAGACACATCACCCCAAAGTTAGGAAGAAATAGCTGAAGATCAGGTTGAACAAATTTCTGCTCCATCATCACCTCTTTCTAATATTTCCCCTTTTGAATTAAACCAAAATGGGGGAGTATTGGCATTTAGTCTTGGTTCTGACACACAGGTACCTTACAACAGCCAGGTGTGTCTGACTGCTTGCTCCCTCTTTTCTCTCTTGCTCTCTTGTTTTGCTCCTTCTCCTTACCCTCTCTCCCCATTCCCCTTGCTCCACTGTCTCCACATGCGCTCTCTCTCACTCTCTCTCTCTCTCTCTCTCTCTCTCTCCCTCTCTCTCTCTCTCTCTCTCTCACACACACACACACACACACACACATCCCTCCCCGTGCCCTGAATAAACTCTATTATATACTATACCATCATGTGGCTAGTTCCTCAGGGGAAGGATGCATCACCATGGGCACCGAGAGGCGTCCCCTGCTGCCACACCATACTATACCTCCACCAAACAGATCTCTGGTTCCTATCTCTTTATAAAACACAATAATCAGAGAAATGGTAAGGATCCAGGACAATAAAAGGGCACATGGAGCTTGTGGCAGGAATGTCACAAAAGGAAACAGAAGAGAGAAGAAAGAAAGCTGCTGTTTTTTGAATTGTGATGAAAAGATGTAGGCATACCATACAGAACGCAGCTAGAGAGTCACAGTAGAGATAGCAGGGACTCAAGGAAAAACTATATTTCTCTCCTTTCTATAGCATGGCTTAAAGTGGAACTGCCTTACTGAAGGTTGGTTTTAAGCCAGCTGATGGATCTGTCTGACTGGAATGTTAATTGTCACCCCAGAACAGAGATTCCATTTTGTTGACCAGAAAGAAATAGTTGTTTGTTTTCTTTCAATAAGCCTGTGTTGCTAGATATAACATAATCATATATAAGCATTGTTATAATGAGTCATAAATAGTATGTGGCAATAATTCTTAAGAATGAATTCTGAACTTTTACAGAGAACAAGAACAAAACAAACAAACATTGGGCATTAAGTTGGTTCTTAAAGTGCCAGTTTGCAATATCGTTGACTTTGAAAATGTTTGCTGATTAATTCATATACAAATGACCTCTGAAAAGGCTATAATGAAATTCAGTTGCTCCATTTCCCCCCTGTGAAACATTAGGGGAACACACCCTTGCTTAGTTAACAGCAAATAAAATGTTAAGAGAATATTTAGAATACCCACTGCCAATAGGTATGGCTGGTTACATCTTTTATTTGTGTCCCATTTTCCTTCTTAATCAGCTTCTATGTAGGCCATGCAGCTCTTTCTGTACTTGGGCTCAGGAACATGGGAGTCTTTGCTCTTCCTAGGAAGTCAGAAAACCTGTAAGGAGAGAGATGTCCAGTATTGGGAATAAATACTCCCTGGAAGCCTTCTAACAATTTCCCAGAGGACTTGAAATGGGGCCTGATCAAAGGAAAGGCACCTATATAGAGTCTTAGCATTGAGGACAATCCTGGGATCTACATTGTGAAAAAAGATAATCATTCCCTGCAAATTGTTATAATTCTCTGACATACATTTCCTGGCAAGTACATACACATGAATATATATACAAACTCAAGAATATATATATATATATATATATATATATATATATATATATATACACACACACATATAATATGTATATATGTATATGCATATGTATATGTATATGTATATGTATATGTATATGTATATATATATATATATATATATATATCACTGGAAATGTTCTGTGAACAGAAACATAAATAAATGCAGAGGACAGACAAAATGTTAGGAAGCCTTTGCCTATTTTTGTTTTGATCAAACCTAAAAGTATACTTTAAATCCTCTAGAAATAATGGTCTTGTTAAGCCTTTAATATCTTATCCAGGTTTAGCAACGTTTCTCATTTGTAAGCATTTATTGAATAAACGTCTGTGCCTGTTATTTACATTTAAAGGCTTTAATAAATCACTCTGGGAAGTGTTAGTTGTCTGGAAATGATGAATTTAACTTGTTAGGTGCAAGTAATTCATAACTAAATCACTAAGGTGTGTCTTTATCAGACTGTAATGCTCACAATGTTCTGTTTTACTGTTTATATAGTGAAGTAAAAAATAAAATTGTGTATACCACAATTGAATAATGCCACAGGTGGGGTTTCTTTGAATTTCTCTGTAAATACTAAATTTTATTGTAAATGCATATTTTACTTTTTACATACTGAAATTTTTATTCTCTTTTCAGAAAAATATTTACTGAAGGACAGATATCAACTTTTGGATAACTGAAGATTAAATGTTCAGAAAAATAATAGTAGAATAAAGAAATTTTGGGCTTTGTATAATGAATTGTCCTTCCTTCCTTCCTTCCTTCCTTCCTTCCTTCCTTCCTTCCTTCCTTTCTTCCTTCCTTCCTTTCTTCCTTCATTTTATTAATTTTTTATTGGTTAGTTTATTTATTTACATTTCAAATGTTATCACTCTTCCGAGTTTCTCTTCCCCACTGTCTCTATGAGGTTGCTCAGTCACCATCCTACCTACTCCTGCCTCAGAGCACTGGCATTCCCCTACCCTGGGTTATGGAGCCTACACTGGACCTAGGAGCTCCCCTCCCACTGATGCTTTCCTAAGGCAATTCTCTGCTATATATCCAGCTAGAGTTGTATATACTCCCATGTGTATTCTTTTGTTGGTGGTTTAGTCCCTGTGAGCTCTGGTTGGTCTGGTTGTTTGATATTGTTGTTATTCCTATGGGGTTGCAAACCCATTCAGCTCCTTCAGTCCTTGCCCTAACCTGTCCATTAGGGTCCCCACACTTAGTCTGATGTTTGGCTGCATGCATCCACATCTTTATTGGTCAGATTCAAGCAGAGTCTATCAGGGGACAGCTATACAATTCTCCTGTCAGCAAGCACTTTTTGACATCAGCAGTTGTGTCTGGGTTTGGTGTCTGCAGATGGGATAGATCCCTAGGTGGAGCAGTCTCTGGATGGCTTTTCCTTCAGTGTCTAATCCACTCTGTCCCTACCTTCCATTTGACAGGAGGAATTCTGGATTAATATTTTTGAGGTGGGTGAGTGCCCCCATCCTTCAAACAGGGGGTGTGCCTATTTCAGCTAATTTCTGCCCTCTTGGGTCCTGGGAACCACTTGAGTTCCTGGAATTTGAGACTTTCTAGTGGCTACCCCCAGTTCCCCTCCCCCACTGCTATTCTCTTCCTTTCAAATTCCTGAACCTCTGTACTTCTTCCCCATCTCCTCTCATATCTGAACCACCCCCCTTTCCCCTCTCCCTCCTCTCTCCCTTGAAGATTGCTCTTTCCCTCTACTTCACAATATTACTTTTCCCCTTCTGAGTAGGATTGTGGCATCCACACTTTGGTGTGGTATCTTTCATCTTGGGTTTCATATGGTTTGTGAGTTGTATGATGAGTGAGTGTCATGATTATTCTGAGCATCTTTTGTGCTAATATCTACTTATCTGTGAGTATATACCATGTGTGTTCTTTTGTGACTAGATTACCACACTCAGGAGATATTTTCAATTTCCATCCATTTGCTTGTGAATTTCATGAAGTCGTCATAGTACTCCATTGTGTAAATGTACCACATTTTCTGTATCCTTTCCTCTGTCGAGGGAAATTTGTGTTGTTTCCAGCTTCTGACTATTATAAATATGGCTTTTATGAGCATAGTGGAGCATATGTCCTTGTTATATGTTGGAGCATCTATTGGGTATATGGCCAGGAATGTTATAGATGGGTCCTCAGGTAGAGCTATTTTGCCATTTCAATACTTTATTATTTTCTTTTCTGCAAAAAGAAAATCTGTGCAGAAAACATCAAGACACTTTCAGGAAATTATTGCTGTATGTTACAATTGCAAGAGATTCAATTTCTTAATTAATTAATTAAAAAACAGGAGAAACCTTGACATGACATTTTGGGACCTTCCAAAAGTGCAGTTGAGTTCACTTTCATCTAGCCATCTAATTCTGGGCATGCCTCCCACCTTTAAGAGTAGTTTATTTCCTCAGTGAGACTCCCATTGAGGAAACTAAATTTCAATTTACAAGTGGTTGTCAGTTGGAGATAGCTTTGGGTTAGGGATGACAGTATGTGTTCCCTTCTGGTGCAGACCCTCCCAGGTGCTGTGTGTACTGTTTCAGTTTCTGAGTGCTTATGTATACTTCAATCTTGTTGATTCATTCAGAGGGCCTAGTTTTCTTCATGTGCCCCCTCCCCCTTTGCTTTTATAATACCCCTTTATCCTTCTCTTTCATGGGGTTTCCTGAACGCTCAGGGAAGGGATATGATCTGATCAACACATTCCATTTAGGGCCTAATGTTCCAATCAAGGCCTTTCACTCTCCACTTAGTGTCTGGCTGTGTCTTAGGCTGAACAGATGGCTCGGTGGTTAAGAACACTGACTGCTCTTCCAGAGGTCCTGAGTCCAATTCCCAGCAACCACATGGTGGCTCACAACCATCTGCAATGGGGTATGATACCCTATTTCTGGTGTGTCCTAAGAGAGCAATGGTAAATAGAATAAATAAATAAATCTTTGAAAATAAACCATCAAGTTTCTATATCTATGGAAAGCAATTTTTCTCTTCATATTTGGTGACTTTGATTAATGTTACTTGTGGATGTGTCACTCAGTGATACATAAAAAGGAAATATCTGTGGCAAACACTGCCAACAGCAGGAAAGATTAATGCTTAAACTCTGCACTAAAAGTGATAGGAAACTAAGCACTAGAGGAGAAAGGAAAGGAAATAGTTTGAACAGCCAAGAATGTGAGCTACAGAGTCTGAGGAATAGATGTCTGAATGTTATTAGGAAATTGTTACAAAATAAATGTCCTTTATCAAAGTTCAAGGAAAAAATATTCTGAGATGCTGTAATATCAACAGCCATTCCATGTGAGTTTCTACGTATACTGTGTGGAAAAAACTGACAGGTCAATATGTCTGTGTTCTCCGAGTAGCAACTAGCTTCCTGTAACTGGAATAAGAAATGGTGATCAACTTCCTCTCTGACAACTTTTGTTTGCTGTCTTAAGTAGAGCACAGCTCTGAAAACAATGGCCTCTGGTCCAAGCCAACACAATAGAGAATAGTTCTTTCTTGATGTTTTAAAGAAGGCTCTGGCTTCTAGAATCTTCTGATGATCTTTGGCTCACCTCTTCATCCTTTGCATCTGATCTCCTTTTATGTGTTCCTTTTCTTTTGTAAATAAATGAACTCAGATATTAAAATTCATATCGCTAAATTAAAGTAAACTGATTAGGAGATTGATTCTACTTGTACCTATATCACCTCTAGTAGTACTATTAAGGTGGTTGGGTCACTCCTGAGATTTACCATAGCTATATATAATTTTTTAATCAAAAGAAACTTTATTAATACTGGTGCCAGATACTCATAGCAACAAGATTGCAAGTGAAAGCATTCCCAAGAGGTAACATCTAGTCATACCACGCCAAAACTAATTAAGTTAAACCTTATAAGATTTTATGTATTCTTTCTATATTTAGACAGGTTTTATTTTGGCATATATGTCTTGCAGTTTTGCTAGCCATTGGGAAGAGTAAAAAAAGTTTGATTACAAAAGCAGCAATAACAGTCTTATGACATACTATTTTGCTAAATATTTTGCTGAATATTTTATAATATTTCAGTGTCTGGGCACAAAGAAAGTGTGGTGTTGGGATACAGCCTGTATATTCTACAAGCATACATGTTAGAGGTAGTTTTGGTTTTTTGACCTCGAAAGAGTGAAACCAAGTATATGAAGTATAAACTTTAAATGTAATGTTAACCATTAGAAGGGGGAACTCCAAAGTACGGTGCTAAAACTGAAGACATCATTACTGACACATTACAGCCTATCACTGCGAGCTTGAAATCAGAAATTGTAATTTTATATACATATATAATTAATGACAATTTTGTGATTATTTTTTCTTTTTTTAATTGGATATATACTATATTTACAATTCATTTCCCTTTTTCTGGTTCCCCACCCCGTAAAGGTCCCACATGCCCTTTTCCCTCCCCCTGCTCCCTCTTCCACCCCTTCCCTCTTCCCTGTTCTTGTATTCCCCTACAGTGATGCTTTGATCCTTTCCAGCACCAGTGTCCACTCCATTCTTCTTGTCAGACATCATTTGGTATGTGAATTATGTCTTTGGTGTTTCAACATTTCAGGCTAATATCCACTTATCAGTGACTGCATACCATGGGTATTCTTTTGAGACTGGGTTACCTCACTTAGTATGACGTTCTCCAGCTCCATCCATTTCTCTAAGAATTTCATGAATTCATTGTTTCTAATGGCTGAATACTACTCCATTGTGTATATATACCAATTTTTTTTATCCATTCCTCCATTGAGGGACATCTGGGTTCTTTCCAGCTTCTGGCTATTATATATAAGGCTGCTATGAACATAGTGGAGCATGTATCCTTATTGCATGCTGGGGAATCTTCTGGGTATATACCCAGAGTGGTATGGCTGGGTCCTCTGGAAGTATCATGTCCAGTTTTGTGAGGAACCTCCAGAATGATTTCCAGAGTGGTTGTACCAGCTTGCATTCCCACCAGCAGTGGAGGAGTGTTCCTCTTTCTCCACATCCTCTCCAACACCTGATGTCTTCTGAGTTTTTAATCTTAGCCATTCTGACTGGTGTGAGGTGCAACCTCAGGGTTGTTTTGATTTGCATTTCTCTAATGACTAATGATGTTGAACATTTTTTAAGGTGTTTCTCAGCCACCCGAATTTCTTCAGGTGAAAAGTCTTTGTTTAGCTCTGTATCCCACTTTTGGATAGGGTTATTCGGTTTTCTGGGGTCTAACTTCTTGAGTTCTTTATATATATTGGATATTAGCCCTCTGTCGGATGTGGGGTTGGTGAAGATCTTTTCCCAATTTGTTGGTTGCTGATTTATCCTTTTGACAGTGGCTTTTGCCTTACAAAAACTTTGTAATTTTTTGAGGTCCCATTTGTCTATCCTTGCTCTTAGAACATAAGCAATTGGTGTTCTGTTCAGGAACTTTCCCCCTGAGCCAATGTCCTCAAGGGTCTTCCCCAGTTTCTTTTCTATTAGTTTTAGTGTGTCTGGTTTTATGTGGAGAACCTTGATCCACTTGGAGTTGAGCTTAGTGCAAGGAGACAAGAGTGGATCAATTCTCATTCTTCTGCATGTTGACCTCCAGTTGAGCCAGCACCATTTGTTGAAAAGGCTGTCTTTTTTCCACTGGATGTTTTCAGCTCCTTTGTCGAAGATCAATTGGCCATAGATGTGTGGGTTCAATTCTGGGTCTTTGATCCTATTCCACTGATCTTCCTCCCTGTCACTGTACCAATACCATGCAGTTTTTTTTTTAATTTTTATTTTCTATATTCTATGTTTACATTCCAAAGGCTTTCCCCTTTCCCAGTTTCCCCCCACCATACGTCCCATAATTCCTCTCCCCACCAACTATTCCCCAATCATTCCCCCTCCCCCCACGGTTTCCCTACAAAACTGGATCCAAGCTTTACAGGCCCAGGGTCCTCTCCTTTCTTCTTCTTGGGAATCATTTGACTTGCTAATTGTGCCTTGAGTATTTAGGGCTTCTGGGCTCATTAATATCCACTTATCAGTGATTGCATTTCATGTGTATTCTTTTGTGATTGGATTAACTCACTCAGGATGATATTTTCCAGGTCTAACCATTTACCTACAAATTGCATGAATTCATTATTTTTAATTGCTGAGTAGTATTCCATTGTATAAATATACCACATTTTCTATATCCATTCCTCCTTTGAGGGATATTTGGGCTCCTTCCAATTTCTGGCTATTATAAACAAGGCTGCTATAAACATAGTGGAGCATGTGTCTTTATTGTATGCAGGGGAATCCTCTGGGTATATGCCCAGGAGTGGTATGCCAGGGTCCTCTGGAAGTGACATGCCCAATTTTCTGAGGAACCGCCAAACTGATTTCCAGAGCAGTTTTACCATTTTGCAATCCCACCAACAGTGGAGGAGTGTTCCTCTTTCTCCACATTCTCGCCAGCACTTGTTGTCTCTTGAGTTTTTAATCTTAGCCATTCTGACTGGTGTGAGGTGGAATCTCAGGGTTGTTTTGATTTGCATTTCCCTGATGACTAATGATGTTGAACATCTCTTAAGGTGTATCTCGGCCATCCGAATTTCTTCTGGTGAAAATTCTTTGTTTAGCTCTGTTAACACCACTGCTCTGTAGTATTGCTTGAGGTCCGGGATATCAATTCCCCCAGATGTTCTTTTACTGTTGATGATAGTTTTAGCTATCCTGGGTTTTTTGTTATTCCAGATGAATTTGAGAATTGCTCTTTCTAACTCTATAAAGAACTGAATTGGGATTTTGATGGGGATTGCGTTGAATCTGTACATTGCTTTTGGCAAGATTGCAATTTTAACTATATTAATCCTGCCAACCCACGAGCAAGGAAGATTTTTCCATTTTCTAATATCTTCTTCAATTTCCTTCTTCAGAGACCTGAAGTTTTTGTCATATAAATCTTTCACTTGTTTGGTTAGAGTCACACCAAGATACTTTATATTGTTTGTGGCTATTGTGAAGGGTGTCATTTTCCTAATTTCTTTCTTGGCCTGCTTATCCTTTGTGTATAGGAAGGCTACTGATTTGCTTGAGTTGATTTTATAACCATCCACTTTGCTGAAGTTGTTTATCAGCTGTAGGAGTTCTCTGATGGAGTTTTTTGGGTCACTTAAGTATACTATCATATCATCTGCAAATAGTGATAGTTTGACTTCTTCCTTTCCGATTTGTATCCCTTTGACTTCCTTATGTTGTCGAATTGCTCTAGCTAGTACCTCAAGTACTATATTGAAGAGATATGGTGAGAGGGGGCAGCCTTGTTTAGTCCCTGATTTTAGTGGGATTGCTTCAAGTTTCTCTCCATTTACCTTGATGTTGGCTATCGGTCTGCTGTATATTGCTTTTACTATGTTTAGATATGGGCCTTGAATTCCTGTTCTTTCCAAGACTTTTAGCATGAAAGGATGCTGAATTTTGTCAAATGCTTTTTCAGCATCCAATGAGATGACCATGTGGTTTTTATCTTTGAGTTTGTTTATGTAGTGGATTACATTGATGGATTTACGTATATTGAACCATCCCTGCCTCCCTGGCATGAAGTCAACTTGATCATGGTGAATGATCGTTTTGATGTGTTCTTGGATTCAGTTGGCAAGTATTTTGTTTAGTATTTTTGAATCGATATTCATAAGAGAAATGGCCTGTAGTTCTCTTTATTAGTTAGATCTTTGTATGGTTTTGGTGTCTGGGTATTTGTGGCTTCATAGAATGAGTTGGGTAGTGTTCTTGTGATTATTTTTTAAGTAAGTTTTCTCATTAACTATTGATTAGCCTTTTTAAATTTGTCTTACAAATTATATATTGAACTAGTATTGCATATTTCTTAGGGATATATGTGCATATTTATGCCCAAACAAATATTTGGACATATTTACACATATATGGAGTTGCATATTTATTTTTAGAGGCAGCAAATATTATGTCAGGGAAAACAATGTTGTCACTGTACATGTGGAAGATAATTGTAGGTTTATATTGTTTAAAGTAGCATAATATATGCATACTTAATTGTGGGAGCTAAAATTAATTGAACCAAGTGTGTTGGTTTGAGTCAAAATGGCCACCTAGATAAATAGCTGGTGGCACTATTAAGAGGTTGCTCTAGACAGAGTGGATTGGTCACTCTTGGGGCAAGCGCACCACTAGAGCTTGTGCTTTGAGGCCTCAGAAACTCAAGCCAGGACTAGTGCCTCACAGCCTTTTCCTGCTGCTGCAGAACTCGCAACTTCTTCTCCAGCACCATTTCTGTCTACATGCTGCCATGCTTCCTGCCATGACTACAATAGACTAACCCTCTGAAACTGTAAGCCAGCCTTAGTTAAATGCTTTCCTTTATAAGAGTTGCCATGGACAACAATACAAACGTGAAGATATAGCTTATATGATTTAATGTTAGTCAGAAATCAGTAATAATTGTGTGTATATTTATAGACAATAGGTTCTATGAGAATTTTATAGAGATTTCTGTAGATTAATTAAAAATATGAAGACCAGGGAAATGGACCAGCAGGTAAAAATTCTTGCCAACAAGTCTTACCACCTGACTTGAATACTTGGGAACCATACAGTTGAAAGAGGTAATAAACTCCCTTGGGTTAGTTTGAGCATCTCTTATGCAGGTTGTGGCACATGCATAGCCACAGAAACATAGCCCTATCAATTATAATATGGTGTTCTACATATAAGTTATGAATATATATATACAAATTTAATGTGGGGGTTTAAAGTTATAACTCAGTAAGTAAACTACTTGCTCTACAAGCAGGAAGACCTAAGTATGCAGACCCAATAGATACTTACAAACCTTGATATATTGGTGCATGCCGTAATTCCAGACCACAAGGAGAAAGACATGAGTGTTCTGGGGTCCTGGTTGCCAGGTTCTGTGTTGATTATGTTTTTTATTGTTTGTTTTGTCAACTTCTTCAAGTTAGAGTCATCTTGGGAGAAGGAGACTCACCTGAGAAAATGTCTCCGTTAGATTGCTCTGTGGGTATGATATTTTCTTGATTGATGTTAGAAGGACAGGCATACTTTGGCTGGTTTCACATCTTGGCAGTTTGTCCTCAGTTGTTTTGCAGAGCAGGATGAGCCACACTCCTGCTTCACTGCCCTAGCATTCTACTACAGGGGTGCATCATGGAAAGCCAGCTAGCAATGTTTCTTCATGGGTTTGCTTCAGCTCCCAGCTCCTGGTTTCCATCTTAAGTTTCTAATTTGATTTTTTTTACAGTAATGAGCTGTTAGGTAGAACTCTAGGATGAAATACATCTTATCTTCCCATGTTAGTTTTGTTCATTGTACTTATCATTGGGACAGAAAGTAGCTAACCTAAGCTCTAAGCTTAGTAAGAAACCTTATCTCAGAAAACAATGTGAATAGCAATTGACATTGATACACTCCTCTTTTCATACACACTTTCACAAATACACACATCTGATCTTGCCTTATACAAATTTTATATTCAAAACTCAAAGAAATTAGCATGAACAAATAGAAAGATAATGCTGTCTTTACCAGGATTGAGGAAAGTTATGGTAATTCTTCAGATCCATTAGGTGCAATTGAGTATGTCAGTTCAGAGATGCAAGAAAAGATAAGTTTTATATTGATGCATACCAATAATGTACAAATAAGTGTGAAGCAGAGCAACAAGATGAGAACCCTGAAGAGAGAAGGGGACAAATCAATGAGAATATGATCTGGGCTGGATTCTGGCTCAGGTTAATACAAAAGACAGGTAGAAACATTCTTGAGCTCAGAAACTTTGGTGTGTGGACTCTAGCCTAGGACTCATTATGAAGAACTCAAGATAGAATTTCTGTTTCAGCTTCCCAATAACAGAGATTTCAGGCATAGGTCACCATGTCTGACTGGTTGTTGCAGGTTTTAAATAACAATTCTTAGCCAATGATGGAAAGCTAGCTTGTCTTGTGTCTCAAGTCTCTGACAGTGCCTCTCCTATGGATTCACATATTTGCCTGTCTCTCTCTTTCTGTATTTTTTCCCTCATATTTGCTTTTAACTTATCTCTGGAGCCACAATAGATTCAAATTGATCAGTTATAACTTCTATGATTATTCACTTGTTCATGAAATATTAATTTCTTTTTATTGGTTATTTTATTTATTTATATTTCAAATGTTATTCCTAGTCCCAGTTTTCCCGCCACAAATCCCCTATCTCATATCCCCTCCACTTGGTTCTATGAGGGTGTTCTGACACCCACCCACCCACACTCCTGCTTCACTGCCCTAGCTTTCTACTACAGAGGTGCATATAGCCTTCACAGGACCAAAGGCCTCTCCTCCCATTGATGCCAGATAATTCACTGAAACTGCAGTGAATTCAGCATTGAAAGAAATTGCTAAGCTACATACCACTATTTCTTTATTCCCTAGTCTTTCTTACTTTTCTTTTTATTTCAGTGTTTTTCCATGATTTATTTATTTATTTATTTATTTATTTATTTATTTACATGACAGACTTTATCTTTGCCTCCCCCACCCCAGTCTACCCCAACTGTTCTAGATCCCATACCTCCTTCCTGCCCTGCTGTCTCCTTGAAGATGTGCCCACCCTCAACCTCTCCACAAAACCTCTAAACTCCCTGTGGCCTCCAGTCTCTTGAGTGTTAGGTACATCTTCTCTGACTGAACCCAGACCAGCAGTCCTCTCCTGCATATGTGTTGGGGACCTCATTTCAGCTGGGGTATGCTGCTTGGTTGGTGGTCCAGTGTTTGAGAACATTTTGAAAAATGTAAAACAGCTTAAAAGTAAGTGAACAGGGGGATGGGAGGGGTTAGGGGTTTTCTTTGGGGGTGGACCAGGAAAGGGAACAACATTTGAAATATAAATAAGGAATATATCTAATAAAATGTAAATAAAAAATAAGTAGATCGCTCTAAGACTGAGTTCTTGAATTAGGTTTGTTCTCACAACTAAGCTGAGGAGGTGGGTTTTGTTTTTGTTCTTTCTAAAATGAGAAAAAAGAGAGAGGAAATTAAGGGGAAAATGTGTTTTGAAATTCTAAAGATATATTTAAAACAACCGTATTTATAGAAGCATAATTACATCAATTTTTCTTTTCTAGATTTATTTTCAAAAGAATTCAGTATAGTCATAGGTTTAAAATATCAGAAATTTCATACTTTTAATTATGTTTATTATTTGTTTATTTGTTAAATATGAGAGGAATCAAATAGAAATTAGACAAATGTCAAACTTTCTGTAAGGACTACATTTAGATTCCTTCTTTTTTGTCTTTAACAATTAGCTATTTTTCTTTTGTGTTTTCTTTCTTTTTCTGTCTTCTTCCTTTCTTTCTTTTTATTAAATGAGAACTCTTTCTGTGAAATTAATTCAGTGCATATGTTTGGACTTTCCTGCAGATGGTTGATTAATACTGAAATGCTGCTATGTCATGGATATACTCAGAATTGCAGTCCATTCCTGACCAATGTGAAAACTTCACAATCATCTTTTAATTTTTTCAGGGTAAAGATTCAAGAATCTCTCCTACATCACTTGGTATATGCGATATATTCTTAACTATAAGCTACCTACTATGTAATATATCAATAGATCATGTTCCTAATACATAACTCTGTACACATTCTGGAGCTCTTCAATTCTACATTCCAAACTGGACTCCTTTCTCTTGCAATCATTATCAGTCTTTCTTCCAGATGGATATTTTAGATTCTAAATGGGCAGAGTAATAACAAACTCTTATTTTCATTTGCTGGAATTATTTTATTTATTGATGTCCAGGATCACCCTATTATCACACAGACAAGACTTCATTTATGACCTGATATCTTCCCACTGTATAATGTGCAACATATTCTCTTTTGCAGCATCTTGACTGTTGTGAGTGTGTAATAAATCAGTGGTCATAAGTCTTCAACTATATCTCCAAATATTAATTTGATTTCCTTTGTGTCATGTAAGTAGCAGTGCAATTACTGTTCTATATTGTGGTAGATAGCTTTTTAATTACTGAATGATTCCTATGATAACTATACTTATATTCTTAGTGATGGTGCATTCCTAAATGGACTATGTACTCTTAAGGCCATTCAAGTTGCTTTTTAACTATACACTCTTGCATACTCCCACGCAAATATGCACCCTGGGTTGTTTAGAGAATGAATACCACATCACATTGTCTGCTGATAGCAAATGGCTCTGACTTTTACATTGCCTATTGTGATTTGGTTTGAAACTGATTATCATATCAAAATTTTTGCGATGGTGTCTTTGAAAGAATTCAAGGCCTTCAGCTTAGTAACTTGCTCCTGTTGTGTTTATCCCAGAGTTTTGATGGTCCCTTTTAATGCTAACACTTCTGCAGTTTACAGGAATACCCTAAATTTCAACTTGATCAAATCTTTTCTCTAGATTAGGGCAGTTGGATGGGGGTTATTAAAGGGTCATTAAGGCTTTAGGGAATTACTTTCATTGTAACAAGCCAGCCAACTTGATTTTCATGATTTGTGATGGTAAATGATTAATGCCTTAGTGATACAATAAAAGGTCAAGTTCACAAAAAACGACTTATCTTTTTTGGTTGTGTAACTGCCATACAAGCACCTCTCTCCCACTGTGAGTTATCTGTAAAATGCAGGGTATAAAGAACTCAATATCTTTCACTAAAATAAAGAATAATCAATTCAGTCCAACTGAGAAAAATGGCTGATAATATTATATGGTGATTGAAATCTTGTAGCAAAGACCAAGCAAAACAAAGAGCTTCCATATTTTCAGGATACTAAGGGAAGGTAGTAGTTGTCAGCTGAGGTTTGTAACAAGAGAGAAAAGGAAACACAGTTGTTACATAACCAGTTGAAAACGCATGTAAAGGAATGTGAATGAAATTCTAGTACAGAAAGTGGTGTGCTGGGGGCCAGCCCTGGGGAGGGCGTCTTCTTTTTTGTTGGTTCTTCTTGCAGCAGAGGGAAAGGAGCATTGGCAGGTGGGGGGCAGGGGGTAAGATTTTGTTTTAGGAGAATAGGGGTAAGTCTTTGTCTTACAAGATATTTAGGGTTGCTATATAATAAAACGTTTACTTATCTGAGTCTAAGTTACTATGCTATTGTAACTGACCTGCCTACTGTGTTCCTCTGAGACCAGAGACTGCAGTCTCTGGCACTTAGCACCTCTTCCTCAAACCACAAAGGATTAAGTAAATAGCCTTTGTACTATCTCAGCAGGAACCGCTGGGCTCTAACTTTCAGCCTGCTAGTTGGAAGTCTCAGGAAGAAAAAGGGACACTTAGAAACGTTATTATAGCATTTATTACTAAGTTATAAAAAGTGTCCTATGAAAGCTATCTAAGGGGAAAAGCAGAAATATCCTAAGTGGGGAAAGGGAAAAATTCTAGTCTAAGTGGGTAAAGGCAAAAATTCTACTCTAACTCTTTGTCATATCTTTGTCTTTAGTACGTATACATCATTTAGAATACATGACAACATGTATTACATGGTACAAAATTCATCACAAGTTCACACAAAAAAATCACTTCATAAATTGAAATAGAAATTTACAACAGAGAATGTTTACATGCATATCCACTAGGAGTAATTATCTGGCTAAACTTCTATCACCTGTCTCAGCTCCAAAAGATCACTGAAGGTTTAAAAACCATAACTGTTATTAGTGAAGTTTTGTATATATAAACCCACTTAATATTTTATCTTCTGTCATAGCACCTATAATGAATCCTTAGTTACTTTTTTATGACCTTTGGATAATTGTTTTACAACCTCTTGGAATGTGCTCTGAGTAGGAGAAATTCTGGTTACCATCTAAGAGCAATTAATCGGGGATACTTGGGAGACTGGCAGAGTTCTCATCGCAGTTTTGACTGTCAGAAAAGAACCTAATAGCAGTCACATTATAAAAGAGTTTAATAATCACAGGTATAATTTTAGGAATTCTTATAGGATCATCATTAAAATTAAAGTCATCTATTTGCCTACATATCATCACTACAAAACAGTACATCTTCGTGGGTCTGCAGAGATCTACTCCAAAGGTGTGTGCTAGCTACTACATAGTGATTGTTATATATTTTAATAACAACAGGAAAAACATATCAATAGCAAGAATCTTTCCTAAAATGAATCCCTTTCATCCTTGATTAATAAGTGCACACTTGTCCCGGATTATATAATAATCCAAAGCAGGCCATTTCAGGATGATCACCTGCTAGTTATTAGGTTGTCCCATTATGGCTCCTGACAGTGGTGGTGAAAACTGGAAGATCTTCTGCACTGATGAGAATGCAAAGAAGTCAAGTGGAGTAAACAGGGCACTAAGTGTAGTCAGCCACAAAAGAGACACATCTGTAGACATTGATCACATCAGTCTCACACATTAATGCCAAATTATCAACTTGTAAGATTTGCCAATTATAATGAAGCAGTTATTTTTTGTTGTCATGAGCTACCTTAAAAAAATAAATCAAAGGCACTAACTATGGTTAGAGTTCTTTTTCATATCTGGTCATTAAAAGGGGAAAATAGAAGATTTTTACTTTCTGTCTAATTTAAAGACACATTTCATTTATTTGTCAAACTAAATTCTTGATGTTTTTAACCAGTTTTTAAAATAAAGTAAGAAAACCTTAAACATAAAATTAAAAATTCCTGAATGATGTTATTGTTAAAAAAAATAAGTTCAATAATTGTGTAAAACAGGAAGTTTATTTTTCCTGATGTTTCTTAATGTTACTAAACTCATTTCTGGGAAATGGTAGCTTATACTATTACTACATCTCAATCTCAATAAATATTTGGAATAAGATATAATTACAGCAACATTTTTGAAACAATATCAAGTCCCATATTATCATTTAATGTGAAGTAGAAGGTTAAATGGTGAATGTGTCATACTATTCAGAAGGAACTTATCCTGAATCTGAAGGATGCTAGATCAAGTATTTTGATTTTAGTACTCAGAAGAAACCTTCAGTACTTTGGAGAAAAAACATGCATACAAAAGACCAAGTGAGGCTTAGAAATCTACAACATGAGAAGAAGGACTTTTTGAGTCTGGCTATGGACACAAGATGAAAGATTGATAGTTGGGTTTCAGAGGTCATATAAAATAGAGATGGTTTGTCTGAAATTTCAGCTAAAATACAAAATTTTCCTCAAGGATTTCTTTACTGCTAATTGGAACAGCCTTCTGTCCCAGTGTTTTTTAGAAGGATCATTCTCAACACCAGGGCAACATCTCATTGTATTTATTTATTTATTTATTTATTTATTTATGTTATAATTATTAAGAGATTCACTGTAGATGTCAATACTTTTTTCAGTGACATTATCTTTCCAGATGGTTTCCTGTGATTATGTTTCTGTTTTATTCAGCTATGAATCTTCCTCTTAGATAAGTGTCTATGACTTCACAAAACTCTGCTGGGAAACTTCTGAGTTCACCTTGCTCATCTCAGTAGGTCAGTTTTCTCCATTTTTACCAATAGATCACCAGTGTTTTGAGTAGTATCTTTCAGTATTTCATGTACGTTGTCTTTCCTTGTTATTCATGCAGATAGGAAAGTAGATATATAAATGTATTTGTCCTTACTGATTAGTAGAGATGTTTTCTAATTTCCTATAAGTTCATCCATTGTTAATCTTTTTTGTTTTTGTTTTTGTTTTTGTTTTTTGAGACAGGGTTCCACTGTATAGCCCTGGCTGTCCTGGATCTCACTCTGCAGACCAGGCCGGCCTCAAACTCAGAAATCCACCTGCCTCTGCCTCCCAAATGGTAGGATAAAAGGCGTACCCCACTGTTGATGGGCAGTAATTTTCTTAAGTTTACATTTGCACTTGTTCTTTTTTCTTGTATTGTTAATTTTTATGAGTGTCATTGTCAAACTGATCTTAAACTTTTGCAGTAATTTGAATGATGTCTTGTTTCATAAAATATTATAAGAATTGGATGTGTTATATGGTATTCATTTCCTGTATAAATTACATACAAGGGCTTCAGACCAAGAGCAAAGCTTAGGTGAATTCATGGTCATGTACACTTGCAGGATCAAACTGAATCAAAGCATCGATCCTACAATGTATCAGGCTTCATTTCACTTGTGAGTCCTATTGCTCAGCTTTACAAAAAAAGGTCATTATTTTAACTAAGTCAAGATCCTAAAATTCATTTAGCTTGATTGAACATCATGGAAAGAAAAACTGATCTCTTTTATCTTGAAAAATTAAGTGCTACAGAGTAAAAGCAATATCAGATGACTGATGAAACTTCTTAGCAAGGTATCTTTTTTGATGTTTGTGCTATGGAATCTACCTGCTTCTATAGCATTTTGAAAAAGTTAAATAGATAATATCCTTTTTATGTATTTTAATGTTTTCTTTATTCTAAAATGTAGCATTTGAAAGTGTCTAGACAGTTATCACTTAAAAGGATTTGTCTTAATATTTGTGTGCTTTTAATTTAGTTTAATTATGTGTATTTATATCTGCCTGAGTGTTTGAATATTCGTCATGTACATCAAAGGCTTGTGGAGAGCAGAAGATGTTTATGGATCTCCTTGACATTCTGGTAGAGTTAGTTGTGAGCTACCAGTTGTGCTGCTAGGAATCTAACCCAAGTTCTCTGCAATAAGAGCAATGCTCTTAATCCCTGATCCATCTCTCTAGGTCCTGGTTTGTTTTAAAGACAGGGTCTCATATAACTCACAATGGCCTTGAACATGCAATGTAGTGAAACACAAATTGAACATCTTGAGTGTCATGCTTTGCTACCTATATGCTGGTATTATTTATAATGTCTCTCATATGCTCAACCCTGACAAATTTTTGAATGAGATTTTCAATCCTGAGTCTTGTATACCTTTTTATTAATTGCTGTTGTTGTTATTGTTATTATTATTATTTCTTAATCATTTTATTTGTTTACATTTCAAATGTTATCCCCCTTCTTGGACTTCCCTTTGGAACATCCCACCCCATCCCCCTTTCCTTTGCCTCTAAGAGGGTGCTTCCTCATTCATTCACACACTCAGGTCTCAGCCTTTTACCATTCCCCTTCTCTGGGGCATCAAGCCTCCACAGGACCACTGATGCAAGATGAGGATCTCTGATGCTTTATTTTTCCAACCCAATTACCCAGTTAAAGAAATCTAAACTCAATCAGTTAGCAGTACAAGCTATAAGCCTAGATTGGGCAGATCTCCCACTATACTACTCTATCCCCATCTATATTATCCCATATAACTTGTGGTTTCTCCAGGCCATGAGCTTCTCTCTCTGCAGCCTCTCCATTTATCCTTCATAGCTCATCCCCCTTCCGAGAGTGATCTTTTTCTCTTCTCCCAAATTCTCAGCTCCTTCCCTTTCCTCCTGCTCAATCATTGGCTCAAACCTTTATTTGAAAAGTTAAGGTGGGGAGAAGGTTCTCAAGGCAACTCCTAATCTGCAGCCCCTCTGAGAAGTGGAATTAGCATCAAAATACAAGCCCAAGGCTATCCTCAATAGATGTCCTTGCTGTATATGTAGCAGAAGCCATGGACCCATCCATGTATACTCTTTGGTTGGCAGTTTAATCCCTGGAAGCTCTGGAGTGTTCTGGTTAATTGATCCTGTTGTTCTTCCTATACAGTTGCAAACCTCTTTAGCTCCTTCAGACCTTATCCTAACTCTTCCATTGGGGTTCCCAGAGTCAGTCCAGTGGTTGGCTCTGAATATCTACAAATGTCTTATGGGCTGGCAGAGCTTCTCAAAGAACAGACATACCAGACACCTGTCTATAAGCACATTTTGGTAACAGCAATAGTGTTAGGTCAGACAGTCTCTGGATGGCCTTTTCTTCAGCCTCTGCTTCACTTTTGACCCTGCATTTCACTTAGACAATGACACTTCTGGGTTAAAATTTTTGAGATGGATGGGTGACACAATCCTTTTACTGGAGGCCATGTCTATCTATTGGAGGTGGTCTAACCAGGTTCTATCTCCCAGCTGTTGGGTATTTAGGAAAAGGTCATACCCATTGGTTCCTGGGAGCTTCTAGTATTCCTGGCATCTGGGACTTTCTAGTGGATCCTCATGTTCTCCCCCCACCCCCAGCTACTTATTTCTATTTCTTCTCCTGGCCCTCTGGTCTTCTCTCCTGTCTCTTGCTGCACATAGTCCTGTCCTCCTTTTCTTCCTCTATCTCTCCTCTCTCACCTAGATCCCTCCCTTCCTCTGCCTCCTGGGATTGTTTTGTTTCACCTTTATGCAGGTTTGAAAAATCCACACTTTGGCCTTCCTTGTTGTTAACCTTAATTTGGTCTTTGAGTTGTATCATAGGTATTCTGAGCTTTTGGGCTAATATTCACTTATCAGTGAGTATAAACCATGTATTTCTTTTGGGTCTGGGTTACCTCATTTAGGATGATATTTTCTAGTTCTATCTGTTTGCATACAAAGTTCACGAAGTCATAATTTTTAATAGCTGAGTAGTATTCCATTGTGTAAAAGTACCAAATTTTCTGTATCCAGTCTTCCACTGACAGACATCTAGGTTGTTTTCAGCTTCTGGCTATTATAAATAGAGCTATGAACATAGTGGAACACATGTCCTTGTTTTGTGGTGAAGCAACTTTTGGGTATATGCGCAGGAATGATATAGTTGGGTCTTCAGGAAGAGCTCTTCCTAATTTTCTAAGAAACGTCCAGATTGATTTCTAGAGTGGTTTTACAAGCTTGCAGTCCCACCAGCAATGGATAAGTGTTCCCCTCTCTCTACACCCTGGTCAACTTCTGCTGTCATCTCAATTTTTTATCTTAGCCATTCTACTGGTGTGAGGTGGACTATTGGGAGTCATTTTCATTTCAATTCCCTGATTACTAAGAGTGTTGAATATTTATATATTTATTTATTTATTTATTTATTTATTTATTTATATTTTATTTAGGTACTTCTCGGCCATTAAGACTCCTCAGCTGAGAATTCTTTATTTAGTTCTGTACTCAATTTATTAATAGGGTAATTTGGTTTTCTGGAGTCTAACTTTTTGAGTTCCTTGTATAATTTGGATATTAGCCCTTAAAGATCTTTTCCCAATCTGTAGGTTGCTGATTTATCCTATTGATAGTGTCCTTTGCCTTACAGATTAGTGAGGCCCCCTTTGCCAATTGTCAATCTTAGAGCTTGAGCCATTGGTGTTCTGTTCAAGAAATGTTCCCCTGTGGTGATGTAGTAAATGTTCTTTTCCACTTTCTCTTCTATTAGATTCAGCTTATCTGATTTTATATGTAGGTCCTGAATCCAACTGAAGATGAACTTTGTGGAAGTCATTAACTTAGGAACAATTCACATTCTTCTACATGCAAACCACCAGTTAGAACTGTACCATTTGCTGTAAATGCTTTTTTCCTCACTGTATGGTTTTGGCTTCTTATGAATGATCAAGTGACCATGGGTGTTTGGGTTTATTTCTTGGTCTTCAATCCTATTCAGTTGATCAAGCCACCTGACTCGGTCCTAATATCATGTGAATTTTATCACTATTGCTCTGTAGTACATCTTGAGTACCAGCTTGATGATTCCCCAAGAAATTCCTTTATTGCTGAGAATTGTAATCTCAATCCTGGGATTTTGTTATTCCAGTTGAATTTGAGAGTTGCTTTTCTCTGTGAAAAATTGAGTTGGAATTTTTTATGATGATTATATTGAATCTGTAGATTGTGTTGGGTAAGATGGCTACTTTTACTATATTAATTTTAACCATGCATGATTATGGAAGTTCTTTCCATCTTCTGAGGTCTTCTTTGATTTCTTTACTCAGAGACTTGAAGAACTTGTCATATAGATCTTTCACTTGCTTGCTTAGAATTACCCCAAGATATTTTATATGGTTTGTGACTATTGTAAAGGGTGTTGTTTCCTTAATTCCATTCTCAGTCCATTTATCCTTTGTGTGTAGAAAGTCCACTGATTTTTATTTTTTGAGTTAATTTTATATCCAGCCACTTTGCTGAAGTTGTTTATTAGATGTAGAAGTTTTCTAGTAGAATTTTTGGGGTTGCTTTTGTATGCTGTCATATCATCTGCAAATAGTGATATCTTGACTCCCACCTTTCTTATTTGTATTCCTTTGACCTCCTTCTGTTGCCTAATTGCTCAGGCTAGAACTTAGGGTACTATATTGAATAAATAGAGAAAGCAGGCAGCCTGGCCTTGTTTCTGATTTTAGTGAGATTATTTTCAAGTTTTTCTTTATTTAATTTTATATTGGCTGTTGGTTAGTTTTACATTGCTTTTGTTATGTTTAGGTATGTGCCTTGAATTCCTGATCTTTCCAACACTTTTAACATGAAGGGGTGTTGTATTATGTCAAATACTTTTTCATCATCTAATGAGATGATCATGTGATTTATTTACTTTGAGTTTGCTTATATAGTGGATAGTGTTGATAGCTTTTTATATATTGATCCATCCCTGCATAACTTGAATGAAGCCTAATTGATCATGGTGAATGATTGTTTTGATGTGTTCTTGGATTCAGTTTGAGAGAATTTTATTGCAGAATTTTGCATCAATATTTATAAGCAAAAAATTTCTGTAGTTCTCTTTCTTTGTTGGGTATTTGCATGGTTTAGATATCAGTATAACTGTGGCTTCACAATATGAATTGGGTTCTATTCCTTCCATTTTATTTTGTGGAATAGTTTAAGAAATATTAATATTATGTCCTCTTTAATGATCTGATTGAATTCTGCATTAAAATCATCTTTCTCTGGGCTTTTTGGGGGGGACTGGGAAGTTTTTAATGATTTTTTTCTATTTCATTAGGGGATATAGCCCTCTTTAGTTTACATGTTCTTTGTTTGATTTTGGTATGTGTTATCTGTCTAGAAAATCATTTATTTCATCTAGATTTTTCAGTTTGGTTGAGTACAGACTTTTGTAGTAGGATCTGATATAAACTTTTGAATTCACTTGGTGTCTGTTATATCTCACTTTTCATTTTAGATTTTTGTTAATTTTTATATTGTCTCTGGGCCCTATGGTTAGTTTGACTCAGGGTTTCTCTATCTTGTTGGTTTTCTCAAAGATCCAGTTCTTAGTTGCACTGATATTTTTAATCCTTCTCTTTGTTTATGTTTGTTTTATTCAGGCCATGAGTTTAACTATTTTCTGCCCTGTACTCCTCTTGGGTGTGTTTGCTTCTTTCAGATGTGTTAAAGTTGCTAGTGTAGGGTCTCTCCATTTTTCTTTTTTTTTCTTTTCTTTTTCTTTTTTTTATTTTCTATATTCTATGTTTACATTCCAAAGGCTTACCCTTTCCCAGTTCCCACCCACCAGAGTTCCCATAATTCCTCTCCCCCCAACTGTTCCCCAATCATTCCCCCTCCCCCCTCGGTTTCTTTACTAAACTGGATGCAATCTTTACAGGCCCAGGGTCCTCTCCTTTCTTCTTCTTGGGAATCATTTGACTTGCTATTTGTGTCTTGAGTATTTAGGGCTTCTGGGCTCATTAATATCCACTTATCAGTGATTGCATTTCATGTGCATTCCTTTGTGATTGGGTTAATTCACTCAGGATGATATTTTCCAGGTCTAACCATTTACCTACAAATTTCATGAATTCATTATTTTTAATTGCTGAGTAGTATTCCATTGTATAAATATACCACATTTTCTGTATCCATTCCTCCTTTGAGGGATATTTGGGCTCCTTCCAATTTCTGGCTATTATAAACAAGGCTGCTATAAACATAGTGGAGCATGTGTCTTTATTGTATGCAGGGGAATCCTCTGGGTATATGCCCAGGAGTGGTATGCCAGGGTCCTCTGGAAGTGACATGCCCAATTTTCTGAGGAACTGCCAAACTGATTTCCAGAGCGGTTTTACCATTTTGCAATCCCACCAACAGTGGAGGAGTGTTCCTCTTTCTCCACATCCTCGCCAGCACTTGTTGTCTCTTGAGTTTTTAATCTTAGCCATTCTGACTGGTGTGAGGTGGAATCTCAGGGTTGTTTTGATTTGCATTTCCCTGATGACTAATGATGTAGAACATTTTTTAAGGTGTTTCTCGGCCATCCGAATTTCTTCTGGTGAAAATTCTTTGTTTAGCTCTGTGCCCCATTTTTTGATAGGGTTATTTGTTTCTTTGCGGTCTAACTTATTGAGTTCTTTGTATATATTGGATATTAGCCCTCTGTCGGATGTGGAGTTGGTGAAGATCTTTTCCCACTTTGTTGGTTGCTGTTTTGTCCTTCTGACAGTGTCCTTTGCTTTGCAGAAACTTTGTAATTTTATGAGGTCCCATTTGTCAATTCTTGATCTTAGAGCATAAGCTATTGGTGTTCTGTTCAGGAACTTTCCCCCTGTGCCCAAGTCCTCCAGGGTCTTCCCAAGTTTCTTTTCTAATAGTTTCAGTGTGTCTGGTTTTATGTGGAGGTCCTTGATCCACTTGGAGTTGATCTTAGTGCAAAGAGATAAGAATGGGTCAATTCGCATTCTTCTGCATGTTGACCTCCAGTTGAACCAGCACCATTTGTTGAAAAGGCTACCTTTATTCCATCAGATGGTTGTGGCTCCTTTATCAAAGATCAAGGGACCATAAGTCTGTGGGTTAATTTCTGGGTCTTCAATCCTGTTCCATTGATCTGTTTGCCTGTTGCTATACCAATACCATGCAGTTTTTAACACAATTGCTCTGTAGTACTGCTTGAGGTCAGGGATATTGATTCCCCCAGAAGTCCTTTTATTGTTGAGAATAGTTTTAGCTATCCTGGGTTTTTTGTTGCTCCAGATGAATTTAAGAATTGCTCTTTCTAGATCTATGAAGAATTGAGTTGGGATTTTGATGGGGATTGCATTGAATCTGTAGATTGCTTTTGGCAAGATGGCCATTTTTACTATATTGATCCTGCCAATCCAGGAGCAAGAAATATTTTTCCATCTTCTGAGGTCTTCTTTGATTTCTTTCTTCAAGGACTTGAAGTTCCTGTTGTACAGATCTTTCGCTTGTTTGGTTAGAGTTACGCCAAGATACTTTATGTTGTTTGTGGCTACTGTGAAGGGTGTTATTTCACTAATTTCTTTCTCAGCCTGCTTGTCCTTTGAGTACAAGAAGGCCACTGACTTGCTTAAGTTAATTTTATAACCTGCCACTTTGCTGAAGTTGTTTATCAGCTGTAGAAGTTCTCTGGTGGAATTTTTTGGGTCGCTTAGGTAAACTATCATATCGTCTGCAAATAATGATAGTTTCACTTCTTCCTTTCCAATTTGTATCCCTTTGACTTCCTTATGTTGTCTAATTGCTCTTGTTAGAACTTCAAGTACTATATTGAAAAGATATGGAGAGAGAGGGCAGCCTTGTCTAGTCCCTGATTTTAGTGGGAATGCTTCAAGTTTCTCTCCATTTATTTTGATGTTGGCTACTGGTTTGCTGTAGATTGCTTTTACTATGTTTAGGTATGGGCCTTGAATTCCTGCTCTTTCCAAGACTTTTAGCATGAAAGGATGCTGAATTTTGTCAAATGCTTTTTCAGCATCTAATGAGATGACCATGTGGTTTTTTTCTTTCAGTTTGTTTATGTAGTGGATTACAATGATGGATTTCCATATATTGAACCATCCCTGCATCCCTGGGATGAAGCCTACTTGATCATGGTGGATGATCGTTTTGATGTGCTCTTGGATTTGGTGAGCAAGAATTTTATTTAGTATTTTTGCATCTATATTCATAAGAGAAATTGGCCTGTAGTTCTCTTTCTTTGTTGGATCTTTTTGTGGTTTAGGTATTAGTGTAATTGTGGCTTCGAAGAATGAGTTGGGCAGTGTCCCTTCTGTCTCTATTTTGTGGAATAGTTTGAAAAGTATTGGTGTTAAGTCTTCTTTGAAGGTCTGGTAGAATTCTGCACTAAAACCATCTGGTCCCGTACTTATTTTGGTTGGGAGGCTTTCTATAACCCCTTCTATTTCTTTAGGGGTTATGGGACTATTTAGCTGATCTACTTGATGCTGATTTAATTTTGGTATTTGATATCTGTCTAGGAAATTGTCCATTTCCTCCAGATTCTCCAGTTGTTTTGAGTATAGACCTTTGTAGTAGGATCTGATGATCTTTTGATCTCTACCTGCACTTTCCCAGCTGTGTCCTGGTTGCAATATGGAGGCCTGCCGCTATCGCTGGTCCAGGGTCCTGGGGAGCTGGGTGGTTCCGGCTGCCTCGGTGCACTGCCTAAGCTCGCAGGGACATGCTGCAGAGCCTAGGCGCCTGGGCCTGCCTGTGGGCAAGAGCTTAGTGGCTCTCCCTGCTCTAGCCCCAGACGGAGTCTCTACCTGCACTTTCCCAGCTGTGTTCTGGTTGCAGTATGGAGGCCTGCCGCTATTGCTGGTCCGGGGTCCTGGGGAGCTGGGTGGTTCCGGCTGCCTCGGTGCACTGCCTAAGCTCGCAGGGATGTGATGCAGAGCCTAGGCGCCTGGGCCCGCCTGTGGGTGAGAGCTTAGTGGCTCTCCCTGCTCTAGCCCCAGACGGAGTCCCTACCTGCACCTTTCCAGCTGTGTCCTGGTTGCAATATGGAGGCCTGCCGCTATCGCTGGTCCGGGGTCCTGGG
This sequence comes from Apodemus agrarius, assembly GCA_964023405.1. Taxonomy (NCBI): domain Eukaryota; kingdom Metazoa; phylum Chordata; class Mammalia; order Rodentia; family Muridae; genus Apodemus; species Apodemus agrarius. Next base: position 77,736,186 of record OZ030017.1, read on the forward strand.
GAGCTGGGTGGTTCCGGCTGCCTCGGTGCACGGCCTAAGCTTGCAGGGACGTGCTGCAGAGCCTAGGCGCCTGGGCCCGCCTGTGGGCGAGAGCTTAGCGGCTCTTCCTGCTCTAGCCCCAGACGGAGTCCCTACCTGCACCTTTCCAGCTGTGTCCTGGTTGCAATATGGAGGCCTGCCCCATTTTTCTTTTAAGAATGTACTCAGATCTGTGAATTTTCCTTACCACTGCTTTCAATGTGTCCCATAAATTTGGGTATGCTATTCTTCATTATCATTAAATTTTAGAAAGACTTTAATATCTTTGTTTATTTCATCACTGACAAAGTTATCATTGAATAGAGAGTTATTCAATTTGCAGGAGTATATGAACTTTCCTTTTTTGTTGTTGTTATTGAAGACTAACTTTAGTCCATGGTGATCTGATAGAATGCATGGGATTATTTCCATCTTCTTGTATCTCTTAGGCTTGTTTTGTATCATGGTCATACTCTTTTATTTTAAGGTGAAATATTCTGCAGATATCTGTGAAATTCAATTATTTCATAACTTCTGTTAATTCCACTGTGTCTCTGTTTTAGTTTCTGTTTGCATGATCTGTCTATAGGCAAGAGTGGGGTGTTGAAGTCTCCCATTATTATTGAGTGAGAATCAGTTTGAGCTTTGAGTTTCAGTAACTTTTTTTTTACATATGTGTGTGGCCTTTTGTTTGGGGCTTAGATATTCAGAATTGAGAGTTCATCTTGGTGGATTTTCCCTTGATGAGTATGAGTATTATTTTTTGATAACTTTTGTTTTTAAGTATATTTGGTTGAATAATAGAATAGTGACTTCATCTTATTTTTTGTAACCAGTTGTTTGCAAATTTTTTTCTAGGATTTTTCTTTGAGGTAGTGTCTGTTTTAGTCACTGAGGTATGTTTCCTGTATGCAAAAAAAAAAAACAAAAAACAAACAAACAAAAAAAAAACCTGCTTGGTCCTGTTTATATTTCCAATCTGGTAGCCTATGCCTTTTTCTTGGAGAACTGAGTCCATTGAACTTGAGAGCTATTAAAGACTGATGATTGTTGGTTGCTGTTATTTTCCTTGTTAGTGTTTGTATTCTTTTTATGACTCTCTTGTTTTTTATTTGTTCTAGATGATTAATTTCTTGTTTGCTTTGGTGGGGGAAGGAGAGTAGTTTCTCTCTTTGTGTTTAAATTCTCTTCTTATCCTTTGTAGGACTGGATTATTGGAAAGATATGTTTAAATTTGATTTTGTCATGGAATATCTTGGTTTCTCCATCTATGGTGATTGAGAGTACTCCTGGGTATAGTAACCTAGGTCAGTATCTGTTGTCTCTCAGGGGCCTGTATGACATCTGTCCAAGATCTTCTTTCTGGCTTTTAGGGTCTCCTTTGGTATGTCTGGTATAATTCAGGTAGTTCAACATTTATATGTTACTTGACCATTTTCCCATTCCTCTTTTAATATTCTTTCTTTTTTGTGCATTTAGTGTTCTAATTATTATGTGATGGGAGGAACTGATTTTTTGGTCAAATTTGTTCTTTGCTCTGTAGGATTCTTGTATGTGTATGGGCATCTCTTTCTATAGGGTGGGGAAGATTTCTTCTATGATTTTGTTGAAGTTGTTTCCTGGCTCTTTACATTGGAAATCTTCTCTCTCTTCCATTCCTTAGCAAGCCCCAATCAAATGCTGTCCTATTAAGAGTTGCCTTTCTCATATTGTATATTCACAGCAGTAAAAATAAAACAGAAGTTGGTACCAGGGACTAGGGTATTGCTTTTATTTGGAATAATGTGGATTTGGGAACTTAGGATTTGAAAAGAACTGTAAGTGCTTTCTTACTAGGCTATCATAGTAGGAATATAAAAGACATTCCTTCCTGATAATACTTTGAACTGTGCAGACCTGGTCCAAGAGGTTTCAGTGGAGAATGTCAATATGTGGCATAGAGACTGTTTTGTGGGATTTTGTTGAAGAGTAGGGCTGATTTTTGTTATTGAATAGTGTAGCTGAGGTTAAGATAAAGACATTTATATTAATCACATTGACAAAGGAAAGCTCAAAAAAGCCCAGCATAGAAAGTTTTGAACAAGCATAGCAAGGTGAGAAAGGTAAAATATCCAATGTATTTTATTAAAGTGACACAATAAAGTGAAATGGAGTTGAATCCTCTGTTTACATTTAATTAATGGAGTAGTGAACTTGGGGCCAGATTCCATCCAGCTAAATTTTGGTGCAGGCATGGTAGTACAAGCCTTTAATCCTAGGAAGCAAAGGAAAATAGATGCCTGATTTAAAAGCCAGCCTAGTCCATGGCAAGTTTCAAGTGAAGTAAGGTCCAGGTTTGGTGGACCACATTTTTAATACCAGTGCTTTGGAGAAAGGCATGCCAATCTCTGAGTTCAAAGTCAGTCAAATTCCAGGACTGCCATGCATAGGCAGTGAAGGAAATCTAGTAAAAATGTAATAGAACAAGGGGGTTATGTTATAGCTACGTCATGAAGAACTTAGCCGCTTTGGCCACGTGGCTCTGGCTTTAGAGTCCAGAATAAAAGGAACTACTGGGACAATTGATGCTAGTTAGCAGTGCTAAGACATTACTGGTGATTAACAAGAGACCAGTATCACTGAGGTAAAATCTTCTGGGAAGTGTTTTCTGAGATCACAAAGAAGCTGTGTTCCAGAGATAGGCATGGTTAACCTCATGCTGCTGATGTACTTGGCAATGTGTGAGAGTCACCCAGGTGTTACTGGTTTCAAAGGCATGAAAGAGGTCAGGAAAAGTAAGTGAGGCTTGGCACTATGAGAAGCCATGGAAGGGCTGTGGTGAAGGTGCAAATTCAGTTCCTGTTGATGACCCAGGGATGAAGGAGTCAAGCAAATAATTTGTGTCTTGGCACCATGAAGAGGGCCTATGAGAGGTTACTAGTGAAGCCTAATTGCAGTAGAAGATCCCAGTGTATTGTAGATTCCAGGACTATGGGATGGTCACAAAAACAGTATCAGCAGTGGAGTGGATCACCCTGAGTTTAGAATGCTAGAGATGGCAGAGCTGGAGAAGTGATACCATCACTTTGGAGGAGCCCAGAAGATCATGTGTGGATCTTAGACATTGAAACAAGAAGCTATATCATTGAAGTTGCCTTGAAGAACCCAAGAGATGTCAGGGACATAGGCTATTTGCTGAAGAATGCTTTTAACAGAGAGTGGAACGAGCTCAGGGGAATGAAGTTTGTGGCACTCAACAAAGATGAAAAAGGACGGGAAGATCTGAAGACTTCCTTAAAATCAGAAATAGAGATGCAGAGTTGGAGATTGCCTAGATAGTTTTCTGTCTTGCTTTGGGGATTACTGTTAAGTGATTGAATGAAATCTCAGAAGACTTCGAACTTTGGATTTTTAACATTGTTGACTACTATAGACTAAGGGGACCTTTGAAGTTGGATTAAATATATTTTGCATTATGCTATGTTTAGGTATGGTCCCCATAGACTCATATGTTTGAACAAGTCTATGGGGGCCAGGGAGTGTAATTTGATGGTTTGTATATTCTCTGCCTAGGGAGTGGCATTATTAGAAGGTGTGGCCCTGTTGGAGTAGGTGTGTCACTGTGGCAAAGGGCATTAAGACTCTCATCTTAGGTGCCTGGAAGACAGTATTCTGCTAGCAGCCTTCAGATGGAGACATAGAACTCAGTTCCTCCTGCACCATCCCTGCCTGAATGCTGCCATGCTCCCACCTTGATGATAATGTACTGAACCTCTGTACCTGTAAGCCAGGCCCAATTAAATGTTGTCCTTTTAAAAGTTGCATTAGTCATTTTCTTAGTCAGAGTTTCTATTCCTGCACGAACATCAAGACCAAGATGCAAGTTGGGGAGGAAAGAGCTTATTCAGCTCACACTTCTACATTGCTGTTCATCACCAAAGGAAGTCAGGATTGAAACTTAAGCAGGAGCTGATGCAGAGGCCATGGAGTAATGTTACTTACTGACTTGCTCCCCTTGGCTTACTCAGCTTTGATTTTTTTTTTTTTATAGAACCCAGGACTACCAGCCACAATGGGCCCTCCTCTCTTGATCACTAATTGAAATAATGCCTTATAGCTAGATTTCATGGAGGCATTTCCTCACCTGAATCTCCTTTCTCTGTGATCACTCCTACTTGTGTCAGGTCAACACACAAAGCCAGTCAGTACAGTCAGAGTTTCTGTTCACAGCAGTAGAACCCTTAGACAGCCTGTGAGCCTGCTTGTGGTGGAGTTCTTGGGAGTCAAGCAGTGAGGGTGTCTGTACCTCTGGCTCTGCCCCAGGACAATTTGTAGGCTGGATGGAAGTTGAGTCTCTGGCAGGGTCAGGCAGATAGGGTCTGCCTCCACTGGTCTCTGTGAGGTCCCAGTTAGGCCACATATTAAGGTGCTGGTTGCGTTTCTCAACTGTGAGCTTGGTTGTGTTCGATTACCTGGGAGTCAAGCTGTTTCTGACTGAAGGAGAGGTTCTGGAGAACCTGCTTTTGAGACTTACATTTCAATTTTGCTTTATTTATCTTAAAACATAGTGAAAATAAACACGGAAGTTTTCAGGTATAAATAATAAAATGTCTTCAATAATATAATGAGGATCAGAAGATATTGCACAAAAATGTCTATTTTCAATAAAAATAAAATTGTAAAAAAACAGACACCAGAACTTGAAAAATGTAGTATATAAACAATATTGTACTAGAATGTGTGTGTGTGTGTGTGTGTGTGTGTGTGTGTGTAACCATATTTCACAACATTTGATTTATAAAACAATGGAGAGAATGTCCTATGTGTTTATATGTTTCTGGCTTCCACGTATTTAGTGGTTTTTCTATTTTCTGTGTGTGTGTGTGTGTGTGTGTGTGTGTGTGTGTGTGATATCAATAACCCATACCATAAATGAAAGAAATGTATGTCAAATGGAATAATAATTTGCCTTTCTGCTTGGAGGTAATATCTAAATTTATTACCCTAGCTGGTAAACAATGCCTTCTCACCTTTTAGCCTATGAAAGTATGGCAGAATAGAATCATGCTTCATACAGCAAAGAACCTTCTGAACTTCCCTTGTGCTCTAAGAACATTATCTCTTCTCTTGTGATGATTCTAAATTTCAACTCTTCAGTCTGTGATGTTACACCTTTTGCCATCTGCAATGACTTAAATGTACTTTGGTGCATCTTCTTTCTTTTTCTTATAAAGACAATCATGATAACATTTAAATATCTATAAATTATTAAATTGATGAGATTCCCTAGGTATATTTCTACATTTTTATAATTTTCAAATTTTACTACCATATTATGATATATTTCTTGGGAAAAGAAGTAAAATTTGATGCTTACAATCACTTGATAGTCATATTTTAATGATAGGATTGTTTCTTTCACTAGGTGTCATGGCCTGTGGTTTAGCTTTAAAAACATAAATATATAACATATAAATTCTAGTTTCAATAGAAATGCTAATGCAGATTGATGATAAATATTTGATGAACGTCTTTTTATTTATTTATACATTTTTATTTTTATTTAGATATTTTTATTTACATTTCAAATGTTATCCCTTTTCTGTATTTCCCTTCTGGAAACCCCCTATCCCATCCTCTCTCCGCTGCTTCTATGAGGATGCTTACCCACCTACCCACCTACTCCCGTATCCTCACCCTTGAAATCTCCTACTCTTGGGGATCAAGCCTTCACAGGATCAACATCCTCTCCTCCCATTGATGCCCTACAAAGCCATCTTCTGCTACATATGCAACTGGAGCCATTAGTCCTCCATATGTACTCCTTGGTTGGTAGTTTAGTCCCTGGGAGCTATGGAAGATCTGTTTGGTTGATAATGTTGTTCTTCCTATGGAGTTACAAACCTCTTCAGTAGCTTAAGTTCTCTAATTCCTACAATGGGGACCCAGTGCTCAGTCCAATGATTGGCAGCAAGCCTTCCCCTCTGTATTTGTCAGGCTCTGGCAAAGCATTTCAGGAGACACCTATATCAGGCTCCTGTCAGCAAGTACTTCTTAGCATCTGCAATACTGTTTGTGTTTGATATCTGTATATGAGATAGATCTCCAGGAAGGGCAGTCTCTGGATGGCTTTTCTTTCAGTCCCAGCTCTATACTTTGTCTCCATATTTCCTCCCCTTGGGTAAATTGTACCCCCTTCTAAGAAGGTCTGAGGCATCCACACTTTGGTCTTCCTTCTTCTTGACTTTCATGTGGTCTGTGAATTGTATCTTGGGTTTTATGTGCTTCTGGGCCAATATCCACTTATCAGTGAATACATACCATGTGTGTTCCATTGTGATGGGATTATCTCACCGAGAATATTTTCTAATTCCATCCATTTGCATAAGAATTTCATGAAGTCATTGTTTTTAATAGCTGAGTAGTACTCCATTGTATAAATGTTATACATTTTCTTTATCCATTTCTCTGGATATAAAATTAAATCAAACAAATCGGTAGCCGTCCTCTACTCAGAGGATAAACAGGCTGAGAAAGAAATTAGGGAAGTGACACCCTTCACAACAGTCTTAAATAATGTAAAAATACCTTGGTGTGTCATGAACCAAGAAAGTGAAAGATCTATATGACAAGAACTTCAGGTCTCTGAAGAAGGAAGTTGAAGAAGACCTCAGAAAATGGAAAGATCTCCTATGCTAGTGGATTGACAAGATTAATATAATAAGAATGGCCATATTATGGAAAGCAATCTACACATTCAATGCAATCCCTGTCAAAGTTCCATCTCAATTCTTCAAGAGCAATTTGCAAATTCATTTGGAATAACAAACAAACTAGGATAGTGAAAACTATTCTTAACAATAAAAGACCTTCTGGGGGAATCACCATCCATGACCTCAAGGTCTATTATAGAGCATTGGTAATAAAAACTACATGCTGTTGGTACAGAGGCAGGCAGGTAGATCAATGGACAGTCATTAATAGTCACCCAACCAAAAAAAGGCCAGGACCAGATGGGTTTAGTGCAAAGTTCTATCAGAACTTCAAAGAAGACCTAATGCCAATACTCTTCAAAGTATTCCACAAAATTGAAACAGAAGGAACACTACCCATTTCTTTCTGTGAAGCCACAGTTATACTGACACCAAAACCATAGAAACACCCAACAAAGAGAGGGAAATTCCAACCAATTTCCTTTATGAATATGGATGCAAAAATACTCAATTAAATTCTTGCAAACTGAATCTAAGAACATATCAAAATGATCATCCATCATAATCAAGTAAATTTTATCCCAGAGAAGCAGGGATGGTTCCATTTATGAAATCCATCAATGTAATCTACTATATAAACAAACTCAAAGAATCAATACATATGATAATTTCATTAGATGCTGAGAAATCATTTGACAAAATCAAACATCCCTTCATGAGAAAAATATTGGAAAGATCAGGAATTCAAGGCCCATACCTAAACATAGTAAAAGCAATACATAGCAAACCAGTAGCCAACCCCAAACTATATGGAGAGAAAGTTGAAGCAATCCCACTAAATCCAGGGACTAGGTAAGGCTGTCAACTCTCTCCCTAACTATTCAATATAGTACTAAAATTCTTAGGCAGAACAATTAGACAGCAAAAGTATGTAAAAAGGATACAAATTGGAAAAGAAGAAGTCAAAATATGACTATTTGTGGATTATGTGATAGCATACTTAAGTGACCTCAAAACTTCCACCAAAAAAAAAATACAGCTGATAAACAGCTTGAGCAAAGTGGCTGGATATAAAATTAACTCAAACAAATCAATGGCCTTCCTCTACACAATGGATAAATAGGCTGTATGACAAGAACTTCCAGACTCTGAAGAAAGAAATCTAAGAAGAACTCAGAAGATGGAAAGATCTCCCATGCTCATGGATTGGCAGTATTATACAGTAAAAATGGATATCTTGCCAAAAGCAATTTACAGATTCAATGCAATCCCCATCAAAATTCCAACTCAATTTTCATAGAGTTAGAAAGAGTGATTTTTCCAAATTCATCTAGAATAACAAAAAGACCTAGGATATTGAAAACTATTCTCAACAATAAAAAAAACTTCTAGGGGAATCACCATCTCTGACCTCAAGCTGTATGACATAGATTTTGTGATTAAAAACTGCATGGTTTTGGTACAGAGACAGGAAGATAGATCAGGGGAATAGAATTGAAGACCCAGAAGTGAATGTATACAACTATGATACTTTGATTTTTGGCAAAGATGTTAAACCATCCAGTGGAAAAGATAGCATTTTTAACAAATGATTTAACTCATGGTTAGCATGCAGAAGAATGCAAATTGATCCATTCTTAATCTCCTTGTACAAAGCTCAAGGCAAAGTGGATGGAGGACATCCACCTAAAACCAGATACACTGAAAGTAATAGAAAAGAAAATGGGGAAGAGCGCCAAATACATTAGCACAGGGGAAAATTTCCTGAAGAGAACATCAATAGCTTATGCACTAAGATCAAGAATTAATAAATGAGACTTGATAACTTTACAAAGCTTCTATAAGGCAAAGGACACTGTCCATAGGACAAAACAGCAACCAACAGATTGAGAAAAGATCTTTACCAAACCTACATTCTCAAAAGACAACAAGTGCTGGCGAGGATGTGGAGAAAGAGGAACACTCCTCCACTGTTGGTGGGATTGCAAAATGGTAAAATCGCTCTGGAAATCAGTTTGGCGGTTCCTCAGAAAATTGGGCATGTCACTTCCAGAGGACCCTGGCATACCACTCCTGGGCATATACCCAGAGGATTTCTCTGCATACAATAAAGACACATGCTCCACTATGTTTTTAGCAGCCTTGTTTATAATAGCCAGAAATTGGAAGGAGCCCAGATATCCCTCAAAGGAGGAATGAATACAGAAAATGTGGTATATTTATACAATGGAATACTACTCAGCAATTAAAAATAATGAATTCATGCAATTTGTAGGTAAATGGTTAGATCTGGAAAATATCATCCTAAGTGAGTTAAGCCAATCACAAAAGAATACACATGAAATGCAATCACTGATAAGTGGATATTAATGAGCCCAGAAGCCCTAAATACTCAAGGCACAATTAGCAAGTCAAATGATTCCCAAGAAGAAGAAAAAGGAGAGGACCCTGTGCCTGAAAAGAATTGATCCAGTTTTGTAGACCCAGAACAGAGAAATCGTGGGGGGGGGGATGATTGGGGAATAGTTGGGGGGAGAGGAATTATGGGACTTATGGTAGGGGGGAACTGGGAAAGGGGAAAGCCTTTGGAATGTAAACAAAGAATATAGAAAATAAAAATTAAAAAAAAAGAATTCTACAGACTCAACGGAATACTAATAAAAATTTCAACAAAAAAAAAGAAGACTAATATCCAATATATTCAAAGAACTCAGCAAGTTAGACTCCAGATAATCAAAAACCCTATTAAAGTGAGGGTACAGACCTAAACAAAGCATTCTCAACTGAGTAATGCCAAATGGCTGAGAAGCACATAAAGAAATATTCAACATCTTTTGTCATCAGGGAAATGCAAATCAAAACTACCCTGAAATTCCACTTTACACCAATCAGAATGGCTAAGATCAAAAACTCAGGTGACAGCAGATGCTGGCAAAGATGTGGAAAAGATTAACATTCCTTTATTGCTGTTGGGATGGCAAGCTGGTACAGCCACTCTGGAAATCAGTTTGTCAGTTCCTCAGAAAATTGGAAATAATACTTCCTGAGGACCCAGATATACCACTCCTGGGCATATACCCAGAAGATGCTCCAGCATGTAATAAGAACACTGTTCATGGCAACCTTATTATAATAGCCAGAAGCCAGAATATAAAGAATGTCCATCACTGGGTGTGGTGGTGCACGCCTGTAATCCCAGCACTTGGGGGGCAGAAGCAGGTGGATTTCTGAGTTCAAGGCCAGCCTGGTCTACAGAGTGAGTTCCAGGACAGCCAGGACCACACAGAGAAACCCTGTCTCAAAAAAACAAAACAAAACAAAACAAAACAAAACAAAAAACAACAAAAAACAAAACAAAACAAAAAAAGAATGTCCCTAAACAGAGGAACAGAGGAATGGATACAGAAAATGTACATTTATACAATTGAGTACTGCTCAGCTATTAAAAAAAAAAGAATTTACAAAATTCTTAAGTGAATTGATGGAACTAGAAAATATCATCCTGAGTGAGTTATCCCAGTCACAAAAGAACACACATGATATATACTCACTGATAATTGGATAATAGCCCAGAAGCTTGGAATACCCAAGATACAATTTACAGATCACATGAAGCTCAAGAAGAAGGAAGACCAAAACATGGATTCTTTGATTCTTCATAGATAGGTAGCAAAATACCCATGGGAGGAGATACAGAGACAAAGTGTGGAACAAAGGCTGAAGGAAAGGACATCCAGAGACTGCCATACCTGGGGATCCATCTCATATACAGTCACCAAACCCAGACACTGTTGTTGATGCCAACAAGTGCTTGCTGACAGGAACCTGAAATAGTTGCCTCCTGAGAGACTCTGCCAGTGCCTGACAAATACAGAGGTTGATGCTGTCAGCAAACCATTGGATTTGCACACAGTCCCTCATGGATGAGTTAGACAAAGGACTAAAGGAGCTGACTGGGTTTGCAACCCAATAAGAGGAACAGCAATATGAAGCAACCAGTACCCCAGAGATCCCAGGGACTAAATCACCAACCAAAGAGTACATATGTAGGGATGCTTGGCTCCAGCTGCATATGTAGCAGAGGATGGCCTTGTTGGTCATCAATGGAGTAGAAGCTCTTGGTCCTGTGAAGGCTTGATGCCCCAATGTCAGGGAATATCAGGGTAGGGAAATGAGAGTGGGTGGGATAGTGTGCAGGGGGAGGGTGACTGGATAGGGGTTTTTGGAGAGGAAACCAGGAAAGGGGATAACATTTGGAATGTAAATAGAGAAAAATATTTAATAAAAATACTTGAGAGTTTAAAGAAAATATACTTTAAATCATTGAACATTTTAAAAGACCTTTAAAACTTGGACTACTTTTTGTGTCATTAACATGAAGGCCTGAGGACAGAAAAGGAAGAGATTAATGTTGCTTGAAAATGATGTGTTTGTGTGTCAACTAGAAAGGGAAGGAATGTCATATTTAGCTTCACCTGTCCACATCACAAAACCTATAGTAACCTGGGAGGAAGGACCTTGATTTGCATTCATTTTGAACAGACTGATGTGGGTCTATCACCTTGAGGCATTTGCTTATTGTCTAATTGTTGTTATAGTTCCAAGTCTGCAGTGGGTAGTGTAGTCAGACAGGTAGGATTGTCCCAGACATTGTGGTAACAGCCCTAGGCAGGTAAGCTTGTGCTGTATAAGAGAAGTATCTGAGAAATCCAGAAGAATCAACAGCTCTGCAGACAACCTTAATTCTTCACTATTGTTTTATTTTTGCCTTCAGGTTCTTGCCTGAGTTCCAGTATTGTTGGCATCTTTCTAGGACAGAGTAAGTTAATAAGCCCTTTTCTTTACCAATATCACCTTTAGTCAAAGTAATCTATTACAGCAACAGAAAAGCAGAGTAACACACAGTACTGTTCACTTTTATAATTCCTTTAATAATGCTTTTTTTTCTCCTGGAAGATATGATGTAAGCTAACAATATTGTAATATGTATTCTTTTTAAATCTTTTATTAAAATATAAGATTACAGTTAAAATGTATGTGGTCTTTATCTCTTTGGCTCTTGCCCATTGAAGTTATGATGAACATTTATCTTCTCTTTAAATTTATGTAGGATATCATTTTGTAAAATTTAATATGGAAATATTATTGATTATATGTAATTTGCACGTTATTTTACAAATTTACCTCTGAATGTTCTAATGATGTTTGAATAAAAAATATACTTACAATGGAGTATCCAATGTATGTTATGATATATCATTTGATACAAATTAATTCATCTCAAATATTGAGTTTTTATGATGCATGATCTGCTTAATATATTGAAAATGTTATATTAGCTTTGTGTCAAGATTACACAATATCTGACATTGACTGGACAAACATGCCATGATGGTATACCGACACAGATTACTCAGGTAAGAAATCTTTATATAGTACAGGTTCTGGAGATTCAAAGCAAGCATCTAACCAATTCCTTCGCTTTCCCCATTTAGAATGCACAGTAACTAGTCACATCATTGCCAAGAATAAAGGGGTTCCTCAGTCACTTCAGTGCTAAGCTCTCAGTGCCATGATCCCACCTCCTAAGTGTCCATAACACCTCCAAATACTACCATGCTGGTCAAGCATGATAATATGTTGAGTCTTTGGGGAAAGACACTTAGGATAACTACAAAGCATTTATTAAATAAATTAAAATAGAGAAAATTTCATAAATTTGGCTTTAGAAATTCACTTCTTAGAAATGGAAAAATGACAACATTACTGGGACCAAGAACCCATTGCTTGATCATCTATCCCCAGGGAGAACCTATTGCCATTATTCTGCTAATGGAAGTAGTACTGAACCAATTCCCAATGACTTAATGCTGTATTTAAGTTAGTGTAGTTTTTCATCTTTGATCTCAAAAGCTTTTTCTTGCTATATATGATTATTACCACAGAAACTGATAACAATTCAAGATACAGAGAATAAATAAGAGATTTGTGAATGCTCAGCTGAAAGTAGGATATTTATATCACATATCCTTTTGCCAAAGCTTAGGGATCATCATGGAAGCTGAGAGAAAGGATTTTAAGAAGCAGATTGTAAGGAAATAGTAGTTTCAGGACACAAAAGGATAGATTCCTATATGTACTCACAGCAATTGTGACAGCATGCAGGAAACCTATGCAGTCTTCATTCTGATGAACATGCAGCATGGAGGTGTGTGTGTGTGTGTGTGTGTGTGTGTGTGTGTGTGTGTGTGTGTAAGAAGTCCCAACATTATTAGAGAATCAAGTAGAACTTCTTTCCTTCCTTCCTTCCTTCCTTCCTTCCTTCCTTCCTTCCTTCTTTCCTTCCTCCTTCCTTCTTTCCTTCCTCTTTCCTTCTTTCCTTCCTCTTTTCTTCTTTCATTCCTTCCTCTTCTTTCTTCCTTCTTTTCTTTCTTTCTCTCTCTCTTTCTTTCTTTCTTTCTTTCTTTCTTTCTTTCTTTCTTTGTGTTTGTGTGCGTGTATTTGTGTTTGTTTAAAGTGTCACATAAAAGTTCTGTGAACATGGTGTGGTAGAGGTGGCTGGAGTTGCGACAGGGAGTGAATGCCCTTTTCTGAAAAAAAGGAGTGGAATGAACAGTAGAAGTAAGCAGATGGCCAAGGAGGAACTTTGAAGAGAGGAATGAAGGGAAACTGATCCAGTTGTAAAAATAAATTGATTTTAAAACATGTATTGAAATCCTCAAAGAACCAGTAAAAGAGAATGAAATGGAAAATTGTTTCTACTAATATAAAGCTTAATTTATATGTTATATTAGTTGAATATAACTCTCCTGTTTGTTGTTTTGAGTGCATTTCTTGTAAATGATGTGAAAAACACGCTTTTCCTCTTATTGCTGTAAGCTTACAGAAATTCAGAACTATTTGAAGGTGAAATTGCATACTTCAAATAATACCACAAGATGGTGCCAAAGTACATATATTTAACTGCCTGACTCTTTTGTATGATGTGTGTGTGTGAATTTTTCCTATGAAACACATGTAATTGAAGAACATCAATCTGGGTAACCATCACAGTGGCTGAGTGGGGCTCTTCCCTTCATTCGGTGTCTGTCATGGTATGTTATTAGAAACCAAGGTCAAGAACTAAAGATTTAGCTGTGAATTAGAACTGGAAACTAAGCACAGGACAGTGGGATTGTACACAGTCATCGATCCCTACTAGAGAATGCCTGTAAACTGCATTTTACATTGCATTTTTAATTTCAAATACATATTTCAATTGTTAAATTATTTAAGAAATAATTAAATTATTTTAAAGATCTAAATACTACCAAAATAAAAATTAAAAATTACATCTCAGAAGTAAAATACAACTTAGTTCCCTTAACAATCTTTTTGTTATTTGGTAACAGTGAATTGCAAATGACTTACCATTATGTATATGCATAGTACCAGTGTACACTCACAACAAAACTGATCACAATTCTTTATGCAAAATTCAATATTATATCTGTCACCGTGAAGGTTCAGAAAATTTTAAGATTTTGGTTTTAATTTCATATGAGAGTATTGTATTGTATAATTTTTTTTCCTCTTTCTTCACTATATTTTTTTCCTATACCTGGTCTTCACAATCTCTTGGAAATTTATTAGTTATTATTGTGGTATGTGTGTGTGTGGGTGGGTTGTATGTGTGTGTGTGTGTGTGTGTGTGTGTGTGTGTTTATTGGTCTATGTCTGCTACTGCAAATATAGGGTATCTTCGCTGAGGGTAAGAGCTGCAGTAATCAGTAGGTATAAGGATAAGTTATTAGGAATTATGCTGGTTTAGGCAATTTGCAGTTGTAGGTTATCTTCTGTGGTCCAAGACCCACCAACAATGAGTAGTGGGCTAAGTTTACAATATCAGGTATGAAATATTTCCTATTGAGCTAGTCTTAAATAAAAGGAGATCAGTGAGGATGCAATTTCCACAATTGTGTATTTTAGACTATTTTGCCATGTTTTCATTATTATTATTATTATTATTATTATTATTATTATTTTCTATATTCCTTATTTACATTCCAAATGCTTTCCCCTTTCCTGGCTCCCCCCTCACCATATGTCCCTTAAGTTCTTTTTTCTCCTCCCATTCCCCAAGCACCCCCTCCCCTTTCTCTGTCCTGGTACTCCCCTACAATACTGGATCAAGCCTTTTCAGGACAAAGGACCTCTTCTTCCTTCTTCTTGGGAACCATTTGATATGGTAATTATGTCTTGAGTATTCAGAACTTCTAGGCTGATTAATATCCACTTATCAGTGATTGCATTTCATGTGTCTTCTTCTGTGATTGGGTTACCTCACTTAGAATGATGTTATGGTTTGTATATGCTTTTCCCAGGGAGTGGCACTATTAGGAGGTGTGGCCTTATTGGAGTAGGTGCGTCACTGTGGGTGTGGGCTTAAGCACTTCACTCTAGCTGCCTGGAAGTCAGTCTTCTACTAGTAGCCTTCAGATGAAGATGTAGAACTCTCAGCTCCTCCAGTACCATATCTGCCTGGATGCTGCCATGTTTCTGCCTTGATGACAATGGACTGAACCACTGAGCCTGTAAGCCAGCCCCAATTAAATTTTGTCTTTTATAAAATTTGCATTGGTCATAGTGTCTGTTCACAGCAGTAAAACCCTAACTAAGACAGAAGTTGGTACCAGGAGTGGGGTATTGCTGTGATAGGCACGACCATGCTTTTGTTTGGAAGAATGTGGATTTTGGGACTTTAGATTTGGAAAGCCATGGAATGCTTTAAGTGGGGCTTAATGGGCCAGCCTAGTAGGAATATGGAAGACAGTGGTGTTGAGGGTCATTTTAACTGTGTAGGCCTGATGGCCCAAGAGGTTTCAGTGGAGAAGAACTTTAATATGTGGCTGAGAGACTGTTTTTGTGATATTTTGGTGAAGAAAATGGCTGCTTTTTGCCATTGTCTGAAGAGACTCCCTAGGGCTAATGTAAAGAGATTTATATTAATTGCATTTGCAAAGGAAGTCTCAAAAAAGCCCAACAAAGACTTTGTTCTCTGATTAAGTCTGATAAAGAGAATTTTGAACCAACATAGCAAGCTGAGAAAGGAAAGGTACAAAATATATAGTTTGAGTATTAAAGGGACTCCAGGTAATGAAATGGAGCTGAATTCTAGGATATTGAATTAAGGGAGTGGTGACCTTGGGGCAAGATTCCACCCAGCTAAATTTTAGTCCAGGCAGGTAGTACAAGCCTTTAATCCCAGGAGGCAAAGATAAGCACATATCTGAGTTCAAGGCCAGCCTAGAACAGAGCAAATTCTAGGTGAAGAAAAACTTTAATCCAGGCTTGGTGGACCACACCTTTAATCCCAGTGCTTAGGAGACAGGCATGCAGATCTCTTGAGTTCAATGTCAGTCTAAGGAGCAAGATTCAGGACAGCCAATTTAGGCAGTGAAGGAGCTGGGAAAAAGGAAGCTAGCGATAATGTAATAGAACAAGGGGGGCCAGTGTTCCAGCTCCTGCAATCAGCAGAACTCAGCAGCTTCAGCCATGTATCTCTGGCTTTATATTCAAGAGGATAAGGAGACTACTAGGACAATTGATGCTGGTTATCTGGAGCTAAGAAATTAGTGGTGATTAAGAAAAGACCAGCATCACTGAGGTGAAATTTGGGAAGTGTTTTCTGAGAGCACCATGAAGCTGTATTTCTGAGATAGCCAAGTGTTCCTCATGCTGCAGCTGTACTGGGTGACATGTAAGAATCATCCAGGTGGTACTGGTTTTGAAGGCATGAAGGCATCATGAAGAACAACTGAGGCTTTGTACTTTGAGAGGCCATGGAAGGTCATTGGTGAAAGTGTACCCTCAGTTGTAATTGACAGCCCAGGACTGAAGAGGT
Source organism: Apodemus agrarius (assembly GCA_964023405.1). NCBI lineage: Eukaryota > Metazoa > Chordata > Mammalia > Rodentia > Muridae > Apodemus > Apodemus agrarius. The sequence continues at coordinate 77,752,779 of OZ030017.1, forward strand.
CATGCAAAGGAGTTGAGGCTTGGTACCATGAAGAGAGCCTATGAAAGGCTTTGGTGAAGCATAGTTGCAGTGGAAGACCCTAGCATATTGGAGATGCCAGTACCATGGGATGACCACCAAGAACAGTAGTGGCAGTGAGTGAATCAATCTGAACTTAGAGTGCTACAGAGGGCAGAGCTGGAGAAGTGACACCAGCTCTTTGGAGATACACAGAAGATCATGTGTGGATCTCAGATATTGGAATAAGAAGCTGTGAAGCTGAAATTGACTTGTGGTATCCAAGATGTTAAAGATGCCAGAGCCACGGGATGCCTGCCAAGGAAAGCTGCTAACAGGGAGTGGAACCAGCCCAGGAGAAAGAACCTTGTTGAAGTCAACAAAGATGAAAAAGGAGTTGAATATCTGAAGACTGCTTTGCCATCAGTCATGGAGATGCGGAGTTTGGACTTTGTTCAGCTGTTTTCCTCTCTTGCTTGGGGGATTACAGTTAAGTGATTGGATGAATCTCAAAAGGGACCTTGAACTTTGAACTTTTAATACTGTTGAGACTGCTATAGACTACAGGGACTTTTGAAGTTGGACTGAATATATTTTTCATTATGCTATGTTTAAGTATGGACCCCATAGACTCATGTTTTAACAAGCCTATGGAGGCCATGGAGTGGTATGTTATGGTTTGTATATGCTTTTCCCAGGGAGTGGCACTATTAGGAGGTGTGGCCTTGTTAGAGTAGGTGTGTCACTGTGGGTGTGGGTTTAAGACCTTCACCCTAGTTGCCTGGAAGTCAGTCTTCTACTAGTAGCCTTCAGATGAAGATGTAGAACTCTCAGCTCCTCCAGTACCATATCTGCCTGGATGCTGCCATGTTTCTGCCTTGATGACAATGGACTGAACCACTGAGCCTGTAAGTCAGCCCCAATTAAATGTTGTCTTTTATAAAATTTGCATTGGACATAGTGTCTGTTCACAGCAGTAAAACCCTAACTAAGACAGATGATATTTTCCAGTTCCAACCATTTGCCTAAAAATTACATGAATTCACTGTTTTTAATTGCTGAGTAGTATTCCATTGTATAAATGTACCACATTTTCTGTATCCATTCCTCCATTGAGGGACATCTGGGTTCTTCCCAGCTTCTGGCAGTTATGAATGAGGCTGCTGTGAACATAGTGGAGCATGTGTCTTTGTTGCATGCAGGGGAATTCTCTGGGTATATGCCCAGGAATGGTATAACAGGGTCCTCTGGAAGTGTCATGCCCAGTTTTCTGAGGAACCTCAAGACTGATTTCCAGAGTGGTTGTACCATCTTGCAATCCCACCAGCAGTGGAGGAGTGTTCCTGTTTCTCCACATCCGCGCCAACACCTGCTGTCTCCTGAGTTTTTAATCTTAGCCATTCTGATTGGTGTGAGGTGGAATCTCAGGGTTGTTTTGATTTGCATTTCCCTTATGACTAATGATGTTGAACATTTCTAAAGGTGCTTCTCAACCACCCGAAGTTCGTCAGGGGAAAATTCTTTGTTTAGCTCTGTTCCCCTATTTTTAATATGATTTTTGGTTCTCTGGGGTATAACTTCTTGATTTCTTTGTATATATTGGATATTAGCCCTCTGTCAGATGTAGGGTTGGGGAAGATCTTTTCCCAATTTGTTGTTTGCTGTTTTGTCCTTCTGATGATATCCTTTGCCTTATAGAAACTTTGAAATTTATGAGGTCCCATTTGCGAATTCTTGATCTTAGTGCATAAGCTATTGGTGTTCTGTTCAGGAACTTTTCCCCTGTGCCCATGTACTTAGGGGTCTTCCCCAGTTTATTTTCTATTAGTTTCAGTGTGTCTGGTTTTATGTGGAGGTCCTTGATCCACTTGGAGTTGAGATTAGTACAAGGAGATAAGAGTGGATCAATTTGCGTTCTTCTGCATGCTGACCTCCAATTGAACCAGCACTATTTGTTGAAGAGGCTATCTTTTTTTCCACTGGATGGTTGTAGCTCCTTTCAAAGATCAAGTGACCATAATTGTGTGGGTTCATTTCTGGGTCTTCAATTCTATTCCATTGATCTACTTGCCTGCCGTACCAATACCATGCAGTTTTTAACACAATTGCTCTGTAGTACTGCTTGAGGATGTGAATATTGATTCCCCCAGAAGTCCTTTTATTGTTGAGAATAGTTTTAGCTATTCTAAGCTTTTTGTTATTCCAATATTCAAGTACTATGTTGAAAAGATATGTAGAGAGAGGGCAGCCTTGTCTAGTCCCTGATTTTAGTGGGATTGCTTCAAGTTTCTCTCTATTTAGTTTGATGTTGGCTACCAGTTTACTGTATATTGCTTTTGCTATGTTTAGGTATGGGCCTTGAATTCCTGTTATTTCCAAGACTTTTATCATGAAAGGATGCTAAAGTTTGTCAAATGCTTTTTCAGCATCTAATGAAATGATCATGTGGGTTTTTTTTTTTAGTTTGTTTATGCAATGGATTGAGATTTTTTATGTCATGGATGGATTTCCGTATATTGAACCATCCCTGCATCCCTGGGATGAAGCCTACTTTTTCATGGTGGATGATCGTCTTGATGTGTTCTTGGATTCGATTGGCAAGAATTTTATTTAGTATGTTTTCATTGGTATTCATAAGGGAAATTGGCCTGAAGTTCTCTTTCGTTGTTGGATCTTTCTATGGTTTTCTTCTCAGTGTAATTGTGGCTTTATAGAATGAGTTGGGTTGTGTTCCATCTGTTTCTATTTTGTGGAATAGTTTGAAGAGTATTGGCATTAGTTCTTCTTTGAAGTCTGATAGAATTATGTACTAAAACTATCTGTTCCCATTCTTTTTTTGGTTGGAAGACTTTCTATAACCCCTTCTATTTCTTTGGGGGTTATGGTACTGTTTAGATGATCTATTTGATTCTGATTTAATTTTGGAACTTGGTATCTGTCTAGGAAATTGTCCATTTTCTCCAGATTCTCCAGTTGTATTGAATATAGGCTTTTCTAGTAGGATCTGATGATCTCTTGAATTTCCTCAGTTTCTGTTGTTATATCTCCCTTTTCATTTCTAATTGTGTTAATTTGGATAGTGTCTCTGTGCCCTTTGGTATGTCTGGCTAAGGGTGTATCTATCTTTGATTTTCTCAAAGAACCAGCTCCTGGTTTTTTTTGATTCTTTGTATGGTTCTCCTGGTATCATCTTGATTGATTTCAGCCCTGAGTTTGATGATTTCCTGTCTTCTACTCCTCCTGGGTGAATTAGCTTCTTTTTGTTCCAGGGCTTTCAGGTTTTCCATTAAGCTGCTAGTTTATGCTCTCTCTGTTATCTTTTTGGAGGCAATCAGGGCTATGAGTTTTCCTCTTAGCACTGCTTTCATTGTGTCCCATAGATTTGGGTAAGATGTGCCTTCATTTTCATTAAATTCTAAAAGTCTTTGATTTTTTTCTTTATTTATTTCTTGACTAAGGCATCATTGAGTAGTGTATTGTTCAGCTTCCATGAGTATGTGGGCTTTCTATTGTTTTTGTTGCTATTACAGACTCTCTTGGTGGTTTTTCCCCTTGATGAGTATGAAGTTTTCATCACACTTGAAAACTTTTGGTCTATTTTACTGGATATTAGGATGGCAACTCCTGCTTGTTTCCTGGAGCCATTTGCTTAGTAGTCCTTTTTCCATCCTTTTACTCTGAGATAGTGTCTCTCTTTGTTATTGAAGTGTGCTTCTTGTATGCAGAAAAATGTTGGGATCTTTTCTGTGTATCCACTCTGCTAGCTGATGTCTTTTATAGGTATGTTGAGACCATTAATATTGAGAGATATTAAAGACAGAAGAATCTTTGTTCCTGATATCTTTGTCTTTATAGGTGGCTTTATGTGATTGTTGTTCTCTCTTTTTGGCTTTGTTGTGAGATGCTTAATGTCTTGTCCTTTCTTTAGTGCAGGTACCTTTCATGTGTTGGAGTTTTGTTCTAGGATCCTCTGTAGGTCTGAATTCTGTTGAATTTGGTTTTGTCCTGGAATATTTTGGTTTCTGCTTCTTTGTTCACTGAGTGTTTTGCTGGATATGGTATCATAGGCTGACATTTGTGTTCTCTTAAAATCTGTATAATATCTGACTAGGTTCTTCTGGCTTTCATAGTCTCTGTATAGAAGTCTGGCATAATTCTGATATGTCTAACTTTGTATGTTACTTGGCTGTTTTCCCTAGCAGCTTTTAATATTCTTTGTTTGTTCTGTGCATTTAGTGTTTAGTTAATTATGTGATGATAGAATTTTCTTTTCTGGATCCATTTATTTGGTTTTCTATAGGTTTCTTGTACCTTTATAGACAGTTCTTTCTTTAGGTTGCGGAAGTTTTCTTCTATGATTTTGGTGAAGATATTTTCAGATCCTTTAATCTGAAAAGTTTCATTCTCCTCTATTCTGATTATGCTCAGATTTGTTCTTTTCATTGTATCCTGAATTTCTTGGATGCTTTGGATTAGGAGTTTTTTATCTTTTGAATTTTCTTTGAACATTGTGTCAATCTCTTCTACAGTATTTTCTATACTTGAGATTCTCTATTCTGTCTCTTGTATTCTGTTGGTGATACTTACATCTATAATTCCTGACCTCTTTCCTAGGTTTTTCCATTTCTAGGTTTGCCTTCATTTGTGTTTTCTTTATTGTTTTTACTTCCACTTTAGGGACTTGGATTGCTTTATTCAATCCTTCACATGTTTACCTGTGTTTTCCTGTATTTCTTCCAGTGAGTTTTTGATATCCTCCTTAAAGAACTCTTTTATCTTCATGTGATAGGATTTTTAGATTAGCTTTCTGATTTTCAGGTGTGTTGTTGTATGCAGGGCTTACTGTGTTAGGAGAATTGTGTTCCGATGATGCTCATGTATATTGGCTTCTGTTGTTTATGGTCTTGAGCTTGCCTTTTGCCATCTAGATATTCTTGGTGTTTGTTGGTCTGGGTGACTGTCTAGAGTCTGACTCTTTTGTTCATGGGTTGCTTTAGGTCTCCAGGTAGGCCTGCAGTTCTTCCTGTAGCAGACCACCTGTGGAGCCTTCCAACTTGGGGTTTTCACGGGGGCAGAGAAGGTTCTGATCTGTTGCTCTGCCTGCATTAGATCTCCTCAGAGGTCTTCAGACTGTTGTGTCTTCAGTGGAGCAGTTGATATGTTGTCCAACTACTCTGAGTGCAGCAGTTCATCTAGGATGGATGAGGATATAGTGTCTTCACTGGAGCAGACCGATAATTGTCTGCCCCAGAAAAAAGGACCTCATCTACAAATTTAAACTCAGCTACACAACACAGGATGCTGACGCCAATATAGGATAGCTACATAACCTTTTGTCTCAAGGGTGACTAGATAAATAAATAAAATTTCAGGGTATTGAATAATGAATACCTTGAAAGCATGCACTATTTGCAAGTTATTAAGGAACACACACATTGCATGCAAGATGGCAAAACTCAATACTTGGAAAAAGAAAATCTAATCATGAAAATAAAATCTATATCTACAATAACTTGCTAATCATAAAAGAAATTCTGTTTTTTTCTTTTTTTATTGGATATTTTATTTATTTACAATTCAAATGTTATTCCATTTCTCAGTTTCCTCCACCCTGAAAACCCCCATCCCATCTTTCCTCCCCCCCTGTTTTTTGAGGGTGAGAACATACTCAGCCACTTCTGCCTTGCCACCCTGGCATTCCCCTTCACTGGGGCATCAAGTCTTCAGAGGACCAACTGCCTTTCCTCCCGTTGATATCAGACAAGGCCATTCTCTGATTCATATGGGAATAGAGCCATAGTTCCCTCCATGTGTACTCTTTGGTTAGTGATTTAGTCCCTGGGAACTCTGGGGTGTCTGGTTGGTTGATATTGTTGTTCTTACTATGGGTTGGAAACACCTTCAGCTCCTTCAGTCCTTTCTCTAACTCATCTATTGGGTACCTCATGCTCAGTCCAATGCTTGAGTTCAAGCATCTACCTCTGTATTTGTCTGCCTCTGGAAGAGACTCTCAGGAGACAACTATATCAGACTCTTGTCAGCAAGAACATTTTGGCATCTGCAATACAGTCTAGGTTCGGTGTCTGTAAATGGAATAGATCCCAGGTGGGACAGTCTCTAGATGGCTTTTCTTTCAGCCTCTGCTGCACACTGTCTCTGTATTTCCTCCCTTGAGTATTTTGTTCCCCATTATAAGGACTGAAGCAACCACACTTTGGTCTTCCTTCCTCTTGAGCTTCATGTGGTCTGCGAATTGTATCGTGGGTATTCCAACATTTTGGACTAACATTCTCTTATCAGTGAGTGCATACCATGTGAATTCTTTTGTGATTGGGTTATCTCACTCAGGATATTTTCTAGTTCCATCCATTTGCCTAAGAATTTCATAAATTCATTGTTTTTAATAGCCAAGTAGTGCTCCATTATGTAAATGTATCATATATTGTTTCCATTCCTCTATTGAGGAACATCTGAGATCTTTCTAGCTTCTGGTTATTATAAATAACTCTGAAATGAACATAGTGGAACATTTGTCCTTGTTATATGTTAGAGCTTCTTTTGGATATATGCCCAGGAGTGGTATAAATGGGACCTCAGGTAATACTATGTTCGATTTTCTGAAGAACCGCCAGACAGATTTCCAGAGTGATTGAACCAGTTTCCAATTCCACCAACAATGGAGAAATATTCCTCTCTATCCACACCCTGGGCAGCTTCTTGTGCCATCTGAGTTTTTGATCTAAGACATTCTGACTTGCGAGGTAGAAACTGGGTGTTGTTTTCATTTGCATTTCCTGGATTACTAAGGATATTGAACATTTCTTTAGATATTTCTTAGCCATTCATTATTCCTCAGTTGAAAATTCTTTGTTTAGATCTATACCCCATTTTTGTACCCCATTTTTAATAGGAATATTTGGTTCTGTGGAGTGTAACTTCTTGAGTTCTTTGTATATATTGAAATTATCCCTCTATCAGATGTAGAGTTGGTAAAGATCTTTTCCCAATCTGTTGGCTACTGCTTTGTTCTATTGACAGTGTCCTTTGTGTTACATTAGCTTTGACATTTTATGATGTCCTAGTTGTGTATTGTTGATCTTTGAGCATGAGCCATTGATGTTTAAGAAATTTTCTTATATGCCCACATATTTGAGGCTTTTCACCACTTTCTCTTCTATTAGTTTCAGTGTATCTGTTTTTTGTGGAGGTCCTTGTTCCACTTAACCTTCAGCATTGTACAAAAACATAAGAATGGATCAATTTACATTCTTCTACATAATGACTTCCAGTTGAACCAGCACCATTTGTTGAAAATGCTTTTTCCACTGGCTGGTTTCAACTCCTTTTTCAAATTTCAAGTGATCATAGGTGTGTGGGTTCATTTCTGGGTCTTCAATTCTATTCTCCTGATATACCTGCCTGTCTCTGTACCAAAACTATGAAGTTGTTGTTTTTTTTAAACATAAATGCTCTGTAATACAGCTTGAAGTCAGGGATGGTCATTCCCCCAAAAGTTCTTTTATTGTTGATAATTGTTTTCACTATCCTGGGTTTTTAGCTATTCCAAATGAATTTGCAAATTGCTCTTTCTAACTCTATGAAGAATTGAGTTGGAATTTTGATGGTGATTTGACTGAATGTATAGATAAGTTTGGCAAGATGGCCATATTTCCTTTATTAATCCTGCATGGGTGACCTTTCCTTCTTTTGAGACCTTCTTCCATGTTTTTCTTCAGAGACTTGAAGAATGTGTCACACAGATCTTTCACATGCTTGCTTAGACTTACATTAATGTATTTTATATTATTTGTGACTATTGTAAAGGGTGTCATTTTGCTAATTTCTTTCTTGCCCTTTTTATCCTTTGAGTAGAATAAGGCTACTGATTTGTTTGAGTTAATTTCATATTCAGCCAATTTGCTGAATTTGTTTACTAGGTTTAGGTGTTCTCTGATGGAATTTTTGAGGTCTCTTAAGTATACTATCATATCACCTTCAATAGTGATATTTTGACTTCTTCCATTCCAACTTTTATCCTTTGACCTCCTTTCCTTGTCTAATTGCTCTGGCTAGGGCTTCACGTCCTATATTGAATAGGTAGGAAGAGAGTGGGCAGTCTAGTCTAGTTCTGGTTTTAGCCGGATTTCTTCAAGTTTCTCTCCACTTAGTTTTGGTTTGGCAACTGGTTTGCTTTATATTGCTTTTCCTATGTTTAGGAATCGGCTTTCAATTCCTGGTCTTTCCAATATTTTTATCATTAAGTGTTTTGAATTTTTTCAAATCTTTCTCAGCATCAAATTAAATGATCATGTGCTTTTTTTTCTTTGTTTTTGTTTATGTAGTGGACTCCATTGATGGATTTTCATATATTGAACCATCTTTGCATCCCTGGGCTGAAGCCTACTTGATTATGATGGATGATCATTTTGACATATTCGTGGATTAAGTTTGCGAGAATTTTACTGAGTATTTTTGCATCAAAATTCATGAGGTAAATTGTTTTTAAGGTCTCTTTCTTCCTTGGGGCTTTGTGTGGTTTAAGTGTAACATAATTTTGGTTTCATAGAAAGAATTGGGTAGTGTTCCTTCTGTTTCTATTTTATGGAATTGTTTGAAGAGTATTGGTGTTAGTTTCTTGGTAAAGGTCTGATAGAATTCTGCACTAAATCCATTTGGACCTGGGATTTGTTGTTGTTGTTGTTGTGAGACTATTAATGACTCCTTATATTTATTTATGGGTTATGGGACTGTTTATAAGGTTTTTCTGATCCTGATTTAACTTTAGTAACTGGTATCTGTTGAAAAAATTGTCCATTTCTTCCAGATTTTCCAGTGTCGTTGAGTATAGGCTTTTGTAGTAGGATTTGATGATTTTTTTTGTATTTCCTTGGTTTCTGTTATGTCTTCCTTTTATTTTCTGACTTTCTTAATTTGGATACTGTTTCTGTGCAACCTCTGATACTAACCTCTGGTTAGTCTGGTGAAGGGTTTATCTATCTTGTTGATTTTTTCATAGAAAGAGCTCCTGGTTTTGTTCATTCTTTGAATAGTTTTTTGTTTCTACTTGATAGATTTCAGACCTGAGGTTGCATTCTTTTCTTGGGTATATTTGTTTCTTTTTGTTCTAGAGCTTTCAGATGGGCTGTGAAGCTGCTAGTGTATGTTATCTCCAATTTCCTTTTGGAAGCACTCAGAGTTATGAGTGTTCCTCTTAGCACTGCTCACATTATGTTTCATAAGTTTGGGTATGTTGTGGCTTCCTTTTCATTGAATTCTAAAAAGTCATGAATTTCTTTATTTATTTTCTCCTTGATTAAGAAATCATTGAGTAGACAGTTGTTTATCTTCTATGTGTATGTGAATTTTCTATTGTTTTCTTGTTATTGAAGACCTGCCTTAGTCCTTGATTATCTGATATGATGTTGATGTATGAGATTATTTCAATCTTCTTGTATTTGTTGAGTCCTGCTTTCTGAACAATTATATGGCCAATTTTGGAGAAGGTACCATGAGGTACTGGAAACAACGTATATTCTTTTGTTTTACAATGAAATATTCTTTAGATATCTCTTAAATCCTTTTAGTTCATAACATCACTTTAGGTTCTGTTTCTTTTCCAGTCCAATCTATTTGGAGTTCTGTAGGATTCTTGTATTGTATGTCCATGGGTATCTCTTTCTCTAGGTTAGGAAAATTCTTCTATAATTTTGTTGAAGATTTTTACTGGTCCTTTAAGTTGGGAATTTTTACTCTCTTCTACACCTATTATCCTTGGTTTGGTTTACTCATTGGGTCCTGGATTTCCTGGATGTTTTGGAATAGGAGCTTTTTGCATTTTGCATATTTGACTATTGTTTCAATGTTTTCTGTGATATCTTCTGCACCCTTCTATATCTTGTATTGTTGGTGATGCTTGCATCTATGACTCCTGATCTTTTTCCTAGGTTTTCTCTCTCCAGGGTTGCCTCCTTTTGTGCTTTCCTTATTGTTTCTACTTCCATTTTTAGATGCTGGATGGTTTTGTTCAATTCTTCTACCTGTTTGGTTTTGTTTTCTTGGAATTTTTCAAGGGATCTTTGTGTTTCCTCCTTAAGGGCTACTACCTGTTTACCTGTGTTCTCCTGTATTATTAAGGAGTTATGTATGCCCGGCTGAATGTCCTCTATCATCATCATGAAACAGGATTTTAATTCTGTGTATTGCTTTTCTGGTATCTAGGACTTGCTATGGTGGGAGAACTTTTTTCACTGCTGTCTTCTGAGTGCTATAAAGATATGTACCACTGCACTCAGCAGTAGCTTCCTTTTCTTTTTTTATTGGATATATTCTTTATTTACATTTCATTTCCCTTTTCCTGGCTCTCTGCCCCCAAAGGTCTCATATGCCTTTTTCCCTCCCCCTGTTCTCCCATCCTCCCCTTCCCAATTCCCTGTTCTGGTATTCCCCTACACTGATGCATTGGCCTTTCCAGATCCAGGGTCCACTCCTTCCTTCTTCTTAGACATCATTTGGTATGTGGATTGTGTCTTTAGTGTTCCAGGACCTGGTGAGAACTGGGTTTTGATCATACTAAGTAGCCTTGGTTTCTGTTGCTTAGGTTCTTACCCTTGCCTCTCAAAATTTAGTTATCTCTGGTGTTAGTTGGCCTTCCTTTCTCTTACCGGATCTTCTCCTTCCTGTGGGTCTGTGAGATTATAATCTTAGGTGAGTTAGCACTCCTGGGGAAACCAGCACTCTCCTTGGTGGGATTTGATTGCTGAGGGTTTTGGAGATCTTTAGCACTAGAACCCAGATGAAGACCAGAAGAATACTGTCCCCAGCTTTTTAGCTCTTCCTGTGCCCTGTATGCTCCTGCTGAGTGCCACTTTAGACAGTTATTGAAGTGAAAATGGTGCTCTCTCCTCTGGGCTTAGGATAGCGAGCACTCCTGGGAGACCAGCTCTCTCTGGATGGGATTTGGCTCTGGACAGCTGTGGAACAGCCTTAGTTCTGGGGCATAGATGGAAATTATTTGGATCCTGTCCTCAGCTGCTTCTCTGTTCCTGTGCCCTGTGCCAAATGTATATTATTGATTGATGTATTTCTAAACACCAAAAACGATAATATAAGCTCTAAGGCCCAAATCCATTCATGTAACTCAAAATACACTGCAGAAATGCATTAAATATAAAGAGAGAGTAAACAAAATTCTCATATCTAAAGAAAAATTTATGGAGGCTACATACAATAAATGACCTGTGTTTTATTTTAAATAGAAAACACAGCTGTGATGAAAGAGAATGACTTGATTTTACCAGGCTATCTACCTTCTGCCTCAGGATTCCATGATTTCAGTTGAAGAGAGATTGAATTGAAGTTTATGCTTTGACCTAGTCATGTCTAATTGTTGCTGGCTTTAACTTGTTTTATATTGAAATAGTGAAGAATAAAGTAAATCAATACAGATTTGTGCACATTAAATTATAAAATCTTACATCATCTTATGAATGGAATAATAAATAACAAAGAAATATTACAGTGCCTAAGATCAGTAATTATAATATTAATAAATCTCACAAGAATAACAAGTAGAATTATTTCTTCAATCCTTGATATATAAAAGATAAAATTCTGATTGAATTGTATCATGAAGTTAGAACTGAAAGAAAATGACAATTATAGCATGTAAAATCAGATACAGCATAAAATTATACATTAAATAGGCTAAGTGTAAGGAGATTAATGAAGAACTAATGATGCAAAGTTTAGTGCTATTAATAAGATTAACAAAAAGAATTTACATAAGATAATTTTAATAAAATAGGAACACTGTGTTTTACATCCATAATACAAGGATTTGGGAGGCTAAGTCAAAAGGACCATGAACTCAAGGCCTAAGAGCTTGAGTTCAAGACCTACCTACATAGAAATATCCTGTCTCTAAACATATACTAAAATGAGTCAAGTAACAAAATTCAACAATAAAAGCATCCAGAGAAGGAGAGAAATCAAAAAAGAGTAGAAAAGAAAAAAAAATCACTAAAGAAAGGAGAGACAGTGAGAAAAAAGGGAGGGAAGACAGAAGGAAGTTAAATAATTATAATATATAGCAAATAAAGAGATCGGTAACAAACATGGGGTTCTCATCTATCCACTGTAGAATTCTGTACACATCTCACTTTCCTCATAAAGGTAATCTAAATGTAACAAATCCTAATTACAAACAAGAAAACCCCAATTTTTAGAACAAACTGTCAAAACAAACTTCAGTTTAAAATATTTTCATGTAAAAATAGATTGGCTTGTTTTTATTATTTTTTAGTTGTTTTTGTTTTTGTTTTGTTTTGTTTTCCTATGAATGCTAGCAAAATCATACTAGTAGCAAAAAAGGGAAGAAATACTTCTCTACACAATCATTTAGGATGGTGAATCCATGACACAGATATCCAAAAATTTTAAATACATGCATACACATAACACACACACACACACACACACACACACATATATATATATATTAAAATCAGGATATTAATATTAATATGTTAATTTTTGCCTATTATCACAGTACTCCAGTGTATGGTGGGAGGAAGACTTCAATTTGAGGAAAATTTAGGCTACAGATTGAGTTTCAGGTCAAACAAAGCCAGTCCTTGTCTCAGAAATTAAACAAATAAAAAACTAAAAATAAAGCCAAGAAAACAAACAGTAACTAAAAAATGAGCCTAACTAAATGAATGAATGAATAAAGGAAACAAGTTTCTTATTCACTGCATTTGTAAAGAAAATGAACTAATTGCATCAGTTTAAACAAATCCAATACAGCTTTTGTTCCTGTCAATATTCTTAGTGGTCATCTTCTGTATCTTCATGGAAAGCATTACACAAAAAAACTTCTGGTGGTTCTCTGGCAGATTATTACTACTTCTACAGACTAGGGTCTATTTCCAGAATGGTGTCAGTTGATCGATACTCATATGGAATTTTGATAAGAGAGACTCATGTGGTAAGGCAGGAACTGTGGGAGGATGCATGATGTTTGACAAGACCCAATAGTGACTGGAGGGAGGAACTTTGCAATGGTTGTTGGTCTCAAGTTTTCATCTTTGCTGATTTTATTTCATTGAGAGTGGCACAGAAAAGAACTTCTCTTAGCATCCTTGCTGGCTATGGTCCATATTGCTGACTTGAGACAATTCAGCAGAGGCCTGGCTGTTTTTGCTAGGTCATGACACCACTGCTGATTCATGTTTGCTATCCTAACACTAATGAACTGGGCTGCTGATATATTTGGGAAGTATTTTCAAGTGGTTTGAGTTCCCACTGCTGATTCCTGTGAACTGAAATGCTCACTTCCTGACACTGCAGGTTGAATTTGCTCCAAAGAACAATTTTTAAACAGATCCACTTTTCCTGTACCCTAACAACCTTTGTTTTCTACTACTTTGTGTGGGTGATAGGCTAGAAGAGAGGTTCAGGTATTTAAGAACCATTATTTAAAGATGATATTTGAAAAATCAAAGACAACAAGTAATTATACTAAGTTAAATAATGATATAATTATGCTAATTCATTGCATATGAATTATTCAAATTCATATTTGGTGTGGTATAAGTTGCTATTTTTAATAAGTAGTTTGAAAAGAAAATTTCTTGACAGTGAAGATATGGTGTGAATCTAAAGCATGTATTAGTAAAGTGCTATTTCTCAAATTATTTGTATGTTCCTTAGGAGCAGAAGCAGGCAGGTTTTACACATGTTTGATCATTGGTCCTTGAGCCTCATGCTGCCAGAAATAAGATTCAGACAAGTGAAAGATTTATATGACAAAAACTTCAGGTCTCTGAAGAAGGAAGTTGAAGAAGACCTCAGAAAATGGAAAAATCTTCCATGCTCGTGGGTTGGCAGGATTAATATAGTTAAAATGGCAATCTTGCCAAAAGCAATATACAGATTCAACACAATCCCCATCAAAATCCCAACTCAGTTTTTCAGAGTTAGAAAGAGTAATTCATCTGGAATAACAAAAACAAAAACAAAAACAAAAATAGGATAGCTAAAACTATCTTCTGGGGGAATCAATATCCTGGACCTCAAGCAATACTATAGAGCAGTAATGTTAAAAACTGCATGGTATTGGTACAGCAACAGGCAAGTAGATCAATGAAGTAGGATTGAAGACCCAGAATTGAACCCATACATCTATGGCCAATTGATCTTCGACAAAGGAGCTGAAAACATCCATTGGAAAAAAGATAGCCTTTTCAACAAATGGTGCTGGCTCAACTGGAGGTCAACATGCAGAAGAATGAGAATTGATCCACTCTTATCTCCTTGCACTAAACTCAACGCCAAGTGGATCAAGGACCTCCACATAAAACCAGACACACTAAAACTAATAGAAAAGAAACTGGGGAAGACCCTTGAGGACATTGCCTCAGGGGGAAAGTTCCTGAACAGAACACCAATTGCTTATGTTCTAAGAGCAAGGATAGACAAATGGGACCTCATAAAATTACAAAGTTTCTGTAAGGCAAAAGACACTGTCAAAAGGACAAATTGGCAACCAACAAATTGGGAAAAGATCTTCACTAACCCCACATCTGACAGAGGGCTAATATCCAATGTATACAAAGAACTCAAGAAGTTAGACCCCAGAAAACCAAATAACCCTATCCAAAAATGGGGTACAGAACTAAACAGACTTTTCACCTGAAGAAATTCATATGGCTGAGAAACTCCTTAAAAAATGTTCAACATCATTAGTCATTAGAGAAATGCAAATCAAAACAACCCTGAGATTTCACCTCATACCAGTCAGAATGGCTACGATTAAAAACTCAGGAGACATCAGTTGTTGGCGAGGATGTGGAGAAAGAGGAACACTCCTCCATTTCTGGTGGGACTGCAAGCTGATATAACCACTCTGAAAATCAGTCTGGTGGTTCCTCAGAAAACTGGACATGATACTTTCGGAGGACCCAGGCATACCACTCCTGGGAATATACCCAGAAGATTCCCCAGCATGCAATAAGGATACATGCTCCACTATGTTCATAGCAGTCTTATTTATAATAGCCAGAAGCTGGAAAGAACCCAGATGTCCCTCAACGGGGAAATGGATACAAAAAATGTGGTATATATACACAATGGAATACTATTTAGCCACTAGAAACAATGAATTCATGAAATTCTTAGAGAAATGGATGGAGCTGAAGAACATCATACTAAGTGAGGTAACCCAGTCTCAAAAGAATACCCATGGTATGCACTCACTGATAAGTGAATATTAGCCTAGAATCTTAGGACACCAAAGACACAATTGACATACTAAATGATGTCCGACAAGAAGAAAGGAATGGACACTGGTGCTGGAAAGGATCAAAGCATCAGTATAGGGGAATACCAGAACAGGGAAGTGGGAAGGGATGGATGAGGGAGCAGGGTGAGGGAAAAGGGCATGTGGGACCTTTGGGGGAGGGGAACCAGAAAAAAAGGAAATGAAATGTAAATATATATTATATCTAATAAAAAATATGTTTACAAATAACTTGGCCACTTAATTGGGCTCTTCTCTGACTATATCATAAATTAAAATAACCCATTTATTTTAATTTAGATTCTGCCATGTGGCTGTTTACCTGTGCCCAGGTATAATGTGTCTGTCTCCTCACATCTTCCATGGAGTATCTCCTACTTGACACTGTCTCAGAATTCTTTTTTGTCTCCTGAATGTTCCACCTACTATTTTCTGTCTGTTATAGGCAATACAATTTATTACTGATAGGTTCCATATGCATATAGACACAGATATTCTTTCTAAAAACACATATCTGCCAACAAGAACAATTGGATCATGATATGCTGATATCTGTAATAGAACTGTTCATCATTTTCTTACATATAGGTGTGATGGTATTCCTCCCCAGAAATTTAATAAGTGAACTTGGTATGAACCCTTTTAAAATTTTTCACAAGGTAAATATTGCTATGCCATTTTTCTTACTAATTATCTATTTATATTAAAAAATATTAACCTTGTGAATACAGCAGCAAAGAAATTTGAAACAGACTAGAAGTCACTAAACAGATGAATGGATAATGCAAATGTGGTACATTTATCTAAGCTATTAAAAATGGTATTAAAGGTATAAGAAAATTCATAGAACTAGAAGAAATCATCTTTAATTTAATAAGATTAATCAACTCTGACCCAACCCTGAGATGACTCCAGGAAAGGGTGTTTAGCCCCAAGGGAGAACTTCTTGCTCTCGGCCCCAGGATTTCTCAGAAATGACTCTGACAGAACAATTCTCAGAAAAATCACAAAATGTACTGATGGATAGTCACATGAACCTCTGGAAAGTCCCAGATAGAGTTCAAATGCATGTCATTGTCTGCCCATGCTTACTAGCCAATAGATTTAAAGGTTAATATGCTTAGTCAATAAGTTGGAACTATAACATTGCTGATATAACCTTTGCCTCTAAAAACTATAAAAATTACATGTAATAGCCATATGGGGTCAACTTCTAGTCACTTGCCTTGAGGGACTAATCGAAGGTCTACCCCTAAGTGCTGGAAAATAAACCTCTTGCTTTTGCATCAATCCTCATCTCAGTGTCTTACTTGGGGTGTTTGAAGTCAGTTCCACTGATTGAGGGTTGGGGTCTTACAACTCAGATTCAGAAAGACACATGTAGTATGTATTCACTTATATGTGGTTATTAGTTGTGAAATAAATGTTAAACAAGCTGCAATCTGAAGAATCTGAAAAAGGAACCACCTCAGCATGGAGAGGGGTTCTGAGAGAAGGGGTACCTGGAAAGGATGAAAAGAAGGACTTGAAATGAAATCATTTATCCAAGCTGTATTCTGCTTACTATTCTTTTATCTTTTCTTTTTTATTAGATATTTGCTTTATTGACATTTCAAATGTTCTCTTTCCTCATTACCCTTCCCAAAACTCCCTATCCCATCCTCCCTTCTCCTGATTACCAACACTTCTTCCCACTACATTGGGAATCTAGCCTTCACAGGTCCAATGGCCACTCCTGTCATTGATATCTGAAAAGGACATCCTCTGCTATATATGCTTCTGGAGCCATGGGTCCCTCAATGTGTACTCTTTGGTTGATGGTTTAGTCCATGGGAGCTCTGGGGGTACTGGTTGCTAAATATCATTGTACTTTCTATTGGGCTTCAAATCCCTTCTGTTCGTTGGGTCCTTTCTCTAGCTCCACCATTGGGGACCCTATGCTCAGTCCATTGGTTGCCTGTGAGTCATGGGTATTTTGATTCCCCTTCTAAGAAGGACCAAAGTATCCATACTTTTGTCTTCCTTCTTCTTGAGCTTCATGTGATCTGGAGCACATGCGTACAGGGGAAAATTTTCATAACAGAACACCAATAGCTTATGCTCTAAAATCATAAATTTAGATGGGACCTCATAAAATTGCAATGCTTCTGTAAGGCAAAGTATACTGCCAATTGGACAAAATGGCAAAAAACAAATTGGGAAAAGATCTTTTCGAATCATATAACTGATAGGGGGCTAATATCCAATATGTACAAAGAAATCAAGAAGTTAGTTAGATTCCAGAAAGCCAAATAACCCTATTAAAAATGGGGTGCAGAACTAAACAAAGAATTCTCAACAGCAATAATGGATGGCTGTGAAACACCTAAAGAAATGTTCAACATCCTTAGTCATCAGGGAAATGCAAATCAAAACAACACTGAGAATCCACTTCACATCACTCAGAATGGCTAAGATCAAAATGCAGGGGACAGCAGATGCTGGTGAGGATGTGGAGAAAGTGGAACACTCCTCCACTGCTGGTGGGATTACAAGCTTATAAAATCACTCTGGAAATCAGTTTGGTGGTTCCTCAGAAAGTTGGACATAGGGCCCAGCTATACCACTCCTGGGTGTGTATATATATATATATATATATATATATATATGTGTGTGTGTGTGTGTGTGTGTGTGTGTGTGTATTCAGAAGATACTCCAACATGTAATACGGACATATGTTCCACTATGTTCATAGCAGCCTTGTTTTTAATAGCCAGAAGCTGGACAGAACCCAGATGTCCATCAACAGGGGAATGGGTTTACAAAATGTGGTACATTTACACAATGGAACACTACTTAGCTATTAAAACCAATGAAGTAATGAAATTCTTAGGTAATGGATGAAACTAGAAAATATCAACCTGAATGAGGTAATGTAATCATAAAAAACACACATAGTATGTATTCACTGATAAGTGGATATTAACCAAGAAGCTCAGAATCACCACGATATAGTTCATAGACCACATTAAGCTCAAGAAGAAGGTAGACAAAAGTGTGGATACTTTGATCCTTCTTAGAAGAGGGAACAAAAATACCCATTGGAGGAAATACAGAGGCACAGTTTGGAGCAGAGACTGAAGGAAACACCATCCAGAGACTGCCCCACCTGGGGATCCATCCAATATACAGTTACCAAACCCAGACACTATTGTGGATGCCCACAAGTGCAAATTAACATGAGCCTGCTATAGATGTCTCATGAATGGCCTTGCCAATGCCTGACAAATATGGGGATTCTCTTAGCCAGCCATTGAACTGATCACAGGGTCTCCAATTGTGGAGCTAGAGAAAGAACCCTATGAGCTGAAGTGGTTCGTAGCCCCATGGAAGGAACAATAATATGTACCAACCAGTATCCCCAAAGCTCCCAGGGACTAAACCACCAAACAAAGAGTACACATTGAGGGACCCATTGCTCCGGATGCATATATAGCAGAGGATGTCCTTTTCCGACATCAATGACAGGAGAGGCCATTGGTCCTGTGAAGGTTCGATGCCCCAGTGTCATGGGAGGGAGTGTTGGTAATCAGGGGGAGGAGGGATGGGATAGGGAGTTTTTGGAGGGGTAATGAGGAAAGAGAACAACATTTCAAATGTCAATAAAGCAAATATCTGACAAAAAAGAAATGATAAAAGAAAAAAGAATAGCAAGCAGAACACAGCTTGGATAAATGATTTCATTTCAAGTCTTTCTTTTCACCCTTTCCAGGCACTCTTTCTCTCAGAACCCCTCTCCATACTGAGGATGTTCCTTTTTCAGGTTCTTCAGATTGCAGCTTATTTAACATTGATTTAACAGCTAATAACCACGTATAAGTGAATACATACTACATGTGTCTTTCTGCATTGGTGTTGTAAGACACCGACCTTCAATCAGTGGAACTGACCTCAAATGCTCACCAACAATGGAGGGGTGTTAATCTTTCTCCACATCCTCTCCAGCATTTTCTGTCACCTGAGTTTTTGTTCTTAGCCATTCTAACTGTACTGAGTTGTAATCTCAGGGTTGTTTTGATTTTCATTTCCCTGATGTCTAATGATATTGAACATTTCTTTAGGTACTTCTCAGCCATTTGGTATTCCTCAGTTGAGAATTCTTTGTTTAGCTCTGTACTCCATTGTTAATAGGGTTATTTGGTTTTCTGTAGTCAAATATCTTGAGTTATTTTATGTATTGGATATTAATCCTCTATTGGATGCATGTTTAGTAAAGATATTTTCCCAATCTGTTGGTTGCTCTGGAAGTAACAATCACTTTTCCTTATTATATATGGATAACAATGAACTCAATTCTCCAATATAATACATAGACTCACAGACTGGATACTTAAACAGTGTTGGGCATCAGTGAGCTTAGCTCAATGCCCCCAGCTGAGCTGTTTGTACAGGTTTCTTGAGAGCAGAACATCCTGTGGCTTAGCTTGATTCCTGTTTTCCCACCCAGTATGGTAGGGACTTCCCAAGTGCCTGATCTATGGCTGTGATTGTTTTTTCCTGATGTTTTTCCTAGCCTCTAGTATGTATTTCTGGTCTCTCAGTAAAGCTTTGGAATCCTCACCAGAATGACCCAAGTCTGTGTTTTCTGTCAATCCCCCAGGCCTATGCCCCATACTTGGTACAGTGGCAATGTGGGTGCTATCAAATGGAGGTCCCACTGAGATCAAGAAAGAGAGGAGCTCCTGATGGGATCATTCCAAGGAAAGCCAGCTGGCAAAAGGGAAAGAAATGTATTGAGGAATATATGGTACAAGAAACAAAGTGAATGTAAGTACATCAAGCAAAGTAAGTAAGGATTGTGCTATGGGGATAACAAATTCCACCTTACAATTAGTTGAGCAACTGGTAGATTTGCTAAAGCAACGGGGTACAGGGATTAAGATTAAAACAGCTAGGGTATGACAGGAAATTGGGATAGTGAATTTTATTAGACATTGTCTGCAGTCTAGAACTGAATCAGGTAAGAAGAATAGAGAAAAATAAAATAAAATAAAATAAAATAAAATAAAATAAAATAAAATAAAATAAAATAAAATAAAAAATAAAAAGAATAAAAACCAAAACCAAAAACAAACAAAAAAGACGGATTTTAGAAACATGAGAAAAAAGAAAAAGAGAGAAGAAAAATGGATTTCAAAACTCTTCTAGGGACAAGGTGAAACATGGAAACGTCCTGTTTCCTCTATGGAGATATTCTTAGTACTGGTTACAAGTGCTCTTCCCTCTCTATGTTTTGTTTGTCTTTGGTGCATCAATTTTTCCATGTGTCAGTTTGTGTCTGTCTTCGTTTAATTGTTTCAATGATTGTTGCTCTATGTTTCATGTTAAAATGGTAAAAACTTCATCTGCTGATGGTCCTTCTCTTAATCCAGTCTCAGTTTACACAGTGAAGGCTAATTTAAGCTGCCCAGCATTCAGCTAGGAGTCATGCACAACTAAAAAAAAAAGCTGCTTTTAAAAGGGCCAGCAGCTTCTCAAGTCCTAGGAAAAGCAGGCTAATGGTTATTTCTCCTAGAGAAATCTCTATTATTGCGATTATTGGGTCCAAAGTGCTTTTTCCTCTTAAAATTACAGCTAAAAAAGGTTTAGTTTAAATTTATAAGATTCATGTAGCTGTTTTATTTTTGTTTCTGATTGGTCTTAAAGGTATAAATATGTTTTGCATGTCTTGACCATAGAGCATTGACTTATAAGTTTAAAATTATAAGATTATAAATTCTTATAAGATTAAAAATTATTACATTGTTAACAAAAAGTTAGTTTAAGATTGGTAACTCTGGGTAAGAGTTATCTTTAACAACATGTTGCATGACCCAACCGAGGATAAAGAGGCATCTAAAGATACTTCTAAATTGACATAATATTTTATATAATTTTTATCATAGAAAATAGACTTACAAGGGATAAGATTTAAAGCAATGTCTTTTTAATGAGGTATTATAAGTTACACTGTTACTCATTCAAACATAAGAACTGGCAGACAAACTTTATAATATAAAATACATTTGCTTTATAATATAAAAGTAATACATTTGCCATTGATTTAAAAACAGATTATATAAAATTGGGTTTTGTTAGTACCAAGACCTGTGACATCACATAGGTGACAGTGAGCAGTGCAACCTATAGGCCTGTTGCCAAGGCAACCACCACCATATACCCAGAATTCAATGGGCCTACCTTCACCTGTAATTTACTTCACCATCAATATATATTTGCATAGCATCTCTCTCCCTTTCTCTTTCTTTTTCTTCCTTATTTCTGCCCGCTGCTCCCTTTTTGTCCCATCCTAAAATAAAGCCCCATATGGAACTGTTTGGTTTGGTGTGGTTCCTCATTGTGGCCCACATCTCCACCTTGCCTCTGCAACCTACGCAGCATGCAGACAGGCAACCTGCATGGCGTGCAGGCAGACAACCTGCTTGGGGGGGCAGTTGGCGAGCTAGCCAGGAGACTCTGTCTGTAGCCACTACAGATGGTCACCATCTGGTGTAGTTGAGAGGACACTACTAGTAGACACCCGCCACAGCTGCTTCTATCTTCAAGCTGCTCCTGCCTGCCTTAGCGGCTTATCTGGCTACTGCTGCCACTGCTGCTGACCATCGCTGTTGCTGCTGCTGCAAGACTCACAGGCTTCCATCACATGAGCTGTGAGCTACAGCTCACCAGGTGGAATTGTCTCCTGGCCAACTGACCAAATGGTTCCATACTCCCGGCTATCGTGTTGCACATTCTTGCAAACACACATTGGCATATCGATAAGGTGCTTCGGTTAGCTAGAGGGAATCTTAGCCCAAGATGAGACCTGGCCAGTCTTTCTTGAGCTAAGGTTTGTTTCCCATGCCCAGTCCACATGACTGTCCTTCCGGCTAACATTCCTGATAGGACATTAAGTCCCTTGAGTGTCCCCTAACTCAGAAGTGACCCAAGACTTCCCCCCACCATAGCTTTTACAGCTGCTGATAAATCCTGGTCCAGGTTGGGCACTTCTTCTGATGTTCTGGGAATGTCGCTGCCCCTAGATGCCCTCATGATGACCTGGGTCTCTAGTCTGGCCACACTGTGCTGCTAATATTCTTCCAGGATGCTAGAATTTTATTTAGCAGCTTCCCCACTCACCCAATGGGCAGTAACTTATCTTTGGCCATACATCCAGGAACCACACTGGGATGTCTCCTGGAAAGTCTCAAGTGTCTAAAACTAACACCCAATTTGAGGCAGTTAAAATTAATAAACCTCTATAATAAGGTCTGGACTCAATATACTTTAGACAATAATTCCAGGTGGTCACCTAATGGCACTCCAGACCTGATCATTTTAAGGAATCTTAATACATACAGCCAGCAATCCAGTAAATGGGATGAGGTTCTATATGCCCAAGCTTTCATCTCCTCTTCAAACCCTCTCTCTGGTCTGCCTGTACTCCAGCTTCTCTTAGCCATGAAACCTACCCACCTTCCACTAGATGATGCTACATTTGATCCCGCTGATGAGCCACCTCCCACCTGCTGCAGGCCTTTTGGGCCTGCGAAATCCCAAACTACAGCCTCAGTCTCCTCCACCAGGTCTGGGAGCCTACTGACCCAACCTCCCTAGATACCTCCTCTCCCTCTGTGCCAGCTACAGGTCACTCCAAATGCCCTGAACTGGTGCCAACATTTGCCCCTCCTATAACTTACTCCAAGGCTACAGCAAGACCTCCAAGTTCTTCTCCTCCAAGGACACCTGACCCAGCACCAGTCCTTCCTCTGAGGAAAGTGGCTGGAGTTAATGGTCTGGTTAGAATACATGTTCCTTTCTCATTGAGTGAACTTCTCAAATAGAAAGTAGACTGGGTTCCTGTACTTCTAATTCCTCTAACTTTACTAAAGTGTTTCAGTACATCACTCAGTCTTACAGTATGACTTTCCATGGTGTTCATATGATTCTTACTAACAGTTTACATCTTGATGAATGCAGGCAAATTTTGGAGAGGCAAGAACATGCAGACAAAATTCACCAAACAGATAGGACATATCCAATTGGTTCCGAGGCAGTGCCTGACCAGAATCCTCAATGGAATTATAATTCCACAGATGGTATTTTAGCCAGAGACAGGTTTGTTACATGCCTTCTGGCTGGTCTTAGAAAAGCAGTCTTAAAGCCAGTAAATTTTGAAAAACTCAAAGAGGTTGTACAGGACAAGCAGGAAAATCCATCTCAGGTTTTAGAATGCCTCACAAAGGCTCAGGTACCACTAGTTCCCTGCTATAGATGTGGTCAACAAGGTCACTGGGTGAGGGCTTTCCCCAGCTCCTGCAAGCCAAGAGGACCATATCCTAAGTGTCACCATGAGGGACATTGGACTGTTGATTGCCCTCATCTCGGGCAAAACAGAGAGCCATCCAAACCAGATACTCCTTCAGGTGATCTCCTAGGTTTGGCTATGGATGATCCAAGGGGCCAGAGCTCCCTTGAACCAACCACGCCCATCACCAGCAGGGAGCCCTGGGTAACTATCGTTATATGTGGGCGACTCATCTCCTTCCTCTTGGACACCAGGGTCACTTACTCAGTCCTGATGGAATTTTGGGGACCCACCTCACCCTCGTGTTTTCCTATAGTCTGGATAGGAAGACAGCCTTACCTTCCTCATCACCCCCCACCACTTGGCTACACTTTTAGAAATATACCCCCCACCCATTCCTTTTTGGTAGTGTGAACTTGTTCCGATCCCTTATTAGGAACAGATCTTTTAGTTAAGTTGGGGGCTTCAATTTCTTTTGCTGCCACTACATGCCTAAACCCATGCTTCCCAGCAGTTCCCCTGGTTCTCCTAGCCAGTCAACCTACTAACACTAACATGTTATTTCCTCTACCAGCTTCTCATGTAGACCCCAGAATTTGGGATGTCCAGAATCCCTTTGTTGCTAGACACCATTCTCCTGTTGTTATCCAGTTACTGGACCCTACCAGGTACATTACTCAAGCTCAATACCCTCTCTCTCTCCAGAGCCTCAGGGGACTTAAGCCTATCATTTATGACCTCTTAAGAAAAACTCTTTTGCCCCACTTCTCCTTTCAACACCCCTAAAGTAGCAGTTAAGAAACATAATGATACCTATTGCCTGGTTCAAGACCTCAGGTGCATTAGTCCTGCAGTGGTCCTCCTCCATCCTGTTCTAGCTAACCCTTACACACTTCTTTCTCCTATCCCCTCAGGAACTCCTTATTTCTCCATCCTAGATATGAACGACACATTTTTCTCTATCCCGGTCGATGTTCAGTCACAGAACATATATGCCTTTACCTGGACAGATCCTAACACCTACTTTTCTACCCAACTTACCTGGACTGTTCTGCTTCAGGGATTCTGAGACAGCCCTTAGCTATTTAGCCATGCTCTTGTTTCTGACTTACTCTCTTTATCTCTCCCTAGATCTAAAATTCTTTATGTAGATGACATCCTTGTATGTAGCCCATCTCTAGAGATTAGCCAAGCAGATACCTCTGCTTTTCTGAATTTCTTTTCTAGTCGAGGCTACAGGGTCTCACCTTCTAAAGTCCAACTGTCCACTCCTCAGGTTACCTAATTGGGATTAACAATTACCCCAACCCACACAGCTAATACCTTAGATAGAAAGAATCTAATTCAGTCTTTAACTCTTCCTTCTATAAAAGAAGAGATATTATAATTCCTAAGATTGGCTAACTTTTTACATTCCTGGGTTCCTTCCTTTTCCCTCCTTTCTTGACCCTTATATGAAGCAGTGTTAGGCCCCACCCATGAACCACTTCTAAACCTATTATGAAGCACTTTCAGAGACTCCAAAAGGCTCTCTTTAAGGCCCCAGCCTTACATCTCCCTGACCTGACTAACCCTTTTCCCCTCTATGTAACTGAAAAGGAAGGATTTGCCCTTGGAGTCTTAGGTCATCAACTGGGACCTTCTTTTGCACCTGTAGCATATTTGTCAAAAAAGACTAGATTTAACCATCCAGGGATGGGCACCTTGTATTCGTACCTTAGCAGCTGCTGAACTCCTTATTCGAGAGTCAACGAAATAAACTTTGGGTCTTCCATAACTGTGCTCTCTTCTCATAACCTGTCACAGCTCCTAACTTACAAAGGCTTAAGACTCTACCTCCCTCCAGAGTTCTTTCTCTTCAGGTAGTATTAACAGAAGATCCCATGCTCATCTTCCAATCATGTCCTCCTCTTAATAGTTTTAATCTTCTTCCCAGACCTAATACTAACCACTCCCTGTCTCATTCCTGCACTGAGACTTTAGAGCAACTATTTCATCACCCTTCACACGTACAGGAAGGCACATTGCCTCAAGCCATTTATACCTGGTACACAGATGGTACCTCCTTTCTGTATGAAGGGGCTAGAAAGCTGGCTATGCCATAGTGTCAGACACCAAGGTGGTAGAGGCACAGGCCTTTCCTGAACACACCACTAATCAACAGGCTGAGCTAATAGCTCTCACCTGTGCCTTTCAATTGGCACAGGGACAATCCTCAACATCTATACAGATTCCAAATATGCTTTCCATATTCTCCTGTCCCATGCTGCTATCTGGAAAGAGCGCGGGTTACTTACCACAAAAGGAGGATCAGTAACTAATGTAAACCATGTTTTAGCCAGGCTAAAGGCCTCCCATCTCCCCACAGCTGTTGGGATTGTCCACTGCAGATCCCACTGGATGCATGACTCTATTGTCTCCAAGAGAAACAACCAATCTGATGAGGCAGCTAGAGCTGCAGTCCTAAGGGGGCTAAACTCTCACCTTCCCCACTACATCCTTATACTACAACCCACATCTCTACCTTCACCCCCTGACACTCACTAAACTCTGTCCTATCTTCACCAACTCTTTCATCCTAACAGCTGAGCATTATCTTTTTTTTTTCCGTTAAGACCCACTTACAGCCTACTCTTGAGGACTTAAGTTTCTTAAAATCTATCACTGCTTCTTGTAAAATCTGTCAGATGTCAGACTCCAACTCGAGATATTGTAGCACTGCTTTCCCTATCCATCAGGCTAGAGGTTCCCTTCCTGGAACTGACTGGCAACTTGACTTTACCCACATACCCACTGTCAAGTGTGTCAAGTACCTCCTGGTCATGGTGGACACCTTCTCGGAGTGGGTGGAAGCATTTCCCACTACTAACAAAAGGGCTCAGATAGTCTCTGATCTCCTTCTCCTAGAGATCATCCCCTGATTTGGTGTTCCAGCCTCCCTTCTGTCAGACAATGGCCCTGAATTTACTTCCCAGATTTCTCAGAGTCTAGCTAAGGCCTTAAACATCTCTTGGCATTTTCACATTTCCTACCATCCTCAATCTTCAAGTAAGGTAGAAAGAACTAATTGCTCTTTAAAAACCACTCTTGCTAAGCTGTCACAGGAACTTTACCTTGACTGGGTAAAACTCCTACCTGTGGCTCTTTTCAGGCTACGAGCTCTCCCCACGTGACCTCTTCTTCTCTCACCCTTTAAACTTATATACGGACATCCAGTTTTAACTCCTGGTCTTTCACCTAAATGCTCTCCCCTCCCAGACAATTTACTCACCCTATTACTTTGCCACCTCTGCTCTATCCTATGGAAATTTGCTGACCACAGTCCACAGTAGCCACAAACTGTCTCTTGTCCACTGCCTGTCAACACTGGAGACCAAGTCCTCCTATCCTCTCCAGATCATCAGTGCTCACCCCTCTCTTGCAAATGGCAGGGCCCTTTTAACATGATTCTCATGACCCCTACAGCTGCTAAACTCAAAGGATTCTCTCATTGGGTCCACCTGTCTCACCTTAAACCTTTCATCCCTCAACCTAAAAATTACTCTTCTTCATACATGTCAACCCTAACAGGACTGTGCTCTATTAAGCTACTGAGGACATTGAGACCATCCATCTTGTCCCCAGTTCCAGAACAGGAGACTCCACTCTGGCAGTTGAGCTTGGCCTCACTGGATTAGACATGGATTTCTTGTCCTCCCCCTGCTGTTCTTCATTTCCATCCTGGGCAGTCCTTACACTTGAAGATTCACGGTTCAAGAAACCTCCACAGAAAAGTCTTTCCAAATAGGATCAGGAAACTGCTCCATAGCAGGATGCCAGGAACAGAAACAAATTGCGATCTTCCCTGTATCTGTTATCCCATCTATGTATTATGATCTCTATAATTGCTATCTCTTTGACCAGACAAAAGATTATTGTAGAAAATGGCCAGACAAATATGGGGGATGTCCATATGGATCTTGTCAGATATATATGCTAGGATCACGGATGGATCATTTCTTCTATCAACACTGCAAGACACTTTTCTTCTATATTCAAGATCTGTGGGATTCCAGAAGGAGATCAATACTTTGGCAGCTATGGTGCTTCATAACCGATGGAGCCTAGATTTCCTGACAGCTGAAGAAAGTGGTCTTTGCTTGTTCCTTCAAGAAAGATGGTGTTTCTACATCAACCAATCCAGGATAGTGACAAGCAAATTCCAAGAGCTTCAGTCAGACATAAAGAACTTCAGAGATTGTGAGACCTCCTGTTCTGGCAATTTTGAAAACCCTATATGGAAGTGGATACTCCCTTTTGAATGCCTTTTCTCATCATTTTCCTGGTGTTATTGTTTGTTCCCTGACACATTAACCTTGATTCTAAATTCCTCCAATGGCAAATACAAAAAATTTCTAACCAAACTATTAATCAGCTTCTGTTACAGAATTACCAACTGCTGTTCACGGAAGAGCCGCTGTCCACAGAGGTACCTGATGTCAATGTGTACCAAGTGGACCACGATGGTGATAGTCAGCTACACCCCAAATTTGACGACTCCCCTAGACAGCAGGAAGCAGTTTAAGAGACACTGCACTCTCATTCCTTTTCACCATTGGCTCCCCCCTCCTTTCTACCTTTTCTTTATAATAACAGAAATGGAAGAATGTTAGTACAAAGACCTGTGACATCACATAGGTGACAGTGAGCAGTGCAACCTATAGGCCTGTTGCCAAGGCAACCACCACCATATACCCAGAGTTCAATGGGTCTACCTTCACCTGTAATTTACTTCACCATCAGTATATTTTTGGGTAGTGTCTCTCTCCCTTCCTCTTTCTTTTTCTTCCTTCTTTCCACCTACTGCCCCTTTTCTGTCCCATCCTCAATAAAGCCCCACATGGAACTGGTTTGGTGTGGTTCCTCATTGTGGCCTGCATCTCCGCCTTGCCTCCTCGACCTGCGTGGCATGCAGACAGGCAACCTGCATGAAAAAACAGGTTTTGCTTTTCAAAGTTATAGTTATAATCTAATATTACAAGAAAAATTCTGCTTAGCAACTGACAGTTGATTACAGTTTGCAGTCTGATCAAAGGTTCACAATTCTTAACTCACCCATGTTTTATAATTAGGATAATTTAAAAAATGATAAGTTAAAAACAGATGTGGCCAGTATTGGCCTGTTGCCACATTTTCAACAAGCTTTATTGGATACAGTGATAAAAGCAAAATTTAACTCACCAAGATTAAAAAGGAGATTTCAGTGAAAATTTATTTGATAACAGACTCCTTTTAACTGTTTCAAAAATTTATAGATATGACTACTAAAACCAAGTAATAGAATTTTTTTCTGGGAACCCTCAAATTACAGGTTCCTTTTGTTATTCAACCCTCATACAATGGAGTCTGGTTACAGGCTGCTGCCCTACAGGACAGGTGGGTGTTGGGCCTGGCCTTGGGAAATAGCCTCAGATTAAAAATAATTTACATTTAAATTAATACACATCTCAAAGTTGCCTCAATGGAAGCTTATGAGGCACTGCTTTTGTCTTACAAATCCCACCTAAGACATTTCAGACCAAAAACAACATTATTGACAGATCGATCTAGGTGTGGTTCAAAATACAGTTCAAACTTAAGATTTCTAAAAGGTTAATAAGGCTATATAAAACTTATAATGACATTAAAATCTGGCCTGCCTACTCCATATAAAATTATTAAAGATTAAGAAGGTTGCTTTTTGCTTTACATCCTGATAGTTGTAAAACATTTATTGGCTAAGACATTATTCTAAGCTTACCACAAGAGGACTCAAACCTCTGTTCTCAAGGTGTCATGCAAATTATCTGACAAAAGACAACTTTACAAATAATAGAGTAGGCTACTATACTCAGTTGTTTATATTATGTGTTCACAGCCATTCTTTGGCAAAGGGGACATTACTATAGAGTCACCCCTTTTCATTTTCAAGTAAAGTTTTAATATTCTACTCTTTTTATTAGATATATTCTATATTTACATTCATTTCCCTTTTTCTGGTTCCCCACCCCCAAAAGGTCCCACATGCCCTTTTGCCTCCCCATGTTCCCCCATCCACCCCTTCCAACTTCCCTGTTCTGGTATCCCCCCTACACTGATGCTTTGAACCTTTCTAGAACCAGGGTCCACTCCTTCCTTCTTGTCAGACATCATTTGGTATGTGGATTGTGTCTTTGGTGTCCCAAGATTCTAGGCTAATATCCACTAAACAGTGAGGGCATACCATGGGTATTCTTTTGAAACTGGGTTACCTCACTTAATATGATGTTCTCCAGCTCCATCCATTTCTCTAAAAATTTCATGAATTCATTGTTTTTAACGGCTGAATAGTATTCCATTGTGTATATATACCACATTTTTTGTGTCCATTCCTCCGTTGAGGGACATCTGGGTTCTTTCCAGCTTCTGGCTATTATAAATAAGGCTGCTATGAACAAAGTGGAGCATGTATCCTTATTGCATGCTGAGGAATCTTCTGGGTATATGCCCAGGAGTGGTATGGCTGGGTCCTCCGGAAGTATCCTGTCCAGTTTTCTGAGTAACCACCAGACTGATTTCCAGAGTGGTTATACCAGCTTGCAGTCCCACTAGCAGTGGAGGAGTGTTCCTCTTTCTCCACATCCTTGCCAACAGCCATTCTTAGCCATTCTGACTGGTATGAGGTGAAATCTCAGGGTTGTTTTGATTTGCATTTCTCTAATGACTAATGATGTTGAACATTTTTTAAGGTGTTTCTCAGCCATACGAATTTCTTCAGGTGAAAATCTGTGTTTAGCTCTGTACCCCATTTTTGGATAGGGTTATTTGGTTTTCTGGGGTCTAACTTCTTGAGTTCTTTGTATACATTGGATATTAGCCCTCTGTCAGATGTAGGGTTGGTGAAGAGCTTTTCCCAATATGTTGTTTGCCAATTTGTCTTTTTGCCAGTGTCTTTTGCCTTACAGAAACTTTGTAATTTTATGACGTCCCATTTGTCTTTTCTTGATCTTAGAGCATAAGTTATTGGTGTTCTGTTCAGGAACTTTCCCACTGAGACAATGTCCTCAAGGGTCTTCCCCAGTTTATTTTCTATTAATTTTAGTGTGTCTGGTTTTATGTGGAAATCCTTGATACACTTGGAGTTGAGCTTAGTACAAGGAGATAAGAGTGGATCAATTTTCATTTTTCTGCATGTTGAACTCCAGTAGAGCCAGCACCATTTGTTGAAAAGGCTCTCTTTTTTCCAATGGATGTTTTCAGCTCCTTTGTCGAAGATCAACTGGCCATAGATGTGTTGGTTCAATTCTGGGTCTTCAATCCTATTCCATTGATCCACCTCCCTGTCACTGTACCAATACCATGCAGTTTTTAACACTACTGCTCTGTAGTATTGCTTGATGTCTGATTCCTCTAGAAGTTCTTTTACTGTTGATGATAGTTTTAGCTATCCTGGTTTTGTTTTGTTTGGTTTGGTTTGGTTTTTTTTTTTTTGTTTGTTTGTTTTTTGTTGTTTTTTTTTTTTTGTTTTTGGTATTCCAGATGAACTTGAGAATTGCTCTTTCTAACTTTATTAAGAACTGAGTTGTGATTTTGGTGGGGATTGCATTGAATCTGTATATTGCTTTTGGCAATATTGCCATTTTAACTCTATTAATCCTGCCAAACAGCATGGAAGATTTTTCCATTTTCTGAGGTCTTCTTCCATTTCCTTCTTCAGAGACCTGAAGGTTTTGTCATAAATCTTTCACTTGTTTGGTTAGAGTCACACCAGGATACTTTATATTGTTTGTAGCTATTGTGAAGGGTGTCATTTCCCTAGTTTCTTTCTCAGCCTGTTCATCCTTTGAGTATAGGAAGGATACTGATTTGCTTGAGTTGATTTTATAGCCAGCCACTTTGCTGAAGTTGTTTAGAAGTTGTAGGTGTTCCCTGGTGGAGTTTTTTGGGTCACTTAAGTATACTATCATATCTATGAATAGTGATAGTTTGACTTCTTCCTTTCCAATTTGTAACCCTTTGACTTACTTATGTTTTTGAATTGCTCTATCTAGTACCTCAAGTATTATATTGAAAAGATATGGTGATAAAGGGCAGTCTTGTCTATTCCCTGATTTTGGTGGGATTGCTTCAAGTTTCTCTCTGTTTACTTTGATGTTGGCTATTGGTCTGCCATGAATTGCTTTTACTATGTTTAGGTAAGGGCCTTGAATTTTCGTTCTTTCCAAGACTTTTAGCATGAAAGGATGCTGAATTTTGTCAAATGCCTTTTCAGCATCCAATGAGATGACCATATGGTTTTTTTTCTTTGAATTTGTTTATGTAGTGGATTACATTGATGGATTTCTGTTTGTTGAACCATCCCTGCATCCCTGGGATGAAGTCAACTTGATCATGGTGAATGATCATTTTGAAGTGTTCTTGGATTCTGTTGGCAAGAATTTTATTGAGTATTTTTGCATCAATGTTCATAGGTGAGATTGGTCTGAAGTTCTCTTTTTTAGTTGAATCATTGTGTGGTTTTGGTATCAGGGCAATTGTGGCTTCATAGAATGAGTTGGGTAGTATTCCATCTGTTTCTATTTTGTGGAATAGTTTGAAGAGTATTGGTATTAGGTCTTCTTTGAAGGTCTGATAGAATTCTGCACTAAAACCATCTGTTCCTGTGATTTTTTTGGTTGGAAGACTTTCTATGAACCCTTCTATTTCTTTGGGGGTTATGGGACTGTTTAGATGATCCATTTGATCCCGATTTAATTTTGATATTTGGTATCTGTCTAGGAAATTTTCTATTTCCTTCAGATTCTCCAGTTTTGTTGAGTATAGGCTTTTGTAGTAGGATCTGATGATTTTTTGAATTTCCTCAGTTTCTGTTGTTATATCTCCCATTTGATTTCTAATTTTGTTAATTTGGATACTGTCTCTGTGCCCTTTGGTAAGTCTGGTGAAGTGTTTATCTTGTTTATTTTCTCAAAGAACCAGTTCCTGGTTTTGTTCATTGTTTGTATGGTTCTCTTTGTTTCTACTTGATTGATTTCAGCCCTGAGTTTGATGATTTCCTGTCTTCTTCTCCTCCTGGGTGAAATAGCTTCTTTTTGTGCCAAAGATTTCAGGTGTGCCATTAAGTTGCTAGTATATGCTCTCTCCTGTTTCTTTTTGGTGGCACTCAGGGCTATGAGTTTTCCTCTTAGCACTGCTTTCATTGTGTCCCATAGATTTGGGTAAGTTGTGCCTTCATTTTCATTGAATTCTAAAAAGCCTTTGATTTCTTTCTTTATTTCTTTCTTGCCTAAGATATCATGGAGTAGAATATTGTTCAGCCTCCATGTGTATGAGGCTTTTCTGTTGTTTTTGTTGCTATTGAATACGACTCTCATTCCATGGTGATCCAATAAGATGCATGGGATTAGTTAGATCTTCTTATATTTGTTGAGGTCTGTCTTGTGACCAATTATGTGGTTGATTTTGGAGAAGGTACCATGAGTTGCTGAGAAAAAGGTATAGTCTTTTGCTTTAGGATGAAATGTTCTATATGTATCCATTAAATCCAATTGGTCCAAAGTTTCAATGAGTTTTCCTGTGTCCCTGTTTAGTTTCTCATTTCCTGATCAGTCCATTGAGGATAGTGGAGTGTTGATGACCCCCACAATTATTGTGTTAGGTTCAAGGTGTGCTTCGAACTTTAGTAAAGTTTCTTTTATGAATGAGGGTACCCTTGCACTTGGAGCATAGATGTTTAGAATTGTGAGTTCTTCTTGGTGGATTTTTCCTTTGCCCAGCAAGAAATGAGCTTCTTTGCCTCTTTTGATTACTTTAGGTTGAAAGTCAATTTTATCTGATATTAGAATGGCTATTCCAGTTCTCTTCCTGAGATTATTCGCTTGTAAAATTGCTTTCCAGCCTTTTAATCTAAGGTAGTGTTTGTCTTTGACCTTGAGGTGTGTTTCTTGTATGCAGCAAAATTAGGGTCGTGTTTCCATATCCAGTCTGTTAGTCTATGTCTTTTTAATGGGGGATTGAGTCTATTGATGTTCAGAGATATTAAGGAATAGTGATTATTTCTTCCTGTCATTTTTGATGTTATTTTTGTTTCTCAGTGGTTATCTTCTTTTGAGTTTGATGGAAGAAGGTTACTATCTTGCTTTTTCCAGGGTGTAGTTTCCCTCCTTTTATTGGAGTTTTCCTCCTATTATTTTTTTGTAGAGCTGGGTTAGTGGAAAGATGTTGTATAAATTTGGTCTTGTCATGGAATATTTTGATTTCTCCATCTACGTTGATTGAGAGTTTTGCTGGGTATAGAGTCTGCATGAGATCTGTCCAAGATTTTCTAGCTTTCAATGGTCTCTGGTGAGAAGTCTGGTGTGATTCTGATAGGTCTTCCTTTATATGTTGCTTGGTCTTTTTCTCTTACTGCCTTTAATATTCTTTCTTTGTTTAGTAATTTGGGGTTTTGATTATTATGTGACGAGAGGTATTTCTGTTCTGGTCCAGTCTGTTTGGAGTTCTGTAAGCATCTTGTATATTCATGGGCATCTCTCTCTCTCTCTCTCTCTCTCTCTCTCTCTCTCTCTCTCTCTCTCTCTCTCTCTCTTTAGGTTAGGGAAGTTTTCTTCCATAATTTTGTTGAAGATATTTCCTGGCCCTTTAAATTGTAGATCTTCACTCTCATCTATCCCTATAATCCTTAGGTTTGGTCTTCTCATTATGTCCTGGATTTCCTGGATGTTTTGGGTTACAAGCCTTTTGCATTTTGCGTTTTCTTTCACTGTGGAGTCAGTGGTTACTATGGTATTTTCAGCATCTGAGATTCTTATTTCTATCTCTCACAATATGTTGTTGATATTTGCATCTATGGCCCCTGATTTCTTTCCAAGGTTTTCTATCTCCAAAGTTGTCTCCCTTTGTGATTTCTTAGTTGTTTCTACCTCTGTGTTCAGATCTTGGATGGTTTTGCTCAGTTCCTTCACTTGTTTGTGTTTTCTTGTAATCCTTTAAGAGATTTTTGTGTTTCCTTTTTCATGACTTCTGCCTGTTGACTCAATATCTCCCTAATTTCTTTAAGTGGTTTTTTTTTTCCATTTCCTCTTTATTGACTTCTATTTGTTGATCCATATTCTCCTGGAATTCTTTAAGTGATTTTTGTGTTTGCATTGTAAGTGCTTCTACCCTATTTATGTTCCTCTGCATTTCTTTAAGAGATTTGATTGTGTCTTATTTGTGTTCCTTCTAGCAGTATCATGACCAGTGCTTTTATATCCAATTCTTGTTTTTCTGATGTGTTGGCATATCCAGGACTTGCTGTGGTTGCTGAATTGGGTTCAGATGCTGCCATATAGCTTTGATTTCTGTTAGTAATGTTCCTATGTTTGCCTTTTGTCATCTGTTTATCTCTGGAGTTAGTTGGTCTTGTTGTTACTGGTTGGTGTTTGAAGCTCCTGTGAGCCTGGCCTTTGGTGCTGCTGTTGTAGAGGGCATTTGTGCTCCTGAGGTGGAGACTGTAAGGTTTCTGCTACTGGGCTCTGAATTACCTCCTCAGCTCTGTTGGGCTGGACCCAAGTCTTCTCCCAGTTTGCTGCTGGAAGCACAATTTACCTCCCACCATCTCCTCCTGGCCTGCCTAGTTGCCAGCTCTTAAGAATCAGATCTTTTTTTCCACCGATCTGGGCTCCTCTGTTAAATCTTTATGGTGACCTGGGCTCCTCTGTTGTTTCTCTATGGTGACCTGTTAAAGCCACCAGCTCCAAGATGGTTACAGATCTCTGGACTGGGATTCCCTGCAGGACTGGAGCTTTCCTGGTTGGACTGCTGGAGAGTAGATGATGGTGCTCTCAGTCCACAGGGCTCTGTCTGGTTAGCTGTCTGTGATGCCCTGAGGCAAGATGTCAGCCTCCAACTGTACTCCAGGCACAGACCCACGAGCAAGTTGATGCTTGTGCGGGTCAGCACAGAGACCATCTGCCAAGCTGATCTGGCTGTGGGTGCACCACCAAGCTGTAGGTGCACCGACCTCCTGCCGAGCTGCTCTGGCTCTGGGTGCAGGCAAGAGCCTGATGGAGTAGTTGATGTTAGGCTAGGACTCTGTCCACATACCTAGTCCCAGCTGCTGTCCATCAACAGTGACCCAAGGTAAGATGGTGGCTTTGCTGCAAGCCTAGCGAGCTGGCCCCCATAGGTCGGCAACAGCTGCCAAGCTGTTGGTGCACAGAC
The DNA here is from genome assembly GCA_964023405.1 of Apodemus agrarius. Lineage (NCBI taxonomy): Eukaryota > Metazoa > Chordata > Mammalia > Rodentia > Muridae > Apodemus > Apodemus agrarius. Next base: position 77,788,601 of record OZ030017.1, read on the forward strand.
CTCCTGCAGAGCTGCTCTGGCTCTGGATGCAGGCAAGAGCCTGACAGGATAGTCAATGTTAGGCTAGGACTAGGTTCATGCACCTGGCCCCAGCTGCCGGCCATCTGCAGTGACCTGAGGCAAGATCAACATTCTACTCTTAAGCTCTTGGTGTGTTAATAAAATTATTAGATAGAATCATAAAATATTTAAAAAATGTCTTAAGAACCTGATAAAACATTTGTTCCTTGTTTCAACCAGCTATCAAATTGGTTATTACAGAATATTACAGAATAATACTTGGCCTATTACATGACAAGCCTTTTAGACAAAATTGATAATTGTTATCCAAAAGTCAAATTGTTAAAATTTGCTTCCAGACATGCTTTCATATTTCCTATAGGCTTATACACACATCCCATAAAGAATACATCTACTATATTTATAAATAACTTTTCTACATAAGTGAAGCACATAGAATTAGATTACATGTTTATTCTTTTGAGTTTCCCCCTGCTAACTGTTAAGTTGCATTGTGATATTACTAGAGAACAAGTTGTGCAAGCCCTCAATGTGCTCAATTCATTTCATGCCCCAATTTAGTAGTGAATCCCTGAGGTCTTAAAATAAATGATATTCCTCAAATGGATGTGACTCATGTCCCATCATTTAAAAGGGTACAATTTGTGTATATATCTATAGATACCTTTTCTGATATAATTTTTACATCTACACATAGTGATAAAAATATAAAAAATATATATAAAATCATTGTTCACAAGCTTTTGCTTACATGGGAGTCCCAAATCAATTAAAAACAGATAATAGTCCAGCATATACCTGCGGATCCTTTAAAAAATTTGCACAGACTTTCATATTATTTATAAAACAAAGTTTCCATATAATCCTCAAGGACAAGCTATAGTAGAAAGAGCTAATATTATTATAAAATTATCTTAAAAAAACAAAATAGGGAGAGTTTATCTCTCTGTATGCTTGTTTGTCCTTTACTCTTTATACTTTAAATTTTTATTTGATATATTCTTTATTTATATTTCAAATAATTTCCCCTTTCCTGGATCCCTGCTCCCCCAAAGTCCCATATGCCCTTTTCCCTCACCCTGTTCCCCCATCCACCCCTTCCTACTTCCCTGTTCTGGTATTCCCCTACACTAATGCACTGAGCCTTTCCAGAACCAGGGGCCACTCCTTCCTTCTTGGACATTATTTAATATGTAGATTGTGTCTTGCTTATTCCAAGATTCTAGGCTAATATCCACTTATCAGTGAGTGCATACTATGAGCATTCTTTTGAGTCTGGGTTACCTCACTTAGTATGATGTTCTCCATCCATTTGTCTAAGAATTTCATGAATTTATTGTTTTTAATGGCTGAATAGTACTCCATTGTGTATATATACCACATTTTTTTAAATCCATTCCTCTGTTGAGGGACATCTGGGATCTTTCCAGCTTTTGGCTATTATAAATAGGGCTGCTATGAACATAGTGGATAATGTATCCTTATTACATGCTGGGGAATGCTCTGGGTATATGCCAAGGAGTGGTATTAATAATAGATAGAGATAACCTTTCTGCTGCAGGCAGACATTGAAAAGGTGTGAAGAAGTTGGAGGGTTTAATAAAATGGAAAGGGTTATCTTCAGGAGTTTGGAGAAGTCCTGATTCAGTGTTGGTCAGGATGAAAGTTCTGTTTGTATCTTTCCTAAAGATGCAGAAAGTCATATCTGGGTTCCTGAGTACTGTGTGCATCTTGTCATTATAGTCACAGGTACAAGCTTAGTGTAGCTTCATGAAAAATCCACCAGTCCTGATGCCAGTAGGGATAAATAGTATTGTGTGGTCAATTGTGCTTTCTGCTAATAGGTTTACAGGGAAGGCTACAGCTAAACTAAAAATAAAATAGAGTAATATTCCCTTAAATTTTACATTAGAGAATAGTTTGTGTTTTATTAAAAATAGTAATAGGAGTTACTTAGACAGAACTTCATTTTTTTGGATCTTGTCTTGTGCTTTACAATATTTCCTCGAATACTAAAGCATGTGTTTTAGCCCCATTCCTTTCTATAGTTTGAAAAATCTCTAATGAACAGAAAAAAGACAAAAACAATTATTCTAACAGATTATGTGTATTGTCAAATTTATGAGAGTTTGAAGATGCTGCTATGGTTGTGAGAATTCCTGGAATTGTGCCTATGCCTCTAAATGATGAAGGAAGACTCCCTGTCACCTTGTATCACCATAAGAGAGGTTTTGGCACTACTGCCACCCCTGATTAAAGAATGGGCTGGGTTCATGGCACTAGAGGTTTTGGCTTGTGAGCCTCATTGGGATTGTTCCTTCTAAACTATATGTACAAACAACAAAACCAGTCTAGAGCATTAACTAAACAAGTGCTTATGTCTTTGGCACAGGATAATCCATCTGCTCAAATTTAGCTCAGCCTATATCAAAAATAGTCTATGATGGGCATTCCACACCAACCTAAGACAGGGGTTTCTGGGAATGGCAGAGATTCCCAGAGACAGATAATGAGAGTTAGACAAAAGGTGACCTAAGACAGATGCTATTCCTTTTATAAAATAAAAAGGGGAACCTGTTGGGTATTGGTGAGCTTAATTCAATGCCCCCAGGCTACCTGTTTGCACAGGTTTCCTGATAGTGGAACATACTGTGTCAGCTTGATTCCTGTTTTCCCACACAGTGTGGTCGGAACTTCCAAGGTGGCTGATCTATAGCTATGATTGCTTTTTCCTGTTGTTTTTCCTGGCCTCTAGTATATATTGCTGGTCCCTCAGTAAAGCTTTGGCATTCTCCTTACCAGAATGACTCAAGTCTGTGTTTTCTGTCAATTCCTAGGCCTACACCCAATATTTGGTACTGTGACAGCATGGGCACTGTCAAAACAGGGCCCAAAATTTTGCTACATACAAGAAACCCATCTCAGTGACAAAGACAGACACTCCCTCAAAGCAAAAGGCTGGAAAACAAATTTCCAGGCAAATGGTTCCAAAAAAGATGCTTGAGTAGCCATTCTAATATCGAATAAAATCTACTTTCAACTTAAAAGATATAAAAAAAGATAGGAAGATCACTTCATACACTTCAAAGGAAACATTTGCAAAGAAGAACTCTAAATTATGAACATCTATGCTCCAAATGCAATGGCACCCACATTCATAGAAGAAATTTTACTAAAGTTCAAAACACACATTGTACCCCATGCAATAATATTGTCATCAATGGACATGACATGAAAACTGAAAGTAAACAGAGAAACAGTAATTCTAACAGAAGCTATAAACCACATGGTTTTAATAGATATCTACAGAACATTTTATCATAAAAAAAGTATATGCCTTCTTCTCAGCACCTCATGGTACCATCTGCAAAACTGACCATATAATTGATTTCAAAACAGGTCTTAACACATTCAAGAAGATTGAAACAATCCCATGCATCCTATCAGATCACCACAGATAAAGGCTTATCTTCAATAAAATAAAAAACACTTGAAAGCCCACATACATGTGGAACTGAACAACATTCCATTCAATGATAAATTAGTTAAGGAAGAATTGAAAGAAAATAAAGTCTTTTTGTAATTTAATGAAAATGAAGGCACAACATACCCAGCTTATGGGACACAATGAAAGTAGTCCTAAGAGGAAAATTCATAGCTATGAGTGTCTCCAAAAAGAAACTGGAGAGAGCATAAATTAGCAGATTACCAGGACACCTGAAAGCTCTTGAACAAAACAAAGCAAATACCCACAAGAGGAGTAGATGGCAGAAAATAGTCAAACTGTGGGCTGAAATATGCCAAGTAGAAATAAAAAGATGTATACAAAGAAGCAACCAAACCAGGAGCTGGTTCTTTGAGAAAGCCAAAAAGATAGATAAAAACCCTTAGGCAAACTAAGCAGAGGGCACAGGGAGGGCAAAGAAAGAGTATCCAAATTAGCAAAATCAGAAAAGAAAAGGGAGATATAACAACAGAAACTGAGGAAAACCAAAACCATCCAACCAACCAAAGAAACAAAATCCCTAAAAACAAAAACAGATCCTACTTAAAAAAACTTTTCCTCAACAAAACAGGAAATTCTGAATGAAATGGTCAATTTTCTAGACAGATACCAGGGACCAAAGTTAAATCAGGATCAGATAAATGATCTAAACAGTCCTATAACCCCTGATGAAATAGAAGCCATGATTAAAAGTCTCCCTACCAAATAAAGCCCTGAACTAGATGGTTTTAATGCAGAGGTCTAATAGTCCATCAAAGAAGACTGAATACCAATACTCTTTAAACTATTCCACAAAATAGAAAGAGAAGGAACCATTCATTCTATGAAATCACAGTTACACTGATAACTAAACCACAGAAAGACCCAACAAAAAAGCATAACTTCACACCAATTTCCCTTATGAATATAGATGCAAAAATACTCAATAAAATTCTTGCTCTGAATCCAACAACATATCAAAGCAATCATTCATCATGATCAACTAGGCTTCATCCCAGGGGTGCAGGGATGGTTCAGTATAAGGAAATCCATCAAGTAATCCACTATTATAAACAAACTCAAAGAAAAAACACACGATCATTCTATTAAGTGCTGAGAAAGCATTTGACAAAACACCCCTTCATGATAAAAGTTTTGGAATGATCAGGAATTCAAGACCCATACCTAAACATAGTAAAAGCAATATAGAGCAAACCAGTAGCCAATATCAAACAAAAGTCAGAGAATATTGAAGCAGTCCCACTAAAATTAGAGACTAGACAATGCTACCCACTCTTTGCATACCTATTCAGTATAATACTCAAAGTCCAAGTCAGAGCAATTAGACAACAAAAAGATCAACAGGACACAAATTGGAAAGGAATAAGTCAAAATATCACTATTTGTAGATGATATGATAGTATACTTACACGGCCCCCCAAATTCCACCAGAGAACTCCTATACCTGATAAATAACATAAGCAAAGTGGCTGAATAAAAATTAACTCAAACAAATCAGTGGCCTTCCTCTACTCAAAGCTTAAGCAGACTGAAAATGAAATTAGGAAAATGACACCTTTCACAATAGTCACAAATAATATAAAGTACCTTGGTCTGACTCTAACTAAACAAGTGAAAGATCTGCATGAGAAGAACTTCAGGTTAAGAAAATAATTGAAGATCTCAGAAGATGAAAAGATCTCCCATGCTCAAGGATTGTTGGCATTAACATGATAAAATTACTCATCTTGCTGAAAGAAATATACAAATTCAATGCAATCCCCATGAAAATTCCAACACAATTCTTCCTAGAGTGAAAATGAGCAACTTGCAAATTAATCTGGAATAACAAAAACAAAAAACAAAAAAACCCCAAAAAACAAAAAAGCAAAACAAAACAACAACAACAACAACAACAAAACCACGATAATGAAAACAATTCTCAACAACTAAAGAATTTTGGGCAGAATCACCATCCCTGAAATCAAGGTTTACAGAGGTATAGTGTGAGAATATCATGGTATTGTTACAGTGATAGGCAGGTAGATAAATGGAATAGATTTGAAAATCCAGAAATGTACCCACACACCTATGGTAACTTACTCTTTGACAAAGGAGTTAAAACCATCCAATGGAAAATAGACAGCATTTTCAACAAATGATGCTGGTTTACCTTAAGGTCAGTATGTAGAAGAATTCAAGTCAATCCATTCTTATCTTTTTGTACAAAGCTCAAGTCCAAGTGGATCAAGGACCTACCCATAAAACCAGATACGCTGAAAGTAATAGAAGGGAAATTGTGGAAGAGCTTCGGGCACATGGGCAGAGAGGAAAATTTTCTGAACACCAATAGCTTATGGTCTAAGGTCATGAGTTGACAAATGGGATCTCATAAAATTGCAAAGCTTCATTCCCACTAAAATCAGGGACTAGACAAGGCTGCCCTCTCTCTCCATATCTTTTCAATATAGTACTTGAAGTTCTAGCAAGAGCAATTAGACAACATAAGGAAGTCAAAGGGATACAAATTGGAAAGGAAGAAGTGAAACTATCATTATTTGCAGACGATATGATAGTTTACCTAAGCGACCCAAAAAACTCCACCAGAGAACTTCTACAGCTGATAAACAACTTCAGCAAAGTAGCAGGTTATAAAATTAACTCAAGCAAGTCAGTGGCCTTCTTGTACTCAAAGGACAAGCAGGCAGAGAAAGAAATTAGGGAAATAACACCCTTCACAATAGCCACAAACAACATAAAATATCTTGGCATAACTCTAACCAAACAAGCGAAAGATCTGTACAACAGGAACTTCAAGTCCTTGAAGAAAGAAATCGAAGAAGACCTCAGAAGATGGAAAAATATTTCTTGCTCCTGGATTGGCAGGATCAATATAGTAAAAATGGCCATCTTGCCAAAAGCAATATACAGATTCAATGCGATCCCCATCAAAATTCCAACTCAATTCTTCATAGATCTAGAAAGAGCAATTCTCAAATTCATCTGGAGCAACAAAAAACCCAGGATAGCTAAAACTATTCTCAACAATAAAAGGACTTCTGGGGGAATCAATATGCCTGACCTCAAGCAGTACTACAGAGCAATTGTGTTAAAAACTGCATGGTATTGGTATAGCAACAGGCAAGCAGATCAATGGAACAGGATTGAAGACCCAGAGGTTAACCCACAGACTTATGGTCACTTGATCTTTGATAAAGGAGCCACAACCATCCGGTGGAATAAAGATAGCCTTTTCAACAAATGGTACTGGTTCAACTGGAAGTCAACATGCAGAAGAATGCGAATTGACCCATTCTTATCTCTTTGCACTAAGATCAACTCCAAGTGGATCAAGGACCTCCACATAAAACCAGACACACTGAAACTATTAGAAAAGAAACTTGGGAAGACCCTGGAGGACTTGGGCACAGGGGAAAAGTTCCTGAACAGAACACCAATAGCTTATGCTCTAAGATCAAGAATCGACAAATGGGACCTCATAAAATTACAAAGTTTCTGCAAAGCAAAGGACACTGTCAGAAGGACAAAACGGCAACCAACAAAGTGGGAAAAGATCTTCACCAACTCCACATCTGACAGAGGGCTAATATCCAATATATACAAAGAACTCAAGAAGTTAGACCCCAAAGAAACAAATAACCCTATCAAAAAATGGGGCACAGAGGTAAACAAAGAATTTTCACCAGAAGAAATTTGGATGGCCGAGAAACACCTTAAAAGATGTTCAACATCATTAGTCATCAGGGAAATGCAAATCAAAACAACCCTGAGATTCCACCTCACACCAGTCAGAATGGCTAAGATTAAAAACTCAAGAGACAACAAGTGCTGGCGAGGATGTGGAGAAAGAGGAACACTCCTCCACTGTTGGTGGGATTGCAAAATGGTAAAACCGCTCTGGAAATCAGTTTGGCGGTTCCTCATAAAATTGGGCATGTCACTTCCAGAGGACCCTGGCATACCACTCCTGGGCATATACCCAGAGGATTCCCCTGCATTCAATAAGGACACATGCTCCACTATGTTTATAGCAGCCTTGTTTATAATAGCCAGAAATTGGAAGGAGCCCAAATATCCCTCAAAGGAGGAATGGATACAGAAAATGTGGTATATTTATACAATGGAATACTACCCAGCAATTAAAAATAATGAATTCATGCAATTTGTAGGTAAATGGTTAGACCTGGAAAATATCATCCTGAGTGAATTAACCCAATCACAAAAGAATGCACATGAAATGCAATCACTGATAAGTGGATATTAATTAGCCCAGGAGCCCTAAATACTCAAGACACAAATAGCAAGTCAAATGATTCCCAAGAAGAAGAAAGGAGAGGACCCTGGGCCTGTAAAGATTGCATCTAGTTTAGTAAAGAAACCGAGGGGGGAGGGGGAATGATTGGGGAACAGTTGGGGGGAGAGGAACTGTGGGAACTATGGTGGGTGGGAACTGGGAAAGGGGAAAGCCTTTGGAATGTAAACATAGAATATAGAAAATAAAAAAAAATTAAAAAAAATTGCAAAGCTTCTGTAAGACAAGGGACACTGTCAATAGGACACAACAGACCAAGAGATTGGGAAAAGATCTTTACCAATCCTACTTTAGATAGAGGACTAATATCAAATATATACAAAGAACTTAAGAAGTTAGACTCCAGAGAACCAAAAAACCTATTAAAAATGTGGTATAGAGCTAAACAAAAATTTCTCAACTGAGTAATACAGAACAGCTGAGAAGCATCTAAAAATGTTCAACATCCTTGTTCATGAGTAAAATGCAAATCAAAACAATCCTGAGATTCCACCTTACACCAGTCAGAATGGCTAAGATCAAAATCACAGGTGACAGCAGATGCTGGTGAGGATGTGGAGAAAAAGGATCACTCCTCCATTGCTGGTGGGATTGCAAACTTGTACAGCTACTCTGGAAGTTTGGTCAATCCTCAGAAATTTGGAAATAGTACTACCTCAGGACACAGCTATATCACTCCTAGGCATTTACTCAGAAAATGCTCCAACATGTAATAAGGATGTTGAGGATAGCCCTGGGCTTGTATTTTGATGCTAATTCCACTCAGAGAGGCTGCAGATGAGGAGTTGCCTTGTGAACCTTCTCCCCAACTTAACTTTTCAAATAAAGGCTTGAGTCAATGATTGGGCAGGAGGAAGGGGGAGGAGTAAAGGATCAATGGGAAAGGGGAGGAGCTATGAGGGATCAATGGAGAAGCTGCAGAGAAAGAAGCTCATGTGTGGCCTGGAGAAATCGCAAGTTGTATGGGATAATATAGGTGGGAATAGAGTAGTGTAGTGGGAGATCTGCCCAATCTAAGCTTATAGTTTGTATTGTTACTGATTGAGTTGAGTTTTTTTCCACTGGGTAATTGGGTTGGAAACAAAGTAGCAACATAAGGACAATGCTCCACTATGCTCATCACAGTATTATTTATAATAGCCAGAAACTGTAAAGAACCCAAATTTCCCTCAAGAGAGGAATGGATATAAAAAATGTGGTACATTCACAAAATGGAATACTACTCAGCTATTAAAAATAGTGAGTTCATAAAATTCTTAGGCAAATTGATGGAACTAGAAAATATCAACCTGAGTGAGGTAACACAATCACAAAAAAACCAAACAAACATGGTATGCACTCACTGATAAGTGGATATTAGCCCAGAAGCTCAGAATACCCATGATACAATTCATAGACCACATGAAGCTCAAGAAGAAGGAAGACCAAAATGTTGATACTTTGTCCTTCTTAGAAGAGGGAACACAATATCCTTAGAAAGAGATACAAAGACAAAGTGTGGAGCAGGGACTGAAGGAAGGGTCATCCAGAGACTTCCCCTCCCTGGGATCAATCCATATCTAATTACCAAATGCATACACTATTGTGGATGCCAACAAAAGGATAGCCTTTTCAGATATCAAAAACAGGAAAGGCCTTTGGTCATGTGAAGGATTGATGCCCCAGTGTAGGGAAATGCCTGCATAGGGAAACGGGAGTGGGTAGGTTAGTGAACGGGGAGAGGGAAATGACATAGGGGGTTCTCAGAGGGAGAAACTATGAACAGGATAACATTTGAAATGTAAATAAAGAATATACCTAATAAAGTTTAAAGAAAAATGAGGTTCAATTACAAATGAGTCACTATATTTTTCATTCATAATATTTAACATACTTCCCAAATAACTATTGACATGAAATATAAGTTTTCAAAATTTATAAATAATTTGGTATAAAATGCACATATTTAAGATACATATAAAACAAGCAACCAGAGATTTGAATGTGAATTTATTTTATCGATTCTAGAATATCTATAAATATTTTATCAACATCTAAGTTTTCCTTTGTCTTTTAGTGAAATGACTTTCTTTTTTTTTCCTTTTTGTTTTGCTTTTAATATTTATTTACTTTATATAGCTGAGGACAGTATCTTCAGATATTTCTGCAAAGGTCATCAGATCCCATTACAGATGATTATGAACCACCATGTGGTTTCTGGTAATTGAACTTTGGCCTCTGGAAGAGGTCAGTGCTCTTTAACACTGAGGCAATTCTCAAGCCCTGTGAATTGAATTTCCTAAATGTTGTAAGCTCCAATGTCCAGCAAAAGGTTGACCTTTAAGGTTAGAAGGATAGAAATCCAAGAGAGGCCTTTGCTCTACTAAGGTAATTTATTATGACCCAGACCCTCAACATTCATTGATATTTTGTCAAGATTTAGAAGGCACTTGCCCTGTAGTTTCAGGGTACTCTTACCCTGAATGTCTCAGTGTTTGAATTACTTGTAGACATAACCTAATTGACTGATACAACTCTGATAGGAAACTCAACATAATGTCAGGCATTGCTAATGATGTTCTATACATTACTATGTGAGCATAATTGTATATTTGCAAAAAAAAGCCCTAATATGTTACTGATGAATATGTATTACACTCTGTTAGAGACTAAATGTTTCAACTTAGGCTGCCAATTTCCCTGTTTCCTCCAGTTTCCCAAAATGTATGTGCTATAGGTGTGTATGCAGTACTATAAGTAAGGTCATGTACAAAAGTAGTACAGAAAATATTCCAATGCTATGACATTGTCTATTATGTTAGAAATTGTATCTATTTCTGTTGCCTGTAGTTTTAAAATGTGAGAATGCCTGGAGCTACCGATCAGTTTCTACCAACCAACCATCCCAGCTTTCTCCTATGGACTTGAGTCATTGTAGACAGAAAATACCAAAAAACTTTAATATTTTAAAATCAGACAGATACCACAACTGCTGGGTGTAGAATCTATTGTCTTAAGCTCATCAGATATCTTATACCTCCAGGCCTACATGGTGTCCATGATCCTCTTCAAAGCCTGGCCAAAAAACCTCCAATCCTCTCTGCATCTACTTTGTTTTCCTGTCCCTCCAGGAAATCCTGCCTTATACTTCTCCCAGTGATTGGTTTCTGACTTCTTTATTGACCCAATCAAGACACAGTTAGGAAACTACATTTTAGTTAACAGCTCCTCTCCCTACATATTTCTGTTTGTATTGTAGAAGAAGGGATTAACAAAACAAGGAATGTCTAAAAGAGTTTGCTCTAGAGATGCAAGTGGAACTTGTGACACTGAATGTAAAACTGGATTGAGAATACATGACAGAGAAAAACCCTGTCAGTACTGAAATTGAAGCTGTAAATATGGGGTTTCTGATTTATCTAGGCAAGTTTATTGTAGAAGTATAGATTAATGATCATATAAATGGTTGATGACTATCATACATACACATGTATAACTTTATATAAACATAAATGTATAGTTCTTTATTGGTAACTTTTATCAAGAGACATACCATGAAAGAGAATAAAAAATTACATTTCCATAGTTGTAAGTAATCTGAGACTATATAGGTCATGAACATACAGGGAAAAGTTCATCCACTATTCTGCAATAGGACCACAACTCTAAAATGACTTCTAATAACATTGCAATCCATTGTTCACACCAGCAATCAACCTACATCAAGCAATGAGCTTCCACTAGGTGGTGATTAACAAGAGATCCACAACTGGACAATGTGTGGAAAGTGAGTGAATTTGGAAGACTCAGCCCTCCATTAGATAATTTTATCAATTTCCTCTCCTCAAGGCTCAGTCATATAGGCAGATGTGGAGGTATAAATATTTTAAGAATCCAAAATTCCAACAAACAATGCCTTCCAGGGAAAATAGGACAGGTGCACAAATAAACTCAGAGACTCTCACAGGAAGGTGACAACCTGAATATGTTTGTGTTTTAACGCAAACAAAATCCCAGCACTTAGAATGGAAAGTACAGAAAGAATTCCATCACGGATGTAACTATTTACAACTGATACCTACTGAAAAACTAAAAATCATTTTTTTCTTCAGTGCAGTGTCACTGGATATATCAACTACATGGCCTTATGTGTAGAAGTAGTTAGCCACCACAAAACAGATTCCTTCCATTTATGAAAAGTATTTTTAAATATTTCTGCTCAGTTTTTAATTTTTATTGTTTGTTATTTTTTTAAAGAGTTAAAGAGAACAGGAAGTATAGTGGTAAATAAAAAAGACCTGAGGGGGATTGAGGTGGGAAGAAATATATCATCTAAATCTATTGTATGAAAAATTTTAAATTAAAAATTACATAAACAGAGGGAGAAAGCATTAATTTTACTTTTTTTTCTTTTTTTTCTTTTCTATATTCCATGTTTACATTCCAAAGGCTTTCCCCTTTCCCATTTCCCACCCACCATAGTTCCCATAGTTCCTCTCCCCCCCAACTATTCCCCAATCATTCCCCCTCCCCCCTCAGTTTCTTTACTAAACTGGATGCAATCTTTACAGGCCCAGGGTCCTCTCCTTTCTTCTTCTTGGGAATCATTTGACTTGCTATTTGTGTCTTGAGTATTTAGGGCTTCTGGGCTCATTAATATCCACTTATCAGTGATTGCATTTCATGTGCATTCTTTTGTGATTGGGTTAATTCACTCAGGATGATATTTTCCAGGTCTAACCATTTACCTACAAATTGCATGAATTCATTATTTTTAATTGCTGAGTAGTATTTCATTGTATAAATATACCACATTTTCTGTATCCATTCCTCCTTTGAGGGATATCTGGGCTCCTTCCAATTTCTGGCTATTATAAACAAGGCTGCTATAAACATAGTGGAGCATGTGTCCTTATTGAATGCAGGGGAATCCTCTGGGTATATGCCCAGGAGTGGTATGCCAGGGTCCTCTGGAAGTGACATGCCCAATTTTCTGAGGAACCGCCAAACTGATTTCCAGAGCGGTTTTACCATTTTGCAATCCCACCAACAGTGGAGGAGTGTTCCTCTTTCTCCACATCCTCGCCAGCACTTGTTGTCTCTTGAGTTTTTAATCTTAGCCATAATTTTACTTCTTAAAGATTTGAAATTTTCTTTTGTGATGTCTCTATAGCCTTCTCTGATGGAAACAACTATTTTATCTTGTTCCTTTTCATGTTGCTTTCCCAGAAAAAATAAAATGTTTCTGATGATACTTTAGACACAGGATGTAAACAAATATATATGGGAGACTCCTCTTTGAAAATTAGCTATTGCATCAGAAGCCATGAAAACTGGAGAAAAACAATCAATAGTCCAATACAGTTGTAATATCAACAAACAACAATGACCATCTTGACAAGTTATTCCAAAAAGCTCAGTCATGACATTTATATCCTGGAGTAACCAACTATCACCTCTTGCATTTATAGCCTGCTCTATAGAAAGGAATTTATGGCTGTTTCAAATGTTACTTGTGAGCTGTGATGCTATAGAACTTGTCACTATATGTTTCCTAAACTAGAATAATTGCTAACTGAGTTTTAATACTTATGCTCACAGGATAAATATAGCTTACACCCCTTATCAAAGAAGCTTCATGCAGCAAATGGTCACCTTCAAAACAAAGAGCAACCAGTAAAACAGAAAAGATCAAATAGCTTTGAGATGCCCTCTCCTCAGATAATACATTTACAATTTAGCACCCATAGTTAAAGCTCCAAGAACATCATGGAAAGGAAGCAAAGAGATTCTAAAAGTTAGAGAACCAACAAATCAGCAACAAAATAGTTTACTATAAAAACAAATAAGTGAACAAAGAGGACAAAAAGTGGGGAATGAGTTGGGTATGGGAGGTATTGTTGGAGAACAGTGTCAAGTAAATACAATCGGGACACTTGACTTAAGGTTTTATTGATGTCAACAGACACCATGACCAAAGCAACTCTTATAAGGAAAACATTTATTTGGGATGGCTTATAGGTTCAGAGGTTTAGCTTACTATCATCAAGCTGGGAACATAGAAGAATTCCTAAAGGCATGGAGCAGGAAAAACTGAATGTTCTACAACTTCATCTAATGACTGCTAGAAGAATACTGGCTTCCAGAAAGCTAGAAATAAGGTATTAAAGCCCACACCCACAGTGACAAACCTCCTTTAAGAAGGCCACACCTCCAAATAGTGCCATTCCTTGGGCCAAGTATATATAAATCATCATATTCTACTCCCTGGACCCTATAGGCTTGTTCAATCACATGAATCTATGTGTGCCATAACTTTCAATAGCATAATAAAAAATGCACATTTAGTCCAAATTCCAAAGTCCCCATAATCGATAGCAGTCTTAAAAATATTAAAATTCCTGAGATTCATCCAATAACTTGGTTACAGTCCCCAAGGCAAGACAGGAAAACAGCTGCCCAAACTCCAAATATCTCCATGCCTGATGTCAAAGTGGTCTTCAGATCTCTATCTTCTTTTTCATATTTGTTGGCTGCATCAAACTTATTTTTCCTGGGCTGGTTCTACTCCTGGTTTGCATCTTTCCTCAGCAAATATCCTATGGTTCTGTTATCTTTAACATATTTGGGCCTCCAAAGTAAATTCAACTTCACAGCTTCTTGTTCCAATGTCTGGGATCTACACCTGATTTTCTGAGCTCCTCCAAAGGATTTGAGTCACATTACCAGCTCTACCCTCTGAAGCATTTTAGGCTGTAGTTGACTCAACTCTATTGTTGCTTTTGTTGGTAGTGATCATTCCATGGTACTGGCAACACCTATGCTCTGGGGTCTTCTGTTACAACTAGGCTTTACCAATACTCTCTCATAGGCTCTCTTCATAAAGCCATACCTCAACTTCTTTGCATGAGTTCTTCATTCCTGGACTATCACCTGCAAATGAGGCCCCTTCAGCAATGGTCTTCACTGGTTTCACACAGTGCCAAGTCTAAGCTGCCCTCCATGACTCATTAATGCCTCCAAACCCAGTATTACCTGGGTGCTTCTTACACATTACCAAATCCAGCTCTACAACAATGTAGAACTTTTGCTATCTCTGGAACCCAGCTTATTTTTGCTCTCGTAAAACACTTCGAAAAAATATTTTGCCTCAGTGAGGCTGGTCTCTTCTTAATCACCACTATTTTTAGGCTCTAGCTCACCATGATCAATTGTCTCAGTAGTCCCTTCTATTATTCCCTCTAAAGCCAGAGCCACATATCAGAAGTTGATGAACTCTGATGCTTTCAGGAGCTAGAACTTGGCTGCATTGTTCTATTAAATTACCACTATCTTTCTGTTTTCCAAATCCTTCACTGCATAAGTTTGGTTGTCCTGGATCTTGCTCTCTAGACTGACCTTGAACTTGAAGATTTACATATCTGTCTCAAGGTATTAAATGTGTTCACTGTCATGCCTGGATCTAAATTCAGCTGGATGGATTTTACATCCAAGTCCTATTACTTTAATCTGTTAACTTCTATAACATAGGATTCAGCTCCATTCTACTTCCTGGTGTACCTTTAATATTTAAAGCATATATTTTGTATTTTTCCTTTCTTGGTTTGCTCCTTTTCCTTAAAATGCTCTTCATGTTCTTTTGATTCTCATCTGTGTCCAGGAGCATATACTGGATGAGGGGAGCTTTTGTGGCCACTCGACAGGGATCTGACATTGGCCAAGGACCAGGAAATGGGCTTCAGGCAGTAATGTGACATTAGGCCATGACAAGGAATTAATCTTGGTCAGGAATATAATTTTAGGTTAGAACAGGGAAGTAAGTTCAGGCAGGAATCTTAATCTTAGCATAGAGCAAAGAAGTAGGCTTCAGACAAGAATCTAATTTTGAGCTTGGACAGGAAAGTAGATTCAGATATTTTGGTCATCCTGACAAGCCCTCAGAAACAGCAAGCACAGGAGTGATCACAGGACTTTGTTTATTGCCTTGCTTGTTCCTAGATTATTTGTGCTTATTGTTTTGTTTGTTCCTTAACCTAGAACTGACCTTGTTACTTGCATGTAATGAAAATGGTATAAAAGCAAATTGGGAAAAAATAAATCTGCCTCAGACTTAGAATTTGCTGGGCTCATGCTACTATGTAGTCTACTTGTCTTTTTTCTTTTTAATCCTCATTTCTTCACTGGAGAACCTGTTGACTGAACATGTTTGTCAGATTCCTCACTGACCTTACGTCCTTGTCATGATCTAATGTCAAATTCCTGCCTTAAGTCCATTTCATTTTCCTTGGCCAATGTCAGATTCCTGCCACACAGTCCCAATATCTCCCCACATCTCCCCTTTATCTCATAAACAAGACTGTGCTTGTTTTAGAGATCCTGACAAGAATACATTCCTTACTTGTCATGGAATATGCATTATCAAAAGCAATGCACTTATGTTCTAGGTTCGTAAGGCTCTGTGTAGGACTTACCTTTCCATGGCTGCCAGCCTATTAAATTACTAATTCTGTCTGGCGATTCATTTTTGTTTCAAGCCATGTATTTTTGCTGCCAACATGTCGATGTTGTTAAAGGCAAGCTTTATCAAAATGGGCAGGAATAAAAGTATTGCCAGGACAAGAAGGGCTAGCATGATGTAAATTTAGAAGCCATTCTTGAAGCTTGACCACATTGGGAACACTGACCTCAGGCCATGGATAGTTTTATCAGCAATATCAGCAGCATCAAAGTTCAGTGGGAACAGCATTCTTTAAATTCATAATCTCAGTATACAATGCTAAAACATCCAGAAAGGTGTTGGAATTATGCCAAATACTCTGAAAGTGTCTTTGAACTTTTTCTCAATTATAATTACTGTCAGCATAAATTTTAGAAGTAACACAAATCCATTGGTATTTGACATGTCACTCAAGATGGCTCCTTACTTTTGGACTCTGTACCTCCTTTGTGATAATTGAATAGTATCTTAAAGAGCATCAATCTGTTGTTCCAAACACCTATCTAAATACTCTTGAATACTCAGAACATTAGTAACATTTTTTCCTAAATGATTAACAAAAGTATCTGTCTTAACTTCTTTTGTCAAAGCAGAAGCAGTGGTGCTAGCTATGAATATAATTAAAGCTACTATACCAGCAATAGTCAAGCCCACTATCCTTATGCTTCTGCTTAAAGCCTGACTCACTTCCTCCAGTACCTGTAAGCCTTTTTCAGAATACTAAGGGCCTGTACTATTCACAGGCAATAAAACAAAAGTTGGCTGATAGACCAACATAACAGACATTCCAGGTTTCAACACACTAACACAATTAGAAAGCCTACAATCAATACAACTTACATAAATACTGTAGAAGAAACACAATTTTAACATGACCAACTAATAAAAGATTAGGATTTTAAACACATGCACTAACACTTGCTCAAAATCCAGATTCTATCCCAATTTTATCCACTGAAGATGTAACTTCATACAATGCAGCTGCCCACTTTTAAATATGTCTTTGAAAATGTCCAGAACCAGACTTCCAAATGAAGACTGTCATTTTCAAATTGGATTGATTTCTATACCAGTCCATGATTGAGTCAGAATAACTGGTCACATTAAGAGAAAGAGGAGTCATTAAAACTTCTCTTGTAGATTCTCTGTTCCACAATGTTCTAAAATCTTGAGGCAAGGCAGCTTTTCCAATCTGGGATATAGGCAAGCAAAGGTAGGTCAGGAAATATGTCCAAAATAGCTTCTCAGTCACCATTGTTATGGCATTAAGCAATCTCAAGGTCAGTATCATTCTTTGTCCCCGCATTAAGATGTCTCATCAATCACTCTAGGATATAGCATGCTCCCTTAGCATCCTGCAGAAAAACAAAGCACAAATACTCCTCCTTCCCCATATTAAATACCTGATCAGGATCATGTCATATGCCAGTAAGTGGACCCTTCCACTTCACCTAGGCATGAATATGCCTAGTTGTTGGGTGCCATAGACACTCAGAGTCCATTGGCATCCAAATTTAAACTTAAAATAACAAGAGCATAAATTAAATGGTTTTATGGTATATGGGGATATAACAACCCCTTTTTGTTTTATGAAAATGTTGTTTTAAAGTTTCATGGGCCCATTCCATAATACCTTGTAATTGGTATTATATTCCATAAGGAATCCCAGTAATATGGATAATATTAAATTGTCAACATAAAATCTAAAATGCTGGACTATGATAGCCAGTTCCATTACATGTTTTAATCATATTGGGAACATCCAGTATAGAAAATCAAAGCAAGCAATGACTAATTACATTTTTAGTTGCTTCTTCGGTTAAAGCAGTTGGAACTAACAAGATTGAAAATATGTTAATAGTCACATGTATATATTATAATTTTCTCAAATCAGAAATAGGAATAACATCCATTTGCCATCACCGATTAAGTATGAGTCCTTGAGAATTAACACCATTATGTGGTATGGGAAGAAACTGAGGACATTCAGAACAAGTCTTTAAAATTTGACTTTTATATTCTCTAGAAATCCCAAATTAATGTCTCCAGCTATTACTACTTTGATGATGTAAAGAATGAGATTATTTGGTTAATTGTTCCTGTATAAGGCCAATAATCTGCCTGGTATACAAATCTGTTTTAGCAGTGCCTCACTAAGGGATCCAGACAATATAATATGAGCTTTTAAATGTCCTATAAAGCAAGGAACACTACATTCTCTGAAATAGAGTTGTATTTGCATAAATTGCAAAATTTGAAAATTTGCAACATCTAAAAAAGGAAGTTTCAAGTAATTGTAAATGATGAGCTATATATTGGCTCAGTATACAAATTAAAAGCTTGATTTTTTTCAGCACTTTAAAAACAGTGGCTAAAGCATGTAATTCAGTAATCTATGCTGAAGCAGGGGGAAAGTCAAGAGAATAAACATGTGATCCAATTACATATGGTGCCTTCCCATGAGATGAGCCATCACATTTTCTCTGGGCTGCATGCATAATTTTACAGGCAATACAAAATCATGCACAGAGGCAAATTGTAACAACTTCCTTTTGGATAGTGATAATGACATATACACTAGAACCCCCTTCCACATCCCATCCACACCCAAAGATAGCTTGATACACAGAAGTTTTGACCCTGCTAGGTTCACAGATCAAGCAGTCTAGACCAGCTCCCATACACAGAGAAACCCTGACTCAAAGAGGCCCAACATAACCACTTTCAGGAGGGATAGACTTCAATCATAGACAGTGTGGCAAGATAACCAAAGATAACCAGATGACAAGATGCAAGAACAAGAACATAAGCAACAGAAACCAATGCTATTGGCAATATCAAAACTGAGTTCTCTCACCACAGCAAGCACTGAAAAGCCTAACACACTTGAAAAGCAGGGTTCTGATCTAAAATACCAGCACATGGAGATGATAGAGTACCTTAAGAAAGATATAAATAACTCTTTTAAATATAGGAGAACAGTGGTAAATAGGTAGAAACTCTTAAAGAGGAAACACATAGATCCCTTAAAGAAATACAGGAAAACACAATGAAACAGGTGAAAGAATTTAAGAAAACCATCCAGGATCTAAAAAACAACAACAACAAAAGAAAACAATAATGAGATCACAAAGGGAAGCAACTCTGGAAATCCTAGGAAAGAAATCAGGAGTTACAGATGTAAGTATCACCAACAAAATATAAGAGATAGAAGAGAGAATATCAGGTACAGAAGATATCATAGAAGACACTGACATAACAGTCAGAGAAAATGCAAAGGGCAGAAAGCTCCCAACCTAAAACATCCAGAAAATTCAGGACACCCTGAAAAGACCAAACCTAAGAATAATATGTATATATGAGACTGAATATTTCAAATTCAAAGGGCCAGGAAACAACTTCAACAAAATTATAGATGAAAACTTCCCAAACCTAAAGAAAGAGATGCCCATAAATATAGAAAAGCCTATAGAACACTTAGATTTGACCAGAATAGAAAATCCCCTGTCATATAATAATCAAAGCCTCAAATGTACAGAAAAATGAAAAAATATTAAAAACTGTAAGTGAAAAATATCAAGTAACATATAAAGGCAAACCTACCAGAATTATACCAGATTTCTTAGCAGAGACACAAAAAGAGAGAAGATCTTGGGCAGATGTCATATAGACCTAAAGAGAACACTAATGCTAGCCCAGAGTACCATATCCAACAAAACTCAATTACCACAGATGTAGAAAACAAGATATTCCATGACTAAACCAGAAATACGCAACAGAGATAGATCCTGTAGAGACCTCATCCAGTAGATTGGCATGGCTCCCAGTGCAGGCTACTTACGTATCTCAAAATTTTTAACCCAGAATTGTTCTTGTCTAAAAGAAATGCACAGACAAAATATGTAGGAGAAACTAAAGGAAAAGCCATCCAGACTCTGCCTCTCCTAGTGATCCATTCCATCTGCAGGCTGCAAACCCTGAAACTATTGCTGATGCCAAGAAGTGTTTGCTGACAGACAGGATCCTGGTATAGATGACCCCTGAGAGTCTCTGACAACACTTGACTAATAAAAATGCAGACACTCACAGCCAACCATAGAACTGAGCCTGGGGACCCCAATGAAATAGGGGAAGAACTGAAGGAACCGAAGTGTTTGTAAAAATTATATCAACTAACCATGCCTCGCAGAGATCCCAGGGACTAAACCACCAACCAAAAAGTATTCATGAATGGGTCCATGGAACTAGCTACATATGTCACAGAGGACTCCCTTATCTAGCATCAATGGGACAGGTGACCCTTGGTCCTATGGAGGTTTGATGTCTCAGTGTAGGAGGATGCTAGAGCTCTAAGGCCTGAGTGGGTAGGTAGGAGGATCATCTTACAATTAAAGGGAAGGGGGATGGGATGTGGGTTTTGTGGAGGAAAGACCAGAAAGGAGGACAATGTTTGAAATGTAAATAAATAAAATAACCAATTATAAAATAACAAACAAGATAAAATAAAATGTACTTCATAAGAGTGAACTTTAGCAACCATGGGACAGAATTTATATCAGGTTGTTTGAAGACCTTTTTTTCAAAGCAACTAATCTAAATGTCTTAGCTTCAGGCAGCTTTTATGGCCAATGGTAAAAACCAGCCATATTCTTCACTACAATACCACAAAAATTGTCTCCATTCTACATGCTGAAATTCTTCTCCACTAAAACTCCTTGGACCAGGTCTGCCCAGTTCAAATCACTCTCAGCACCAAAGTCTTCCATATACCTAATAGGATAGTCCATTAAACCCTACTTAAAAGATTCCACTGCTTTTGAAATTCAATGTCCCAAACTGTACATTCTGCCAAACAAAAGCATGGTCAGACCTATCACAGAAGTATCGATTCTGTTATCAATTTCTCTTAGTTAGGCTTTTTCTTCAGTAAACGGACACTATGATGAAGCAAACTCTTATGAGGACAACAGTTAATTGGGGCTGGCTTACAGGTTCAGAGATTCAGTTCATTATCTTCAAGATGGGTACATGGCACATCCAGGCAGGCATGGTTCAGGAGGATCTGAGAGTTCTACAACTTCCTCTGAAAGTTTCTAGTAGAATATTGGCTTCCAGGCAGCTAGGGCTAGGGTATTACAGTCCATGCCTACAGTCACACACCTATTCAAACAAGGCCACATCTCCAAATAGTGGCACTCCCTGGTTCAATCCAGTACAAACCATCACAATACCTATGTGAATTTTCTAAGAATTAATAAAATATTATACATATTCATTATTCATTATTAATATTCACTATCATTTCTATATTTTTTATAAATTCCAAGTTTTCTATCTTAGCAAATTGTATGTTTCCTTTTTCAATTTCTTTATTAATTATTTTTATATGCTTCATATTTTATTCTCCACCATGCCAACTCCTGTCCACTCTCTGACTGTTCCACATCCTATACCTCTTCCCCTTCTTCTGTATCTATTTGGACATCCCTACTTCCCACCTCACCTGACCTCCAAACTCCCAGGGGCCTCCAATCTCTTGAGGGTTGGATGTGTCGTCTCTGACTGAACACAGACCCAGCAGTCTTCTATTGTATGTGTGTTAGGAACCTCATACCAGCTGGTGTATGCTGCCTGTTTGGTGGTTCAGTGTTCAAAAAATTCTGGGGGTCCAGATTATGAGAATGCTGGTCCTTCTTCAGGGTTGTCCTCAGGTTCATCCAGCCTTCTCTAATTCAACAGAATATACATTTGATTTTTTTCCTTCCATTCTAAAAATTCTTAATCTCTTTCAGTTACATTTCCATACCAGCTAAAATCTACTCTAGAGTATTGAACAAGCAGTGAAAGGAAAGTGTCTCCTCTCCTTATTCCAGTAATTAGGGATGAAGGATTTACCAACTTTTCATTAGATGGAAGATTAGACACCTGATATTTTGTTAGATATTTGTTAGACTGAAGGATTTTCTTTGTGAATAAATACTTTTAGATATTAATTTTAGAAGTATGTTAGAGGAGAGTAGGGATGAGAAACTGTGGCCATGATATAATAAAAAAGAGAATAAATAATTAAAAATAGAAAGGAAGGAAGAAGGAAGGAAGAAAGAAAGAAAAAAGCTTTAATTTTTTTCCTCTGAATTTTTTTAGTCAATCGTGTTTCCCATTTAAAGTTCATAAGAATATTCAGTAAATTGAAACAATTTGGTTAATAGGATAATTCTCATTTGGCCATTGTGCATAATTGTGATATCATATGGTTAGATACTTTTAGCTAAAATTCTTGTTTTTATTTTACACAGTAATGTTAATGAGAGACACTAGCTTTGAATTTTAGTTTTGTTTATAAAGCTTTTTGTAAGAATTTTATAGTTATTTATGCCTGGTCTTGAACAGTCCAGTTTTCCTGGATGTGTAACCATAATTATGTAATTTCTTAATTATCCATGCTTTCATATACTGGCTCTTCTTCTAAGTCTCCAGATTGTTATTACATTTCCATATTATGCCAGTGTTTAAAAGCTTCTCTCTTTGCTCCTAGGAATTTTTAGACTGTTTTCCTAGGGAGCCCTGGCTAGCCTGGAATTAATAATATAGCCAAGAATGGATTCAAAATTGGGATTACTTTCCTTGCATAATTATATTAATGTGATTTCCTTAATCAATATTATTTTAAGAGGATAAAAGAATCTGTATTTGGCAGACATTATGCCATATCTTTTTTTTCTTTGATATATGTATGTAAATGACCATGTTTTGTTTATGATGAAGCAAGAAGCACACAACCACTCCATGATAGGTTTCTGGGAAATATTTCTTATCATATAGCATATTATAAGACTGTTTATTGCAAAAGAAAATGAAGAGACTATCATATAAACAATGTTTACATTGTAGAATTACAAGTCTCTGCATCTCTATATGTTTCTTGTACTCTTTCTTTGTTTCCTTTCCTTCTGTTGGTTTTGTCCTGCTATTTTTTGTCTTATCTTATTTCATTTTTTATCTTATTTTACTTTATTCTTTTTCAGATACTGTTTGTTTTGTTAAGAGATAAAGGGTGTGGGTTCAGGTGAGATGGGAAGTGGAAGGATATCACAGAAGGTATATGAGAACAATAATAATTAGAACAAATTATATAAAAATCCGTTTCAGTAAATAAAAAATGACAAGAAAAAATGAACTAATTAAAGATAAGTATCAGGAATAATGGGAAGTGATAGAATTGGATGGAGTCTAAGAGTAGAAAAAGAACCAATATTTACCCATTTCTTGCTGTCTCTCTACCTTCCATCTGTAGTTCCTACTTGGCCTTTATTTTTCACAATATGGCTTTGAGTTCCAGAATTGACGTTCAATAGATAAGAAATGTTGAATAAAATTCATGCTCTATCTGCACATATGAATAATCATGGCATCATCTGTATCTTTCTCAGATCCAATGGAGTGAGTGGCCATAGAGTCTGCCTCCAAATTTGAGGACCAGAATTATATTTTAACCTTAAAAACTGAGTCATGAACTACTGACTAATTTATAACTTGCCTTCATTATGAGCTTTACATTACACTGGTCTCTATTTTGTTGGTAGTGATGAGACTAGAACCTAACATCATAATCTTATACATCAGAGATGAACACTTTTCCACTGAGCAAACGTTAGCCAAATTGTTCTTTTTATTTTTCTAATATTTCAACAAATATTTTGTGTATTTTAATTTTACTTCATATTTCAGGCTACTTGTACTTTTATTTTGTTTCAGCTATATTATTTATTTGTTATTTTACTTCCTATGAAGTTCTTATATTTTTATACACAGTGCATGCATATTTATAACAAGAAAAGCCAAACACAGTAACTATTTTTATGCCATATTCCCAACTTCTTGAAAGTAACTCTCTTAGTGATTTTTTCATATGAAATCATTCATAAGGATCAAGAATCTTCATTGTCCAATTACATAATAATAAGAACTACAGAGAAGCTCATAACCTGCTATGAATATTAGTATTGATAATATCTCAACTGAATAGGGCATATGTCTTCCATTATGATGAGTATTATAATAACGAAAATTTGTAGTTATTTTTTCAGCTCATGCTATAAAAGATTTAAGATAAAATTTCAGGTGCATTCTGAGCTCTTCTGAAAGTTACTTTTGATTCTCTGTATCTTTAACACATGATGTTTTATCTGGTTTATCAACTAAATAGTAATTTATAGTCACAGAATCATAAATATGAGTGAGAATTATGTACAATTCAGACTTTATGGACTACTGTTTTCTATTACAAAATAAGTTGACAGACAGAAAATACTGAAGTTATTTTAGAGTTTGACTATCTATATTTCTCTTAACTACGGTGTGTTTTATTTACTTTATTCAATTAAGTATTTAATATAGAATCATTTTGGCAATTTGATTCATGTATTTTATGTATTATCATATGCACTTCCCATTATACTTTATTATTCTCCTCCACTTTTCAGGAACTCTTTCTTCTCGATTATTCCACATCCTATCTCTGAGAACTAGATTTGGAATTTACTGTTGTGTTGAAACAACAGTGATGAAAATACAGAGCGTCAAAAATTTGATGGAATAAAATAGGACTAGTGTGTAGGATTAAAAAAGTAACCAAGGACATTGACATTACTTAATTTGTTTGATCGATGGCTGCAACTGTTGTGATTGTGTCATATTGGTAATGTCTCACTCTGGTGTTTGTGTTGCCTTTGAAAGTCTTTTTTCATGTTAATTAGCTGTTCATTGAAGAAAATGGACACATAGCTGTTTTCTTAGGACCTGACCTGAAATGAAATACCTTTTGCAGGGAGGAATGTCAGGAAAGGAAGCTTGTCTAAGTCCCCAGGGCTTCTTTTTACCTTATTTGCATGGAAAACCATGTTTTGGGCATATTTGATCATAGGACATGTTTCTTTTATTTGAGGAGCATGGCACATATTCCAGGTGAGGAGTCTGGCAGGGAGCTATGCGCCAGTTGAGTCTCCCTGGTCTCAGATCTCTACCCACAAAGTTTCTGGGCATGGTTTTATGTCCCACAATTTCCTTCTTTTTCTTTTTTTCAGGAGAGGTGTCACTGGAGTGACTTTAGAGAAAATTTTGGGTGGGTTGGAAATATCAAAATAAAACAGAGCACCATCCAGAGGGGTAGCAACATAAGCCAGAGGAGTAGCGAGGGCTGGAGTCTTGGAAGACAAGGGATTATTGAACCAATTAATTGTTCAGTGCATTACAGAGTTTGTGAGGGTATTAACATTGGTTTTAAACAACATTTGATTAATCAATGTAGGCATCATTTTTTTTTACTATTATGTCCATTTTACTATTATCTCCATGTTCAGTAGCCCTTTTACTTTGGCAAGAGAGTTTATCTGCAGCTGGAAGGTCCCAAGTCTGTCCTCTGAAGGTCTTAGCTGATATCTGTGGATCTCATCCTATTTGTTTCCAGAGTCTTCAGTCAGATGAAGTGTCTGGATGAAGGCAACTGGTCTTCTACTCTGACCCTGAATACCCTCTCACCATTCCCTTCTTGATCCCTTCTGTCACCCAGTTTCCTCCCTCCATATGCCCATTCTATTCCTCCTTCCAAGTGAGAGTCAAGAATTCATGTTTGGGCCCTTCTTCCTGTGCAGGCTCCTTGGGTCCATGGCCAAGGCATTGTGTGTTTTATGGCTAATATCTACTTATAAGTGAACACATACAATGGATATCTTTTTGACACTGCATTACCTCACTCAAGATGATATTTTCATGTTCGATCTATTTGCCTGAAAAATCCATTTTATCTTTGCTTTTTATAGCTGAATAGTATTCCATTGTGCATATATATCATATTTTCTTCATTCATTTTTCAGTTGAGGGACACCTAGGTTGTTTCCAGTTTTTGGATATTATAAGTACAGCTTCTACAAACATAGTTGAGCAAGTATTTTTCTAGGATAGTGGAACATCTTTTGACTAAATGTCCAGGAGTAGTATAGCTTGGTCTTGAGGTAGAACAATATACAAATTTCAGAGAATATGTAAATTGATTCCCAAAATGGTTTTAAATATTTGTACTTAAATCAGCCTTGAAAGACTGTTCCTGTTGCTATACATCCTTGCCAGCATGTAAAATCACATGAGTTTTTAATCTTCATCAGTCTGACAGGTGTAATATTGAATCATAAAATTGTTTTTGATTTTGTTTCTCTAAGTGCTTCTTAGCTGCCATGAGCCATTCTCACATAGATCTCAAAACCTACTCCTTTCAGCCATCTTACATGCACAAACAATTCTCTGTCTACATCTGCTCTTTCCTCTAATTTCTCAAAAAGACCATGTAGCAGGAAACTCTATCCTTTTCTACAAACTCTGAAATCTTCATAATCCAGGTGCTAATACTCTATAACCCAGGAAGGAAGCCAGTTTAGAGGAAAAAGCAGTGTGATATCATGACCTAGACCCAAACAAGGTTGCCATCATCACTACCAATATTGCCTTTGCCTCAGCAACCCTGTGACAGACTTAGATCCACCTTTCACACCTCTGCCTTATGGACTTTTTGATGAGATTTTTACTCTCCCCTCAGCTTCTGCTGCCTGCTGGAAAGTCACTGAAGAAATTTCCTCTCTCTGCCAAATGGTAGAAAGTCACAGGGAGCAAGTAGCCCTCTTAAAGGCACTAAGAGCAGGCAGATACAAAAGACAGCACCATGTACAAGACATAACCCGAGTCTAACATCGCTTGGGTCTCAGCCTGTCATGCTTTTGCCTGAACCCAGGGCCTGGGCAGCTCTGCAGGCTGTCTGTGTGCCAGCCTTGTTGGGGGAAGTTTGCCCTGCAGACTGACCAGCACTAGGAGGGGTTCTCCACCATCTTAGCACCCCAACACCAGATAGAGCTTACAGGCAGTGCCAGATACTCAGACATAGCCTGAGTTTAACATTGATTGGGTCTCAGCCTGTCAGGCATCTGCCTGCACCAAGGGCCCAGGCAGATCTATGGGCCATCTGTGTGCCATCCCTGTCAGGGGTTGTTTGTCCTGCAGAGTGATCAGCACTTGGAAAAGGTCCCTGCAGTATCCACCATCTTTGCTCCCTGATGGAACAGATGGGCAGCACCAGTTTCACAGAGACAACCTGAGTATAACATTGCTTGGGGCAAGACACACCAGGGCTTCAATGTCACTCAACAGGAGGGCAGCCCATCAGTAACCTGTGCCAGGAGAAACCCAACCATCCAGTCATACAGAAATAGCCATACAGGCTCACAGGAGAGTCAAGCAACAGGACCAACTAACACCAGAGATAACCAGATGGCAAAAGTCAAACTTAGGAACATTACTAACAGAAATCAAGGCAATATGGCAGCATCTGAATGCAATTCTCCAACAACAGCAAGTCCTGGATACCCAAATACACCAGAAAAACAAGATTTGGATTTAAAATCACTGCTTCCCGGCGAGCTTAGGCTGTGCACCAAGGCAGCTGGAGGTACCCAGCTCCCCAGGACCTTGGACCAGCCATAGTGGATGGCCTCCATATTGCAACCAGGACACAGCTGGAAAGGCGCAGGTACACAGACCCCATCTGGGGCCACCGGGCAGGGAGATCTGCTAAGCTCTCGCCCCCACGCAGGCCCAGTGCTGGGCGCCTAGGCTCTGCCGCACTTCCCAGCGAGCTGAGGCTGTGCACCGAGGCAGCCAGAGGCACCCAGCTCCCCAGGTCCTTGGACCAGCGATAGCGGCAGGCCTCCATATTGCAACCAGTACACAGCTGAAAAGGCGCAGGTAGACAGATTCCATCAGGGGCTACCGCGTGGGGGGATCTGCTAGGCTCTCGCTACTAGGCAGGCCCAGCGGGGCCCACTGAGGCTCTGCTGCACTCCCCCGCACTTCCCCAAGACCTCAGGCCATACACCAAGGCAGCAGGTAGCAGCCAGCTCGTGATCCCGTTGAGCAGCAATCACGCATAACCACCAGTAGAGAAACAACAGGTGAGCCCAGCCTCACGGGAGATTCAAACACCAGCCAGTGACAAAAAGGTCAGCTAACACCAGAAATAACCAGATGGCAAAAGGTAAACGAAGGAATGTCACTATCAGAAATCAAGGCAACATGACAGGATCTGAACCCAGTTCACCAACAACAGGAAGCCCTGGATACCCCAAAACACCAGAAAAACAAGACTTGGATATAAAATCACTGGTCAGGATGCTGGTAGCTGAACATATAGAAAAATCTCGTAAAGAAATAGAGGAGAAAATGGATCAAAAGTTAGAAGCCTTTACAAGGCAAATGCAAAAATCACTTCAAGAAATGCAGGAGAAGATGGATCAAAAAGAAGAAGACAATAAGGAAGAAAGACAAAAATCACGTAAATACAGAAGAACGTGGGCCAACAAGTAGAAGCTATGAAAGAGGAAACACAAAAATCTATTAAAGAAATACAGGAAAACACAATCAAGCAAGCAAAAGATCTGAGCATATCCATCCAGGTACTAAAAACAGAAGTAGAAACAACTAAGAAATCGCAGAGGGAGACAACATTGGAGATAGAAAACCTTGGGAAGAAATCAGGGGCCATAGATGCAAATATCAACAATAGAATACAAGAGATAGAAGACAGAATATCAGAAGCTGAAGATACCATAGGAACCATTGATTCAACAGTCAAAGAAAATACTAAATGCAAAAAGGTGGTAATCCAAAACATCCAGGAAATCCAAGACACTATGAGAAGAACAAACCTAAGGATTATAGGTATAGATGAAAGTGAAGATTTACAAGTTAAAGGGCCAGCAAATATCTTCTACAAAATTATGGAAGAAAACTTCCTCAACCTAAAGAGAGAGATGCCCATGAATATACAAGAAGCATATAGAACACCAAACAGACTGGATCAGAACAGAAATACATCCCGTCACATAATAATCAAAACTCCAAATGTACTAAACAAAGAAAGAATATTAAAGGCAGCAAGAGAAAAAGGCCAAGTAACATATAAAGGAAGACCTATCAGAATAACACCAGACTTCCACCTGAGACCATGAAAGCTAGAAGATCCTGGGCAGATATAATGCAAACTCTAAGAGAACACAAACTTCAGCCAAAACTACTTTACCCAGCAAAGCACTCAATCTCCATAGATGGAGACATCAAGGTATTCCATGACAAAACCAAATTTGCAAGATATCTTTCCACAAATCCAGCCCTACAAAGGATAATAGGGGGAAAACACCAAGACAAGGATGGAAACCACACCCGGGAAGAAGCAAGATAGAAACCTCCTCTAATCAAACCCAAAAGAAGGTAACCTCTCGAATATAAAAAATAAATAAAATACATAAATATAATTTCAAAAATGTCTGGAGGTAATAATTACTATTCCTTAATATCTCTTAACATCAATGGACTCAATTCCTCAATGAAAAGACATAGATTTAACAGACTGGATACGGAAACAGGACCCTAAATTTTGCTGCATACAGGAAACACATCTCAGTGTTAAAGACGAACACTCCCTTAGAGTAAAAGGATGGAAGACAATTTTACAAGCAAATGGTCTCAGGAAACAAGCTGGAGTAGCCATTCTAATATCAGATAAAATTGACTTCCAACCTAAAATCATCAAAAGAGACTCAGAAGGTCACTTCTTGCTGGCCAAAGGGAAAATCCACCATGAAGAGCTCTCAATACTGAACATCTATGCTCCAAATGCAAGGGCGCCCTCATTCGTAAAAGAAACCTTACTAAAGCTTAAAGCACACATTAAACCTAACACAATAATTGTGGGTGACTTCAACACTCCACTCTCCTCAATGGACCGAACAGGAAAGCAGAAACTAAACAGGGACACAGTGAAACTAATTGAAACTCTGGAACAATTGGATTTAACAGATATATATGGAACATTTCATCCTAAAGCTAAAGAGTATACCTTTTTCTCAGCACCGCATGGTACCTTCTCCAAAATAGACCATATAATTGGTCACAAGACAGATGTCAACAAATACAAGAAGATGGGGCTAATCCCATGCCTCCTATCAGATCACCATGGAGTAAGAGTGGTCTTCAATAGCAACATAAACAACAAAAAGCCCACATACACATGGAAAATGAACAATACTCTACTCAATGACACCTTGGTCAAGGAAGAAATAAAAAAAGAAATCAAAGACTTTTTAGAATTCAATGAAAATGAAGGTACAACCTACCCAAATCTATGGGACACAATGAAAGCAGTGCTAAGAGGAAAACTCATAGCTCTAAGTGCATCCAAAAAGAAACTGGAGAGAGCATACACTAGCAGCTTAACGGCACACCTTAAAGCCCTGGAAGAAAAACAAGTTAATTCACCCAGGAGGAGTAGAAGCCAAGAAATCATCAAACTCAGGGCTGAAATCAATCAAATAGAAACAAAGAGAACCATACAAAGAATCAACAAGACCAGGAGCTGGTTCTTTGAGAAAATCAACAAGATAGATAAACCCTTAGCCAGACTAACCAAAGGACACAGAGACAGTATACAAATTAACAAAATTAGAAATGAAAAGGGAGACATAACAACAGAAACTGAGGAAATTCAAAAGATGATCAGATCCTACTACAAAGGTCTATACTCAAAACAACTGGAGAATCTGGAGGAAATGGTCAATTTCCTAGACAGATACCAAATACCAAAATTAAATCAGCATCAAATAGATCAGCTAAATAGTCCCATAACCCCTAAAGAAATAGAAGGGGTTATAGAAAGCCTCCCAACCAAGAAAAGTACGGGACCAGATGGTTTTAGTGCAGAATTCTACCAGACCTTCAAAGAAGACTTAACACCAATACTTTTCAAACTATTCCACAAAATAGAGACAGAAGGGATACTGCCCAACTCATTCTTTGAAGCCACAATTACCCTAATACCTAAACCACAAAAAGATCCAACAAAGAAAGAGAACTACAGGCCAATTTCTCTTATGAATATCGATGCAAAAATACAAAATAAAATTCTTGCCAACCAAATCCAAGAGCACATCAAAACGATCATTCACCATGATCAAGTAGGCTTCATCTCAGGGATGCAGGTATGGTTCAACATATGGAAATCCATCAATGTAATCCATTATATAAACAAACCAAAAGAAAAAAAAACCACATGGTCATCTCATTAGATGCTGAAAAAGCATTCAGCAAAATTCAGCATCCTTTCATGGTAAAAGTCTTGGAAAGAGCAGGAATTCAAGGCCCATTCCTAAACAGAGTAAAAGCAATCTACAGCAAACCAGTAGCCAACATCAAAATAAATGGAGAGAAACTTGAAACAATCCAACTAAAATCAGGGACTAGACAAGGCTGCCCTCTCTCTCCATATCTTTTCAATATATTACTTGAAGTTATAGCGAGAGCAATTAGACAACATAAGGAAGTCAAAGGGATACAAATTGGAAAGGAAGAAATCAAACTATCATTATTTGCAGATGATATGATAGTTTACTTAAGCGACCCAAAAAACTCCACCAGAGAACTTGTACAGCTGATAAACAACTTCAGCAATGTGGCTGGTTATAAAATTAACTCAAGCAAATCAGTAGCTTCTTGTACTCAAAGGACAAGCAGGCTGAGAAAGAAGTTAGGGAAATAACACCCTTCACAATAGCCACAAACAACATAAAGTACCTTGGCGTAACTCTAACCAAACAAGCGAACGATCTGTATGACAGGAACTTCAAGTCCCTGAAGAAAGAAATCAAAGAAGACCTCAGCAGATGGAAAAATATTTCTTGCTCCTGGATTGGCAGGATCAATATAGTAAAAATGGCCATCTTACCAAAAGCAATATACAGATTCAATGTGATCCCCATCAAAATCCCAACTCAATTCTTTATAGATCTAGAAAGAGCAATTCTCAAATTCATCTGGAGCATCAAACAACCCAGGATAGCTAAAACTATTCTCAACAATAAAAGGACTTCTGGGGGAATCAATATCCCTGACCTTAAACAGTACTACAGAGCAATTGTGTTAAAAACTGCATGGTATTGGTACAGCAACAGGCAAGTGGATCAATGGAATAGGATTGAAGACCCAGAAATTAACCCACAGACTTATGGTCACTTGATCGTTGATAAAGGAGCCACAACCATCCAGTGGTAAAAAGATAATCTTTTCAACAAATGGTGCTGGTTCAACTGGAGGTCAACATGCAGAACAATGTGAATTGACCCACTCTTATCTCCTTGCACTAAGATCAACTGCAAGTGGATCAAGGACCTCCACATAAAAACAGACACACTGAAACTATTAGAAAAGAAACTTAGGAAGACCCTGGAGGACATAGGCACAGTGGGAAAGTTCCTGAACAGAACACCAATAGCTTATGCTCTAAGATCAAAAATTGACAAATGGGACCTCATAAAATTACAAAGTTTCTGCAAGGCAAAGGACACTGTCAGAAGGACAAAACGACAACCAACAAAGTGGGAAAAGATCTTCACCAACCCCACATCCGACAGAGGGCTAATATCATATATATACAAAGAACTCAAGAAGTTAGACTGCAAAGAACCAAATAACACTATCAAAAAATGGGGTACAGAGCTAAACAAAGAATTTTCACCAGAAGAAATTCGGATGGCTGTGAAACACCTTAAGAGATGTTCAACATCATTAGTCATCAGAGAAATGCAAATCAAAACAACCCTGAGATTCTACCTCACACCAGTCAGAATGGCTAAGATTAAAAACTTGAGAGACAACAAGTGCTGGCGAGGATGTGGAGAAAGAGGAACACTCCTCCACTGTTGGTGGGATTGCAAAATAGAAAAACCGCTCTGGAAATCAGTGTGGCAGGTCCTCAGAAAATTGGGCATGTCCCTTCCAGAGGACCCTGGCATACCACTCCTGGGCATATACCCAGAGGATTCCCCTGCATACAATAAAGACACATGCTCCACTATGTTTATAGCAGCCTTGTTTATAATAGCCAGAAATTGGAAGGAGCCCAAATATCCCTCAAAGGAGGAATGGATACAGAAAATGTGGTATATTTATACAATGGAATACTACTCAGCAATTAAAAAAAAAAAAGAATTCATGCAATTTGTAGGTAAATGGTTAGACCTGGAAAATATCATCCTGAGTGAGCTAACCCAATCACAAAAGAATACACATGAAATGCAATCACTGATAAGTGGATATTAATGAGCCCAGAAGCCCTAAATACTCAAGGCACAATTAGCAAGTCAAATGATTCCCAAGAAGAAAGGAGAGGACCCTGGGCCTATACCCAGCAAAACATTCAATCACCATAGATGGAGAAACCAAGATATTCCATGATAAAACCACATTTACACAATATCTTTCCAGAAACCCAGCCTTACAAAGGATAGTAGGAGGAAAACTCCAATAAATGGAGTGAAACTACACCCTGGAAAAAGCAAGATAGTAAACTTCTATCATCAAACCCAAAAGAAGATAATCACTCAAATATAAAAATAAATACAAAATGATAGGAAGTAATAATCACTATTCCTTAATATCTCTTAACATCAATGGAGTCCATTCCCCAATAAAAAGACATAGACTAAGAGACTGAATACGAAAACAAAACCCTATATTTTGCTGCATACAGGAAACACTATTCAGTGTCAAAGACAAACACTACCTTAGAGTAAAAGGCTGGAAGTCTATTTTACTAGCAAATGGTCTGGGGAAACAAGACAGAGTAGTCATTCTAATATCAGATAAAATTGACTTTCAACCTAAATTCATCAAAAGAGACACAGAAGATCACTTCTTGCTCGTCAAAGGAAAAATCCTCCAAGAAGAACTCTCAATTCTGAACATCTATGCTTAAATACAAGGTCACCCTCATTCGCAAAAGAAACTTTACTAAAGGTCAAAGCATACATTGCAACTGACACAATAATTGTGCGTTACTTCAACACTCCACTCCCCTCAATGGACTGATCAGGAAAACAGAAAACAAACAGGGACACAAGGAAACTAATTGAAGCTTTGTACCAATTTGATTTAACATATATATATATATATATATATAGAGAGAGAGAGAGAGAGAGAGAGAGAGCATTTCATCCTAAAGCAAAATAATATACCTTTTTCTCAGCACCTCATGGTACCTTCTCCAAAATCAAACATATAATTGGTCACAAGCCAGATCTCAACAAATATAAGAATATCAAACTAATCCCATGCTTCTTATCAGATCACTATGGTGTAAGAGTGGTCTTCAATAACAACAAAAGCAAAAGCAAGTCCACATAAACATGGAGGCTGAACAATACTCTACTCAACGATAACTTGGACAAAGAAGAAAGAAAGAAAGAAATCAAAGACTTTTTAGAATTTAATGAAAATCAAGGCACAACATTCCCAACTCTATGGGATAAAATGAAAGCAGTGCTAAGAGGAAAACTCATAGCCCTGAGTACTTCCAAAAAGAAACTGGAGTGAGCATACATTAGCATCTTAATGGCACACATGAAGGCCCTGGAACAAATAGAAGCTAATTGAACCAGGAGGAGTAGAAGACAGGAAATATCAAACTCAGGGCTGAAATCAATCACGTGGAAACAAGGAGAACCATTCAAAGAATCAACAAAACCAGGAGCTGGTTCCTTGACAAAAAACAAGATAGATAAACCCTTAGCCAGAATAACCAAGGGGAACAGTGACCATATTCAAATTAAAAAATTAGAAATGAAAATGAAGATATAACAATAGAAACTGAAGAAATTAAACAATCATCAGATCCTACTACAAAAGCCTATACTAAAAATGGACAATTTCCTAGACAGATACCAAATACCAAAATTAAATCAGGATCTAATAGATCATATAAACAGTCCAATAACCCCTAAAGAAATAGAAGGGCTCATAGAAAGTCTTTCAACCAAAAAAAGCACAGGACCAGATGGTTTTAGTGCAGAATGCTATCAGACCTTCAAAGAAGACCTAACACCAACACTCTTCAAACAATTCCACAAAATAGAAACAGAAGGAAAACTACCCAACTCGTTCTACAAAGCCACAATTATGCTGATATCTAAACCACACAAAGATCCAAAAAAGAAAGAGAACTTCAGGCCAATGTCCCTTGTGAACATTGATGCAAAAATACACAATAAAATTCTTGCCAACCGAATCCAAGAACACATCAAAATGATCAATCTCCATGATCAAGTAGGCTTCATCCCAGGGATGCAGGGATGTTTCAATATATGGGAATCTATCAAGGCAATCTAATACATTTATAAACTCAAAGAAAAAATGGCATGGTCATTTCATTAGATGCTGAAAAATCTTTTGAAAAAATTCAACATCCTTCCATGCTAAAAGTCTTGGAAAAAACAGGAATTCAAGACTCATACCTAAACATAGTAAAATCAATATACAGCAAACCAGTAGCCAACATCAAACTAAATGGAGAGAAACTTGAATCAATCCCACTAAAATCAGGGACTAGACAAGGCTGCCCTCTCTCTCCATATCTTTTCAATATAGTACTTGAAATACCAGCTAGAGAAATTAGACAACATAAGGCGGTCAAAGGGATACAAATTGTGAAGGAAGAAGTCAAACTATCACTATTTTCAGATGATAAGATAGTATACTTAAGTGACCCAAAAAACTCCACCAGAGAACTAATACAGCTGACTAACAACTTCAGCAGGGATAATATCCAATATATACAAAGAACTCAAGAAGTTAGACCCCAGAAAACCAAATAACTCTGTCAAAAAATGGGGTACAGAGCTAAACAATGAACTTTCAATGAAGAACTTTGGGTGGCTGAGAAGCACCTTAAGAAATATTCAATATCATTAGTCATTAGGGAAATGCAAATCAAAACAACACTGAGATTTTACCTCACACCAATCAGAATGACTAAGATTAAAAACTCATGAGAGAGCAGGTTTTGGCAAGCATGTGGAGAAAGAGGAACACACATCCACTGCTGGTGGTATTGCAAGTTGGTACAACTCCTCTGGAAATCAGTCTGCCAGTTGCTCAGAAACTTGGGCACAACACTTCTGGAGGACCCTCCTATACCACTCCTGGGCATATACCTATAGGATTCCCCTGCGTGCAATAAGGACACATGTTCCACTATGTTCATAGCAAATTTATTTATAATAACCTGAAGCTGGAAAGCATGCAGATGTCCCTCGGTGGAGGAATGGATACAGAAAATGTGATACCTTTACACAATGGAATACTACTCAGCAAATAAGAACAATGAATTCATGAAAGTTTTAGGCAAATGGTTGGAACTGGAAAATATCATACTAAATGATGTAACTCATTCACAAAACAACACACATGGAATGTAGTCACTGATAACTGTATATTAGCCCAGAAGCTCTGAATACTCAAAACAAACCACATATCAAATCATTCCCAACAAGAAGGAAGGAGAAGGCCCTGGTCTAGGAAAGGCTTGATGCGGCATTGTTGGGGATTGCCAGGACATAGGAGTGGGAAGGGTTGATTGGGGAATGGAAAGAGGTAAGAGGGTTTATGGGACTTATGGGGCGGGTAGAACCTGGAAAGAGAAAATCATTTGGAATGGAAACAAAGAATATAGAAATTAAAAAAAAAGAAAGAAAGGAGGAAAGAAAGAAAGAAAGAAAGAAAGAAGGAAGGAAGGAAGGAAGGAAGGAAAGAAAGAAAGAAAGAAGGAAGGAAAGAAAGAAAGAAAGAAGGAAAGAAAGAAGGAAGGAAGGAAGGAAGGAAAGAAAGAAAGAAAGAAAGAAAGAAAGAAAGAAAGAAAGAAAGAAAGAAAGAAAGAGAAAAGTTGCTAAGAGATTTAGAGGGACAGATGGCCACTCTAACTTCAGGATTTAATTCAGAGACAAAAACACTGAAAAAGCCAGAGCCAAAATCCTTGTAGAAAAGTCCAGTCCTAGCTTTCCCATTCTCTTTACACAGTGGGGCTACTGTTCCCTGTGAAGCTCCTGATGGGGAGAGTCTGAGCAAGAATGAGGAAAAGGAGGAGGGAGAAATAGCAGGACAATCTCCAGGTACTCCATGCTCACACTCCCTGGATACTCTGATCCCGGATCAGGGCATGGATGGTCATAAATCAATTTACTCCTATCAGTCTCTTGACTTTAAAATTCTAGAAAAATTAAAGTCCGTAGTCACCGCCTATGGGCTGACTGCTCCTTTCACTTTGGCATTCTTAAAATCTTCCACTGATGGCTGGCTCACACCTAATGAATTTATCCATGCTGCACTCTCCGGGCATAGAATTTGTTTTGTGGAAGTCAGAGGCAGCTGAAGCAGCCAGAGAAATTGAAACTAAAAACCGCTCACAGGCAGAGTGCACGTCCTGGACTGCAAAGAAACTCTTGTGCTCTCCTCCCCTACCCCAGCTCTCCTCATAGTCATGGCTGACTTCTACTTCTCTTCTCTTCTCTTCTCTTCTCTTCTCTTCTCTTCTCTTCTCTTCTCTTCTCTTCTCTTCTCTTCTCTTCTCTTCTCTTCTCTTCTCTCTCTCTCTCTCTCTCTCTCTCTCTCTCTCTCTCTCTCTGCCTTTCTTTGCCTTTACTACCCCATTAACTCATCCTATGTCCTGAATAAACTCTATTTTATACCATGCCTATGTGTGTCTGGGGAAGGGATGCCTAGGCATGGGCCTGCCTACACACCCCCTTCCGCCACAGTGCTCTATACCACATTCTCTAAACCTCTTTCTCTTTTTATGAACTCAACAGAGGTTAAAAAAGCATGGCACTGGTGAGCAACTATCAGTAGCTGCTACTGTGTCTCCACTCCCTTCTCTGGCAGAATTCCCAGAAGAAATAGGAGACAAAGAGGTAAATCTTAAACAAGAGAGAGAGAGAGAGAGAGAGAGAGAGAGAGAGAGAGAGAGAGAGAGAGAGAGAGAGAGAGAGAGAGAGAGAGAGCAGGTTTCAGAAAAGCAGTTCTTCCATGTGCAGGACTTTGTATCAAAAAAAATTGGTTAAAATCTATTTCAAAACTCTCCTGGGTAGGAGACATCCTGCTTCCTCTCTGAATCCTACTAGAGACATCCTTAGTTCTGGTTAGGATATTTGATCTCTTTGGAACATCAAGTTCTCTTCCCTCTCTGTCTATTGGTGCACCAATCCATCCATATGTCTGTCAATTTATGTTTGGCTTTGTTTCGTTGTTTGAATTATTGTTGTTTTGTATTTCATGTTAAAAAGAAAAAAAATGGTTAAAAAAAGTCATCTGCTGGCAGTCCTGTCAGTTTACACAGCAGAATCTGATTTAAGGTGCCATGCATTCTTAACTAGGAGTCAAACACAGCTGGAGAAAAAGATACTTCTTAAAGGGTCAGCAGCCTCAAGTTCTAGAAGTGGGTTAAAGATTAATTTTCCTAGACAATTTTCTACAATGGTGAAGACTGAGTTCAAAGTGCTTTCCCCCTTTAATCATAAAATTGCTTCATTTTTATTTCTTATTTATGTATTTATTTATGTATTTATTTATGTATTTATTTATGTATGTATGTATGTATTTATTTATTTATTTATTTATTTATTTATTTATTGGTTTTTCGAGACAGGGTTTCTCTGTATAGCCCTGGCTGTCCTGGAACTCACTCTGTAGACCAGGCTGGCCTTGAACTCAGAAATCCGCCTGCCTCTGCCTCCCAAGTGCCCGCCTGGCTCATTTTTATTTCTAATTGATCTTAAAGGTATATTTGTCTTACATGTCTTGACCATAGAGTATTGGCTCATAAGTTATTGGACATGATTTAAAAGGTATAATGATGGTAAAATATAAAGTTAGTTTAAAACTGATAATTCAGGTTAGAGCTATCTTAAAGGAATAATTATCTTACATGTTTTGACTATAGAGTATTGGCTTGTAAGTTATTGGACATGATTTAAAAGGTATAAAGATGGTAGAAAAAGTTAGTTTAAAACTTATAATTCAGGTTAGAGCTATCTTAAGCAGCATGTGGCATGTCATCAACCAAGAAAAATAGGCCTCTAAGCTATTTTTAAATTGACATAATATTTTATGTAGATCTTATCCTAGAAATTAGACTTATAAAAATAATATATAAAACAATGTCTCTTCAATAAGTTACACTGTCATACATTGGAACATAAGAACTGATAGACAAACTTTGCAGTGTGAAAATAATTTAAAATAATAATTGCAGTGTGCCATTAATTTTAAGGAGAATATATTGTTTAAAATTGGGTTTTGCTTTCCAAAAATGTAGTTATGCTCTCATATTATAACAGAAAATTAAAAATTACAATAAAAATACCCAGTGTAGCATTTATGGGAGTTTGCAGTCTGATTAAAGGCTCATGATTCTTAACATATTTTATAATTAAGATGATTTCAAGAGTGAAAATGTAAAAAACAGCTGTGGAAAGTATGGGCCTGTTGCAACTTCTTCACAAGTTTATTAGCTATTGTGGTAGAAAGAAAATTTAATCCCCCAAGATTGATAAAAAGATCTCAATGAAAATTTATTTGATATCAAACAGGCCCCTTTCACAATTAAAAACAGCTAATAAAAATTTCAGGAATCCTAAAATTAAGGGATCCTTTGGTTATTTGACTTTCATATAATGGGTTCTGGTTATAGGCTACTCCATGCAGGACGAGTAGGTATAGGTCTGGCCTTAGAGACAATAGACTCAGATCAAAATATTTATAGATCTAAGTTGATACAAAGCTCAGAGCTGCCTCAGCAGAGGCTTGAGACATGCTGCTTTTGTCTTGTAGGCCTCACCTAGAGAGTTTCTGGCCAAAAGAACATTTTTAACAGATTCATTCAGATGTGGTTCAAAATACAGTTCAAACTTAGATCTGTGAAAGATTAATAAGGCTATATAGAAATTATGAAGGCATTAAAATTTGGCCTGCCAACTCCAAACAAAATTATTATAGATTTAATTTTTTTTTGCTTTGTGGATCCTGATAATTATAAAAGCATTTGCTTCTAACTTTAAAAGAGCATAATCTAACTTTAAAAAGCAATTAAATGATTTCATTAGAAAGTTTTTCCTCAAGAAATGGCTAAATGCCTTACCTTATGTAAAAAAATGTTTTGTTTCTGCTTCAATACAAGAAGCTAAGATCTTAAATT
This sequence comes from Apodemus agrarius, assembly GCA_964023405.1. Classification (NCBI taxonomy): domain Eukaryota; kingdom Metazoa; phylum Chordata; class Mammalia; order Rodentia; family Muridae; genus Apodemus; species Apodemus agrarius. The sequence goes on from OZ030017.1 coordinate 77,829,027, forward strand.
TTTCCATATCTATTGTTTATGGAATTTTATTACAGGACTTTGCTCTTAATAATGACCTGTTAAAATATTCAAGTAAATAATTTTCAAAAGGTGTTAAGATAAAATATTTGGCTAAGATACTGCTTTAAGCTTGCCACAAGAGGATTTAAGCCTCTGATATTCTTAACATAGATAAAAAATAGTGAGAGACATAACTTGGAGAAAGTTACTTTAATCATTTGTCAACAGTTTATGATATGTGTTCACTGTCATTCCTTGACACAGAGAACATTAATGTAAAATCTCTCCAAATAAAGTTTTAACATCCTCCAATAAAGATTTGGTGTGATAATAAAGTGTTGCAAGACAAAATCATAAAAATATTTTTAAAAGGAATGTTTTAAGAGCCTGATAAAATGTTTACTTGTTTCAAATAGCAATTAAATTGATTATTATTGATATTTAATTGATTACAGGGCAAGCCTTTTTAGGCAAAATTATTAAATGTTATCCAAAAGACAAACTGTTAAAAATTGCTTCCATATATGCTTTTATATTTCTATACATATATCCCATAAAAAATGCATCTACTGTGGTAGTAAAGCTCATATAATTAGATCACATGTTTAATTTTTTGAGTTTCCTCTTGCTTCAGCACAGAATTGAATTGGGTGCTGTAGCTGCTTTTTTTAAAATGTTGAAAATCAAACTTTTAATTTATATATTGAATATATGTATATATATAAATTCATGGCTTACAATTGCTTGAAATTGTTTCTTTTTAAATTCTGCTAATTCTTAAATTTTAGAATTATTTATACAAATATAATTCAAGTTAAAAAATTAAAAAATATACATATGACTATTGATAGATTTTCAAGCTTTCTAGTTACAACTGTTTTATCAAAAGAAACAACTAAGAAATAAAATTAGTTATTATATATGTTATTTTTCTATACTGGATGTTCCAAATCAGATTAAGATAAATATTATAACTGACTATTACAGTGAGTCATTTGAGATATTTCATTAACAATTTATTATTAGTCATATTATTGAGATTCCTTATAATCCTCAAGGGCAAGATATTGTGGAACAGGCCCTAGAACTATAAAACAATATTTTTATCAATAAAAGAGGGGAGAATCACATCTCTCTATATCACAAAAATGTTTAAATTTGAAGTGAGGGAACTCTTTGAGTGTGGAGAAGAGGGCATGTTTGTGTTTTTTTCTTCAGGATGCTGAAGGAACATATTAGCTGCTAGAGTATATTAATGCTGAGACAAAGATTGATACTGATTATAATCATTGAAAATGGCCAGGGACCTCAATACCTTTGGATGCTTTCTACTAATGATGACACCACAGACATCTACACACTCAATATCCCTCTTTACATGGTGATTTAATTTAGCTGAATATTGGACAAATTATAAACAGATTAAAGGGGAGATAGTGGCTACTGCTGATTTCCCCCCCCTTCAGGGTGTCAAAAGGCAATATATTTAAATTTTACAGATTTCAAGTATAGACCAGATAGAACATGGCCTGCCCTTTGTTTTCTTTAAGACATCCACAGGATTTACTTTGGTTGTTTTGGGACCCTAGGGATAGCGGCTGAACTTCTCGTGGAATTTCATCCAATTAAAACACAATTTTACACCCCTGGCCAGTTTTATAACAGATGATGAGTCCTGCAAGGCATCTAATCCCTCTACAAAAAGGTGATGTAGACCTTTACAAATTAAGCTAACCTTTAAAAAGTAAATTATGTTATGAAAAGATCTCCCAATTTAAATTGGCAAAATGGCTATGAATGGGGTCTTGACCTCTACTAATCCAGCTGAGATACGGGTACTACCTTCACTATTAAGATTCTTGTTTTTTTATTTTTAATTTTCTATATTCTTTGTTTACATTCCTAATGATTTTCCCTTTCAGGTTCTCCCCTTCCCATAAGTCCTATAAGCCCTCTTACCTCTTCCCATTCCTCAATCAACCCCATCCCACTTCTCTGTCCTGGCAAACCCCTACAATGCTGTATCAAGCCTGTCCAGGACCAGGGCCCTCTCCTTCCTTCTTCTTGGGAATGATTTGATATGTGAGTTGTGTCTTGGGTATTCATAGCTTCTGGGCTAATATCCACTTTTCAGTGACTACATTCCATGTGTGTTGTTTTGTGAATGAGTTACCTCACTTAGTATGATATTTTTCAGTTCCAACCATTTGCCTAAGAATTTCATAAACTCATTGTTTTTAATTGCTGAGTAGTGTTCCATTGTGAAAATATTCCACATTTTCTGTATCCATTCTTCCATTGAGGGACATCTGGGTTCTTTCCAGCTTCTGGCTATTATAAATAATGCTGCTATGGAGATAGTGGAGCATTTGTCCTTATTGCATACTGGGGAATACTCTGGGTATATGCCCAGGAGTGGTATAGCAGGGTCCTCCAGAAGTGTCATGCCCAGTTTTCTGAGGAACCTCTAGACTGATTTCCAGAGTGGTTGTACCATCTTGCAATCCCACCAGCAGTGTAGGAGTGTTCCTCTTTCTCCACATCTTTGCCAACACCTGCTCTCTCCTGAGTTTTTAATCTTAGCCATTCTGACTGTTCTTCTTAAAGAACCTTCACATCATTCCCAGCCAGTCCCAATGGGGCCCAATCCTGTATTGGTACCTCATCCTGCTCCTCCCAGTTGAATTGACCAGGACACCATCTGTACTTCCTCTCTTACAGGCACCTCCCTGCCTTCTGTATTTGCCTCTGGCCACCAGCCAGGCTACTAGCCACTATTCTACCTATACCATCCTTACAACCAGCTTCACCTAAAAATATTGTCCTTTCTTTAGTTAATCAGACCTTTCTTACCTTAAATGAAAGTTCCCTTGAACTTGTTGAAGATAGCTGGTTGTGCTACCATTCTCAATGACACTTTTTTGTGGGAATTTCCCTTCTTGGTGATTCCCTCCATGTTGATCATCTATGATATTGCCTTTGGCAGAAAAGCACTTGGTCAGGTCTCTCATTAACCCAAATATCTGGCCTGGGACTTTGTGTAACCTCTAGTGGAATGAATGTCTCCTCAGCCTATGCTCACTTTTGTAATGAAACCTTTTCCCCCCTCCTGCCAATTTTTTTACATCTCCCCCTGAATGGAACCTGGTGGGTATGCCTTGATGACCTCATTCCTTGCCTCTTTGCCTTGGTTTAGGATGGAGAGACCCTGAGTTTTGCATCCTTATTAAGATGGTTCCTCATTTAGTTTATTTCCACTCTGAAGATATTTTCCACCTATGGGACCAATCCACATCTACTGATGGCTCCACCTATCTGACTCATTCCTGCAGAGAAACTATCTCTGCCATTACTATCTCTGTCCTACTTGGCCTCTGAGCTGTGGGAGCAGGTTGTCCCTGCTCTTCCCTTTTTTCTTTCTAACTCTTGGTACACAAAACTCAGTGCCACCATTGGTCAAGATGTCCAACGCCTTCAAAAAGTGATAGATGACCTCTCTGACTCCATTGACTCCCTAGCTGATGTTGTCCTCCAAAACAGGTGGGGACTTGACCTCCTGTTCCTTCAACAAGGTGGACTTTGTGCAGCTTTAAAAGAAAAATGCTGCTTCTATACTAGTAAAATAGGAGTTGTAAAAGATAGCATGAAAAAAGTCAGAGAAGGACTAGAAAAACGAAAGAGAGAAAGAGAACAGGCAGAAAGTTGGTATGAAAATTGGTTTTCCACCTCTCCATGGCTCACTAGCCTTTTATCCAGTATTCTAGGACCCTTTGTAGGTCTATTATTGTTATGCTCTTTTGGACCATTGGCTTTTAATCGCCTCACTACCCTAACTAAACAACAGGTAGATAACTTGGCAGCCAAGCCCATTCAGGTACATTACCATTGTTTGGCTATGGAGGATTGAGAGATGGCTACCCAGCCCCCCCAACCTCCCCCACCCCTGAGCAGTTACAAAACAGCCCAAATAGCATAATCATGTGCCCTGGCAGAGAGAGCATTCCTATCACAACCATTCTAGCAGGAATCCAGAAGAAGCCCTCAAACTCAAGGCACCCGTAATAATACAATTGCTGAGTAGTTAGCTGATGGTGGCCACCTTCCCAGGACTCTGGCACCCCCTAAGACAGGAGTCTCTGTTGACTGGCAGAAATATCCAATGATGGGTAAGGGATAATGGATACCAGTTCATAGACTTCCTAAGACAGGCACTACTCCATCTTTGTGGTGCCTCATCTGCTTTATTCATCAATGCTGTCCATCCTCTGCTCTCTATAATACAGAGAAGGGGAGGATTCCAAGAGCCATTCTCTCATAGATCTCAAAATCTCCCCCTTTCATTCATCTTACATGCTCAAGCCTGCTCTTAGAAGGAAAAAATGTTAGCTTTCAGGTTTGCCAAATAGCAAGTTGGTCAGCACATATAGAGCTCACTTTGGTTAGAACAGAGCTCACCTGCAGTTAGGTTACTATAGCAATCTCTTTCCACCTCACCTTCTCGTGCTCATTTTAGCTTGCCTTTCCTTAAAATCTAGCCAGCTTTGTCATGTGATTCAGCAAGACAATTCTGAGAGACTACTTCCTAGAGACAATATTTAGAGACAGTGCTTGCCCCCTGAGGGACTGTTTCCCAGAGACAATGTTTGCCCCCTCATAACTCCTCCCTTGCTTTCCTTTATATTGTGATGTATAAAACAATAAAATTTGACAACTTGCTCATAATACTTTCTTGCTGTTCATCTCTTGCATCTCTTGTCCCCCATTCTCTTCCTAGGTGGTCCAGCGACCCTATTGACTGTTCTGTGATGTGGGACACTTAGCCACACAAAATTCTGCTGAGAGTTCTCTGTTTAGCTCTCTACCCCTTTTTATAATTGTGTTAATAGAGTTGTTGGTGTTTAATTTCTTGAGTTCTTTATAAATATTGTATATTAAGCCTCTGTCAGATGTAGAGATGAAAAGGATCCTTATCTAATCTGTAGGCTGTTGTTTTGTCTTTTGGACAGTGTCCTTTGCCTTACAGAAGCTTTGCAGTTTCATGAGGTTCCATTTATCAAATTTTGATATTAGAGTAAGAGCTATTACTATTTATGTTTATAAGATAGGCTTTAAGTACATTTTCTTGTGCTTCAATTGTGTTAGTTTATCCTGGGTTTGCTCTAGAAGGGTAGCTGTGCTCTGAAGATGTCATATTGCCTTGGCTATTTTGCCTTTTGTTTGTTTGTTTGTTTTAGTTGTGTTCTTTTGAGGGTCTTTAGTCATTTGGATGGCTTTGGTCTCAGGATGTTGTAGTAAATGATGTGAAGGTGATTAACATTCCTGGTTTGGGAGGCATCTAATGGCTATCCTTGTGCTGTATGGTTTTGTATCTGCAGGTCTGTATGGTTCAGGATGTGCAGGCTCAATGAGGTGTCAGGAGAATCGATGTCTATCTGGGCTAGCAAAGTCTATGTATGTTGGCCTGCCTAGAGCACTCTGCAAGTAGGGAAGACATGTGGGGAAAGAAAAGCTTACCTGTGTGGTTCAGGGTCAGCAGGGCTGATGAACACCTGAAAAGAGGTAGTGAGAAATGGAGGTCCCCCTGAGATAGCAGGTTTCATAGATCAGCTCAATTTGCTGCAGAGATGATGGTATGAGTTTTGACATCAGGGCATCTAATTGAGACAATTTTTTTTCATTTATGCCAGGAAAGTTTATCTAGGAATTTTCTACAATATGATTGTCCTAAAAATATCTGACTAATAATAATATCAAACCTATGATGAACTTCTCCAGGCAATTAATGACTATTGAGAGATAGGAAATTCATTTTTTTGCCATGTATGAACACATTCATTCATTATGTAATACCAAATGGTCAGGCCTAAAGTCACATATTACAGTAGTACTGTAAACTAAATGGAATGAACTTTTTTATTCATTTTCACACACACATATACACCAACACAGAAAAATACACAGTAATAAAAATTAACCAAAAAAGAGACAATTAATTTAAGAAGTAGAAAATGTTTCCAGATTTGGAGGGAGGAGAGGTTGAAGAAGAATGATGTAAATAATACACACCCATGTATACATATATAAATTGAAAATAAATAAATAAATGAGAAAACTAATATTGAATGAGTCATGTGAATTAGAGATAAATTGTTATTGACAGAAGAGTAGTTAGATCTTTGAATGTTGACCTACTTATGGAATGATACAGGAGATGAATATGTTAATATCTGAGTGATCAATTATTTAAAAAGCTCACAACCTTATTAAGTAACACATAAAAACAGATGTTAAAATATGTCAAAATGCTTTTAAAGTTATGGTATCTGCCACAAGTTATAGGTTGTGCCAATATTTATTGAAAGAATATCTTTAAACTACAAATTTTAGTGCAA
>OZ030017.1:77840418-77855418 GCA_964023405.1 Apodemus agrarius
TACCTAGAGTGGAGTACTCAGCTTGAAGGTGAAGTTCCTCCAGATCTAGTAATTCCTGAATTAAGCAGGTGACCCACCCAGCTGCCTGAGCAGTGGAGCCAACACCCAACGAAGAGCCAGATCAGTTCTTAGAACTCATGCAGGAGTCTGGGAGGGAGAGGGGGCTCACCCAAACTGTTAAATTGTCAGACCTACATTAAACTTTGGCCTTGATCAGGAAACTATTGTCCTGGCCCTCATTCTTTTTGCCCTTCTCCATCCTTCCCTCAGCTTCCATTCCAGGAACCCAGTTCGCAGCAGCTGCAGGCAGCAACAGTCCAGGAGTGGTATAGCTGGGTCCAGAGGTAGCACTATGTCCAATTCTCTGAGGAACAACCAGCTTTGAGCTTTGTACAGGGAGATAAGAATGGATCAATTTTCTACATGTTGTCCACCAGTTGAACCAGCACCATTTTTTGAAAATGCTGTCTTTTTCCCATTGGATGGTTTTAGCTCATTTGTCAAAGATCCAGTGACCATAGGTGAATGGACTCATTTCTGGGTATTCAATTCTATTCCATTAATCTACCTGCCTGTCACTGTTCTAATACCATGCAGTATTTATCACTATTGCTCTGTAGTACAGCATGAGGTCAGGGAAGGTGGTTCTCCAAGAAGTTCTTTTATTGTTGAGAATAGTTTTTGCTGTCCTGGGTATTTTGTTATTCCCAATGAATTTGAGAATTGCTTTTCCTAACAAAATTCCAAGAGTTGACTTGGAATTTTGATTAGGATTGCATTAAATGTGTAGATTCTTTTAGCAAGATGTTCATTTTTACAATATTAACCCTGACATTCTATGAACATGGACAATCTCTCCATTTCTGAGTTCATCTTCGATTTCTTTCTTCAGAGACTTGGTGTTCTTGTCATACAGATCATTCAGTTGTTTGGTTTGAGTCACAACAAGGTCTTTTATATTGTTTGAACTGTTTTAAAGAGTTTCATTTCCGTCATTTATTTCTCAGCCTGTTTATTCTTTGAGTATAGGAAGGCTATTGATTGGTTTGAGTTAATTTTACATCCAGTCAGTTTGCTGAAGTTGTTTATCAGCTGGAGTTCTCTGGTCACTTAAGTATACCATCATATCTTCTGAAAATAGTGATAACTTGACTTCTTCCTTTCCAATTTATATCCCCTTGACCTCCTTTTGTTTTTTTAATTGCTCTCGGTACAACATTAAGTACTATACTGAGTAGATATGGAGAGAGTAGGCAGCCTTGTCTAGTTCTTGATTATAGTGGGATTGCTTCAAGTTTTTCTCCATTTAGTTTGATGTTGCCTAATACTTTGCTGTGTATTCCTTTTACTATGTTTTTGTATGGGCCTTGAATGTCTTATCTTTCCAAGACTTTTAACATGAAGGAATGCTGATTTTTTTCAAATGCCTTTTCAGCATCTCATAAAATGATCATGTATTTTTCTTTAAGTTTTTTTTAATGTATGTTCCTCAATTCCTCTTATTTTATTTTATTTTTTATTTATTGCGAGCTGGACTTTTTTTTTTTAACTTAAGTATTCCTTTGTATTTTATGAACTTTATTTTTTTTCATGGTTATACATATTTAAGCAAACTAGCCTTTAATTATTTGAATATAACATTCTCATAAAAGGAATTTACTAATTCTAGGTATTTGTGAGAGCCAATATATTTAGAATAAATATAATATAAACAAATGCCTTATGAGGATTAGTATTTGATATTGCTAAAAATATTAGCTCCCTCATATGTGAATTATAATTATAGTTTATATAATTCATTGCTATGTACCTTGAAATCAAAGTAAAATGCATCTAAACAACCAGCTATAACAATGTGTTAGGTTGTATAAAAGGTCCATGTTAGTTTTAGATCTTTTTTTTAATTAAACATTTTCTTTATTTACAATGTTATCTCCTTTCCTGGTTTTCCCTCTGAGAACCCCCTATCCCATCCATCCTCCCCTTACTGACCAACCCACCCACTCTCACTTCTTTGTCCTGGCATTTCCCTATACTGGGGCATCAAGCATTTTCAGAACCAAGGGCCTTTTCTCCCTTCAATGTCCAACAAAGCCATACTCTGCTATATATGCAGCTGTTGCCATGGGTCCCTCCATCTGTACTCGTTGATTGGTGGTTTAGCCCTTGGGAGCTTTGGGGATACTGGTTTGTTCATATTGCTATTCCTTCTATGGGGATGCAAACCCCTTCAACTTCTTGGGTCCTTTCTCTAGCTCCTCCATTGGGGTCCTTGTACTCAGTCCAATGGTTGGCTGAGAGCATCCATCACTGTATTTGTCAGGTAGTGGCAGAGTCTCTCAGGAGACAGCTATATCATGCTTTTGTCAGCAAGCATTTGTTGGAATACACAATAGTGTCTGGTTTTGTTGACTGTATATGGAATAGATCCCCAGGTGGGGCAGTCTCTGAATGGTCTTTCCTTCAATCTCTGCTCCACACTTTGTGCCTATATCTCTCCTTCAATGGCTATTTTTTCTCCCTTCTAAGAAAGATCAAAGTATCCATACTTTGGACTTCCTTCTTGAGAATCATTTGGTCTGTGATTTGTATCTTGGGTATTCTTAGCATCTGGGTGAATACCATGTGTGGCTTGTGTGTGTGTGTGTGTGTGTGTGTGTGTGTGTGTGTGTGTGTATGTGTGATTGAGCTACTGTAGAGGGCTGCGAAGTGCCACGCCTTAAAGATGGCACTGGTTTCTTCCTTCTTCACCCCAGGGGGAGAGCGCCCTTTGAAACAAACAACTCCTTATTTGGCTTTGTGCGATCAGATGCTGTCCTTCTGCCTTGAAGTAGTCTATCTACTTTGCCCACATGTCCCTCAGGGATTGGCCAGCCTTTAGGATATAAGAGAGTGCTGGTGTCAAGGTGGGGAGAGATGCCATTGAACAAAAATCCCGAGTAAACAGCTCTGAGAAGGACTTGTGTTTGTTGTCCCTCTGCTGGTCGGATAGGGTTGCGACAAGTGGTGACCCATATAGGGAACCCATTGGCAACCACTTTCCCTTCATGGGATAACACAGTTCAGAACTCTTTGCAGTCAGGGCAGCTGCCTGGTAAGTCCTGGGTAAGGGGGGCCAATTCAAGTCTCCAGGAAGGAGCGAATAAGTCCTCGGGTAAGAGGCTATAAAGTCCTCAGTAAAGAGGCTAGAAAGAAAAAGCGAAAGTATGGGTAACTCTACTTCGCATCCAATTTCTGTGGCTCTAAAGGAGCTGTTAAAGGGAAAGAAAATAGAGTTGAAAAGGAGTACCTTGGAATGTTTCCTTATAGAGGTGGACCAAGTTGCTCCTTGGTTCAAGGGATGCTATAAAGCAGTTGAAAAGGGTCAAGAAGCCCTAGAACAAGATTTGTTAAGAAGAAAGGAATAGTGGAAAAATGAGAAAAGGAAAATGGATTTCAAAACTCTCTTGGGGACAAAGGGAAACATGGAAACGTCCTGTTTCCTCTATGGACACCAATGGAGATATTCTTAGTACTGGTACAAGTGCTCTTCCCTCTCTGTTTATTGTTTGACTTTGGTGCACCAATTTGTCCACATGTGTCTGTCCTTGTTTTGTTGTTTGAGTGACTGTTGTCAAAAGTTTTATATTAAAAAATGGTAAAAACTTTGCTGGAGGTTCATCTCTTGATCCAGTGTCAGTTTACACAGAGGAGGCTGATTTAAGCTGCCCTGTATTTAGCTAGGAGTCAAGCACAGCTGGAGAAAAGCTGCTTTTAAAAGGGCCAGCAGGCTGATGGTTATTTCTCCTTTTTGGTACAAAGTGCTTTTTCTTTTGAATTACAGCTAGAAAACAATTGTTTGGTTCAAATTTATAAGATTCATGTAGTTGTTTCATTTTTGGTTCTGATTGGTCTTAAAGGTATAAATATGTTTTGCATGTCTTGACTATAGAGTATTGGCTTATAAGTTATTGGGCATGATTAAAAATTATTACAATGGTAACAAAAAGATTGTTTAAAACTGGTTACTCAGGTTTGGGGTTATCTTAACAACACGTGGCATGACTCAGCCCAGGAAAAACAGGCCTCTAAAGATATGTCTAAATTGGCATAATGTTTTATGTGATTTTTATCCTAGAAATTAGACTTATAGGGATAAGATTTAGAACAATATCTCTTTAATGAGGTATTATAAGTTGTATTGTCATGCATTCAAACATAAGAACTTGCAAACAAACTCTGTGGTGTGAAAGTAATGGCATTTGAAAATTGGGCTTTACTTTCCAAAGTTGTAGTTGCCCTAATATTGCAAGAGAAAGTTAAGAGTTATGCTTAACAACTGTCAGTTTACCACTGATGGAAGTTTGAAGTCTGATAGAACGCTTAAGATTATTAACTCACTCATATTTTGTAATTAAAGATGATTTCAAGAATTATAAAAGTTAAAAACAGCTGTGGCCAGTAGAGGCCTCTTGCTACTTTTTCACAAGCTTTATTGGATACAGTGGTAGAAGTAAAATTTAACCACCCAAGATTGAAAAGGAGATCTCAGTGGGAATTTATTTGATATCAAACAGGTCCTTTTGAACTATTTCAAAAATTTGTAGTTATGACTACTAAAAATAGCTAGTAGAAATTTTCTGGGAACCTTCAAATTTCAGGTTCCTTTTGTTATTCAACCCTTATACAATGGGGTCCAGTTGCAGGCTACTACCCTGCAGGACAGGTGAGTGTTGAGCCTGGCCTTAGCCAATAGGCTCAGATTAGAAAATAATTTACAGTTGAGTAAATGAAAGGCTCGAAGCTGCCTCAGTGGAGACTTGTGAGGCACTGCTTTTGTCTTGCAATTCCCACCTAGGAAGTTTCAGGCCAATGTTAATGCCCACCAAAAAGGTGGCATAATGATCCTTAATCAAAGAATTGATTTGGTGCAGGAACAAGTTGGTACCCTTTGGCAGGTTGCTCAGTTAGGGTTGAATGGCGATACACGGGGCTATGTATTACCTCGGTGCCCTATCAGAATTTTACCCATGCTGCTAATTTGTCAAAGAGCTTGTCTAGTCATCTTGCAGGGAACTGGTCTGGAGAATTTGATCATCTGCTACAAGAATTGAAGATTGCCATCGTCCATGCGAATTCCACCCGAGTAGATGTGTCCTTCGCTGCCGGATTGGGAACCTGGATTGCCAATGTTATGAATCATCTGAAAGAGTGGCATGGGTGCTATGGCTGGATTGTTAGTTCTGGTCTCCCTTGTTGGCTTGTGGTGCATTTGCAGAATGCATTTTGCTCAACAGCAACAGGTGCCTATGATCGTACAGGCCTTTACTGCCGTAGAGGCAGGCCAGTCCCCCCAAGCTTGGCTTTCTGTATTGAAGACAGAAGCAAAATGACTCCCCCATTTCCCCAGAGGAGGCACTCCTGTGATTTTAATATGTGATCTTGCTCACCTGAGACAGAGAGTCATGGGAATAACATGGCTACTCAGTAACGGGGAGAGCAGGTGAAATGATCAGGAGGGCTACAGACCAGAGGAGGGGTTAGTCAATGATGGGTATGATCCTCTTGGATGGAGGATGGCCTAAGACAGACACCCTCATGGTCGAGACCAGAGGAGGGGACAGTCAATGACGGGTAAGTTCTCCCTGGATCGGGACAACCTAAGCCAGGTGCCCTCGTGGTCTTGCTTTATCATAAAACAAAAACGGTGAACTGTAGAGGGCTGTGAAGTGCCGCACCTTAAAGATGGCACTTGTTTCTGCCTTCCTCCCCCCAGGGGGAGAGTGCCCTTTGAAACAAACAACTCCTTATTTGGCTTTGTGCGATCAGATGCTGTCCTTCTGCCTTGAAGTAGCCTATCTGCTTTGCTCACGTGTCCCTCAGGGATTGGCCAGTCTTTAGGATATAAGATAGTGCTGGGGTCGAGGTGGGGAGAGATGCCATTGTACAAGAATCCTGAATAAACAGCTCTGAGAAGGACTTGCATTTGTCATCCCTCCGCTGGTTGGATAGGGTTGTGACAAGCTACCTCACTCAGAAGGATACTTTCTACATGAATTCATTGTTTTAAATAGCTGAGTAGTATTCCATTGTACAAATGTACCACATTTTCTGTATCCATTCCTCTGTTGAGGGACATCTGGGTTCTGTCCAGCTTCTGGCTATTATGAAAAGACTGCTATGAACATAGTGGAGCATGTGGCCTTATTACATATTGTAGAATCTTCTGGGTATATGCCCAGGAGTGGTATAACTGGGTCCTCAGGTAGTACTATGTCTAGTTTTCTGAGGAAACACCAAACTGATTTCCAGAGTTGTTGTACCAGCTTGCAATCCCACCAACAATAGAGGAGTGATCCTATTTCTCCAAATCCTTGCTAGCTTCTGCTGTCACCTGAGTTTTTGATTTTAGTCATTCTAACTGGTGTGAGATGGGATCCCCAGGTTGTTTTTATTTGCATTTCCCTGATGTCTAATGACACTGAACATTTCTTTAGGTGCTTCTCAGACATTTCATATTCCTCAGTTGAGAATTCTTTATCTCTGTACCCCATTTTCAATAGGGCCATTTGGTTCTCTGGGGTGTAACTTCTTGAGTTCTTTGTATATATTGGATATTAGCCCTCTATCAGATGTAGGGTTGGTAAAGATCTTTTTTTATTTCTTTATTATTTTTTATGAATTTTAGTTCTGGGGTTCTGCAGCAGATCAAATTATATAATTTTTTTCAGACAGAAAGTACTAGTTTTGTTCTCTTCAGGATGTGAGCTCTTCAAATTTCTGTTTTAGGTAGTTGTCTTCAGAATACATTAAATTGTATCCTATGTAATTTTAATACTAGAATTCCAAAATATTATTCATCTATAATGTTTTACAAAATTGATGCTAGAAAGATTGCTCTGCAATTAAGAGCATTAGCTGAACCATTATAGAACTTTAGTTTTATTCCCAGTACCTACATGGTCCTTCTATGACTCTGTCTCAGAAGATCTGAATTTTTTTTAACTTTTATTGACATAAATATAAACATAGGCAAAGTGCAGAAATGTAAAACAAATATGAATATTACAAGAATTTTAAAAATTAATAACCACTCCTTCACTTAGAACATTTATTGTTAGTACTCATATAAAAATGAGAGATACATTTGTTTGTATATATATTGTTATTCCCTATTTCATGATAGGTCTGTGTTGTTAACATGCAAAATACTAATTTTTCTGCCCCCTCTGTCTCTTTCTCTCTCTTTCTCCCTCTCTCTGTCTGTTTCATTTATTTGTTTTTGTAATATGACCTTACTATGTAACTCTGTTTTATAATATTGCCTTGGTATACAATATATATGATAGTGTAGTCTTAAACTTAACACATCTGATTTTTTGTTTTTTGGATTTCTTCTACTACAAACATGCTATACAATATCAAGATCTCTGTGTAAGCAATGTAAAAATATAGAAGAATAAAAATAAATCCAAATTTATTACTAGGTACTAAACTCAAGTAGACCAAAGACATCAAAGTTGAAACAGATACACTAAATCTAATAAAATCGAAAGTGTGGAATACCTTTAACTCTTTGTTGCAGGCAGTGACTTCTTCAACAGAGCACCAGTGCCTCTGGTTCTATCCTTATCAATTAATAAGTAGGGCATCATGAAACAAAAAAGCTTCTAGAAGGCAAAGGACACTGTCAATTGGACAAAACAGCAGCCTATAAATTGGGAAACCTACATTGGAAAGAGAGCTAATATCCTAACTATATAAAGAACTATAGAATCTTAACACCGACAACCCAAAAGACCCAACTGAAAAAAAATGAGGCACAGAGCTAAACAGTATTCTCTGAAAGGAATATCAAATGATTGAGAAGCTCTTAAAGAAAATTTCAATGTCCTTAGACATCAGGGATTGGCAAATAAAGAGATTTCATATTACACACCTCAGGATGGCTAAGATAAAAAAAAACTCAACTAATAGCACAAGTGGGATATAATGTATAAAAAGGAGAACACTCAATTGCTGGTAAGATTGTAAATATGTAAAATGACTTTGGAAATAATTTTGTCATTTTCTCAGAATACTGGGACTAATTGTATGTCAAGACCCTGCTATAGCACTCAAGGGCATACATCCAAAAGATGTATATATATAGCATAAGGACACTTGCTAAAATATGTTCATAATACCCCGAAGCTGGAAAAAATCTAGATGTTCCTTTAATGAAGAAAGGAAAAAGAAAATGTAGTTTGGGTTTCTGGTTTCACTTTACTCCCTGAGCTGATCCTGTACCACAGTATCAGATACCACCAGTAGAGAGCTGGTGTCACTGGAGTGCCTATACACCTGGGAGCACAGGAGGGACAATCCACAATCAGAACCAGCAAGACCACCTAACACCAGAGATAACTGGATGGCAAAAGGCAAAAACAAGAACATAAGCAACAGGAACCAAGAATACTTGGCATCATCAGAATACAGTTCTCCCACCACAATGAGCCCCGGATATTCCCAACATACCAGAAAAGAAACTCCGATTTAAAAATCACATCTCGTGATGATGATAGAGGACGTTAAAAAGGATATAAATATATCTTTTAGACAAATACAGGAGAACACAGGTAAACAGCTAGAAGCCCTTAAAGAGGAAACACAAATGCCCTTAAATAATTACAGGAAAACACATGCAAACAGGTAAAGGACTATGACAAAACCATGTAGAACCTAAATATGAAAATAGAAACAGTAAAGAAATCACAAAGGGAGATGACCATGAAGATAGAAAACCTAGGAAAGAGATCAGGAGTCATAGACACAAGATTTACCAACAGAAAAAAAGAGATAGAAGAGAGTATCTTAGGTGCAGAAGATACCATAGAAAACATTGACACAACAGTCAAAGATAATTCAAAATGTAAAAAGCTCCTAACTCATAACATCCAGGAAATCCAGGGCACAAAGAGAAGATCAAACTTACAGATAATAAGTATAGAAGAGAGAGATTTCCAGCTTAAAGGGCCAGTAAATGTCTTCATTAAAATTATAGAAGAAAACATCCCTAACCAAAAGAAAGAGATGACCATGAATATACAAGAAGCCCACAGAACTCCAAATAGACTGGATCAGAAAAGAAATTCCTCCCACCACATAATAGTGAAAACACCAAATGAACAAAACAAAGAAAAAATATTAAAAGCAGTAAGGGAGAAAGGTCAAATAACAAATAAAGGCAGACCTATTAGAAATATACCAGACTTCTCAACAGAACTATGAAAGCTAGAAGATCCTGGACAGATTTCATACAGACCCTAAAAGAAAACAAATGCCAACCCACTCTACTATATCCAGCAAAACTGTCAATTACCATTGATGAAGAAACCAAGATATACCATGACAAAACTAAATTGACATACCCTATTTCCACAAATCACACACTACAAAGGATAATAAATGGAAAACGCCAACACATAGAGGGAAACTACACCCTAGAAAAAGCAAGAAAGTAATCTATCAACAAGCTCAAAAAAAGATAGCCACACAAACATTAAAATAAAAACAACAGGAAGCAACAATGTATTCCTTAATATCTCTTAATGTCAATGGACTCAATCCCTCAATAAAATGACATAGATTAACAGACTGAATACTTGAACAGGACCCAGTTTGTTGCTGCATACAGGAAACACACCTAAATATTAATAATAAACACTATCTCAGAGTAAAGTGCTAGAAAACAATTTTCCAAGCAAATGGTTCCAGGAAAAAAACTAGAGTAGCCATTCTAATATCAGATAAAATCGACTTTGAACCAAAAGCTTTCAAAAAGGATAAAGATGGATGCTTTATATTCATCAAAGGAAAAATATACCAAGGAGAACTTTCAATTATGAACATCTATGCTCCAAATGCATGGGCATCCACATTCATAAAAGAAACTTTACTAAAGCTAAAAGCATACATCACACCTCACATAATAATAGAGGGACAGTTCATCACCTCACTCTCATCAATGGACAGATCAAGGAAACAGAAACTAAACAGAGAGACAATGAGCCTAACAGTTCTGGACCAAATTGGTTTAACAAATATCTGTAGAATATTTAATCAAACGAATGTAGTTTCTCAGCACCTCATGGTTCCTTCTCCAAAACTAACCACATTATTGGTCACAAAACTCAACAGATATATTAAGACTAAAATACTCCCATGCACCTATCAGATCACCGTGGAATATGTTGGTCTTCAATAGCAACAAATCAACAGAAAGCCCACATACACATGGAAGTTGGCCAATGCCCTACTCAATGATAACTTTGTAAAGGAAGAAATAATGAAATTAATGACATTTTAAAATTTAATGAAAATGAAGGCACAACATACCCAAACTTATAGGAAACAATGAAAAACAAATAAAAAATTATCATCCACCATAATCAAATTGGCTTCATCCCAGGGATGCAGGGATGTTTCAACTTATGGAAATTGTAATCCAAGACATAGACAAGCTCAAAGAAAAAGAGCACAAGATCATTTCATTAGATGCTGAAAAAGTATCCCAAATTCAGCATCCCTTCACTTTAAAAGTATTAGAAAGATCAGGAATTCAAGTCCCATACCTAAATATAGTAAAAGCAACATACAGTAAACAACTAGTCAACACCAAACTAAATGGAGAGAAACTTAAATCAATCCCATTAAAATAAGAGATTAGATAAGGCTGCCCTCTCACTCCCTATCTATTCAATATAGTACTGGAAGATCTAGCTAGAACAATTAGACAACAATAGGAGGTCAAAGAGATAAAAATTGGAAAGGAAAAAGTCAGAATAGCACTATTTGCAGATGATATGATAGTATACTTAGGTGATCTAAAGAATTCCACCAGAGAACCCCTACAGCTGATAAACAACTTGAGCAAAGTGAATGGATATAAAATTAACTCAAAGAAAATCATCAGCCTTCCTCTACTCAAAGGATAAACAGGCTGAGGAAAAAAAATACAGAAATGACACCCTTAACAATAGTCACAAAAAATATAAAATATCTTACTGTGATTCCAACCAAACAAGGGAAATATCTGTAAGACAAGAACTTCAAGTCTCTGAAGAAAGAAATTGAAGGTCTTAGAAGATGGAAAGATCTCCCATTCTCATGGATTGTCAGCATTAATGTTGTAAAATTGGCCATCTCCTGAAAGCAATCTACATATTCACAGCAATCCCCATCAAAACCCCAACTCAATTCGTCATTGAGTTAGAAAGAACACATTTCAAATTCATTTGGAAAAAGAAAAAAAAAACAGAATAGTTAAGACTGTTTTCAACAATAAAAGAAATTCTGGAAGACTCACCATTCCTGACTTCAAGCTGTAATACAGAGCAATAATGTTAAAAACTGCATGGTATTGGTACAGTGACAGACAGGTAGATCAATGGAGTGTAATTAAAGACCCAGAAATAAACCCAGTCACCTATGGTCACTTGATTTTTGACAAAAGGGCTAAAATCATCCAGTGAGAAAAAAAAGAGCATTTTCAACAAATGGTGCTGGTTCAATTGATGCAAACAAGTAGAAGAATGGAAATTGATCCATTCTTTTCTCTCTGTACAAAGCTCTAGTCCAAGTGGATGAATGACCATCACATCACACCAGATACACTGAATCTAATAGAAGAGAAAGTAGGAAAAAGTCTTACACATGGGCATGGTGGAAATTTTCCTAAACAGAACATCAATGGCTTATGCTGTAAGATAAAGAATTGACAATTGGGACCTCATTAAATTGCAAAGCTTCTTTAAGGCAAAGGACACTGTCAATAGGACAAAAAAGTAACCAGTAGATTGGTAAAAATATTTACCAATCTCACATCCAACAGAGAGGTATTATCCAATATTTACAAAGAACTCAAGAAGTTTGACTTCAGAGAACCAAATAACCCTATTTTAAAATAGGGAACAGAGCTAAAGAGACAATTCTCAACTAAGGAAACTTGAATGACAGAAAAGCACCTAAAGAAATGTTCAACATCTTTAGTCATCAGGGAAATGCAAATCAAAACACCCCTGAAATTCCATCTCACACCAGTCAGTATGGCTAAGATCAAAAACTCAGGTGAAAGCAGATGCTGGTGAGGATGTGGAGAAAGAGAACACTCCTTTATTTCTAGTGGGATTGCATGCTGGAATAAGCACTCTCAAAATCATTCTGTTGGTTTTTCAGAAAACTGGACATAGTATTACCTGAGGACCCAGCTATACGACTCCCGGGCATATACCCAGTAGATGCTCCAACATGAAATAAGTACACCTCTTCTACTATGTTCATAGCAGCCATATTCATAATGGCAAGAAGCTGAAAACAACCAGTATGTCCCTCTACACAGTAATGGATACATAAAATGCTGTACATTTACATAATAGAGTACTACTCAGTTATTAGAAATAATGAGTTCATGAAATTTTCAGGCAAATCGATAGAAGTTGAAAATATCATCCTGAGTGAGATAATTCAGTCACAAAAGGACTCACAGATAAGTGGATATTAGGCAAAAAATTCAGAATACCATAGATTCAATTGACAGATCATATGAAGCCTAAGAAGAAAGAAGACCAAAATATGGGTGCTTCAATGTTTTTTAGGGGTGGGAACAAAATATTCACAGGAGAAAATATGGAGATAAAGTGTGGATCAGAGACAGAATACTACTGAGCATACATCCAAAGAAAATCAAATCAAAATGCTAATGAGATTAATGTACTCTCATATGTACTGAGTCACTATTCACAATACCTCATATATAAAATATGTTCAATACACATTGATAGGGAATTACATAAGTGGGTATGTGTATACGTACATGTATGCACATATATGTTCTCTCTTTATACTACAAATACTTTTAAGTATACATGATCATCAAGTTACTATTCAATAATTAATAAGGTGACTTTCTCATTGTTGATGAGGAATGCATATGAAGGATATAAGAAATGTGCAAATGGACAATGGCATACAAGCTCATCTTAAATTTTTTTCATAACCTATGAATTTATTCAGTGATTGTTTTTTTGAACTGAGAACATAAAATACAGATGATTACAATTAAAAATAACATAAAATTTACTACATGTTTTAGTAATACATTTTATTCTATTTAACAAACAATGTTATCTCCTAAGTGTTTAATGTGAGGATATTACTGTTCCAAGGTCAGTTGAGGGGCAGGTTTGTACTGTAGATATATGGGACAGCTAGAGGCATCAGAAATATGCTAGAGAGAGAGAAAGAAGGAAAGTGAGAGAGACAAACATAGAAATGGAGAGCTAAGGTCGGGTCAGAGTACGAAGTGCTGAGAGAAGCCACAGGTACTGATTGAGCCTGGTGGCCACTGTGTGCTTTGGTATGCTAATAGGCACTACAGATAGACATTTGTCAAGGGTTTCTTCTAAGTCTGACCTCTTATACTTTACACATATTCTATATATATTTTAGTAAGGTATCCTAAGTATGCTTTTCTAGGTTGGAGAAACTTTGCGGAATTATTTATAATAATGTTATAAAATTTACTATAACAAATCACAAAATATAATTAAATCAAGACCTTTGAACTACTTTCAAAATACTTAATAACTATAATATTCCTAATATATGTTACTCTTTTATGTAGAAGCTAGTGAATGTATAATGTAAGTGTTCTGTCTTGTGAAACCATCTCAAGGCTTATCATTTATTTTGTTGCACTGTGGTACATATCTCTATCTCATTGCCATGTTACAGAAATGTTGAAGGTCATTACTGCTGGGAAAGCATGACATATTAAAAATATTTTGTAATAGGTGCTTTCAATTTTCTTGTAAAATTTGTTTTGTCTAAATACTCAACATATGCTCTATTATCTATTTTAGATTTATTTGAAGAAAAATTAAATTACATTACTGAAGTTATAGAAATTTTTGTCACTGTTTCTTTTGCCAGTATTCTAAACTGCCCTTGAACAGAGGCAACCATAACATTACCCGTCATACCTACAGTGGGAAATCATAACACTTTCTGAAAACCATTCTTAACAATAGGTGCTTTTTGTTCCTCTTGAATTGATGCTAATACCCAGGTTCAGCATTTGTTGGGCAGGTCATCTGAGGCAGGCAGCCCATGGGAATCAGTGCTTACAGATGATGATGAGGACCAGTTCAGACATTGATAAGGACTGCTGCCTATGGCAGCAATTAGAGAAACTTTTCAACAGACTTTAGCAGAACAAAGCTTAATTTACTGGGGCCAGCACTTCCTGTGGCCAGTGAAAACATTTAACTCCTAGGGTCAGCAAGAAAAAAGGAATGAAATAAAATTCATATGCACACATACATATACAATGAGTACCTCAAAAAAAGCAGATTACAATAACTTCATAGATACATACATGCATACATACATACATATGTACTTACAAACATATACAAGTACAGACCTACAGACAGATATATAAATATTCACACACTGAATGGCTGGAGCAAAGCTCAAACAATCTGGCTCCAAGTATTTCCTACATACATATACATACATATATACATATGTACCTCTCTATATATACCTACTTTGTGAATGGAACAAAGTTAAAACAGACAGGGTCCAAGCATATCTCACAGATAGATATAAATATATACATAAAATGGGTGGAAGGAGCAAGCTCCAGTGCACACCCAGATAAGATATATATGGATGTGGTGAAGAAGCACTGTCTCAACAGTTAATATTTGAGTGGATTGCTTTAATTGATTTGAGTTGTTTTAATTATCAGAATGAATGTGGTTATGCATTTGTTGGTTATATTACAATTCTTCTGGGAGGAATGTCAAGCCACATCTTTAATAATTTCTATTTATTGGAGCACACTATTTTGAGAAAGAGCTTCTGTATTAGAGTTGACAGGAGAAGAGAAAAGACTCTGGAATCCATCCAGAGTGATATGGATCAGATATAATAGGGTAAGACCACCTGAAGATCTCAAAAAATTTGAGAAAATCA
>OZ030017.1:77860418-77932918 GCA_964023405.1 Apodemus agrarius
GCTCCATAATCTTGCAGCTTGCTCTGTGGCTTTGTGACTATGGCCAAGGATTGTCATGTTCAAGGTGTTTGATTGAAAACACACAGGGATGGTGAGACAGCATAGTTGTTGAGGGATCTTAGTATCAGAGAATGGAGTTTGGTACACAGAACCCATTTGTGAGTTTATAATTCATTATTATTTTATTGCCAAGGGATCCAATGTATAACTCCAGAATCTATGAAACACACACACACACACACACACACACACACACACACACCATGTGCACATACACTAACACTGTACAGGGACAATAAAAACAAAACTAATGAAGCTAATTTTAGGGATGGAGAGATGGATACTCAGTAGAGACCTGGCTACACTTGTAGAGCTATGCAGCTTCAATATCCAGCATTGACATAGAAAGTCATAAGATCTTAAACTATGGAGAATGATGAAATAAGAAAATCCCTAGTTTTCAAATGTCAGAGAATAATTTAGTCACAGGCCATCAATGGACAACAGGATAATATGGAGCCAAATATTCAGTCTTTGTGGTGCTGTGAATATGTATGACCCTAATAGACTCATATGTTTGAATGCTTGAGAGGCACTATTAGGAAATGTGGCCTAGATAAGAAGAAGTATGTCACTGTGGGGGCAGGCTTTGTGGTCTTCTATGCACATACTCCGTTCACAGTATCTTTTCTCTCTGCATACCAAGTGTTCACAAATCATAAAAATATATGCATGTAAGGCATTCATTTATATAGAATTAAAACACATCCTAATAATTATTCATGGACACAATCATATTTCCTGACTTGTTGCATGCATATACAGAACTGAGACATATGTTTTTGTTGACAATAGACTTATTTTGAAATATTAAAAGGAGTTTAATAGTTAGGGTTGAATAAGGCACAATATTAACAATCATATACTATTCAGAAGATAATCATTTAGCTAATAATGCCATACATAATTCATAGCAACAAATGTTGCTACCACTAAAGTACATGTTTCTTTTTTTTTTAATTTTTATTTTCTATGTTCTATGTTTACATTCAAAAGGCTTTCCCCTTTCCCAGTTCCCACCCACCATAGTTCCCATAGTTCCTCTCCCCCCCCAACTGTTCCCCAATCATTCCCCCTCCCCCCTCGGTTTCTTTACTAAACTGGATGCAATCTTTACAGGCCCAGGGTCCTCTCCTTTCTTCTTCTTGGGAATCATTTGACTTGCTATTTGTGTCTTGAGTATTTAGTGCTTCTGGGCTCATTAATATCCACTTATCAGTGATTGCATTTCATGTGCATTCTTTTGTGATTGGGTTAATTCACTCAGGATGATATTTTCCAGGTCTAACCATTTACCTACAAATTGCATGAATTCATTATTTTTAATTGCTGAGTAGTATTCCATTGTATAAATATACCACATTTTCTGTATCCATTCCTCCTTTGAGGGATATTTGGGCTCCTTCCAATTTCTGGCTATTATAAACAAGGCTGCTATAAACATAGTGGAGCATGTGTCCTTATTGCATGCAGGGGAATTCTTTGGGTATATGCCCAGGAGTGGTATGCCAGGGTCCTCTGGAAGTGACATGCCCAATTTTCTGAGGAACCACCAAACTGATTTCCAGAGCGGTTTTACCATTTTGCAATCCCACCAACAATGGAGGAGTGTTCCTCTTTCTCCACATCCTCGCCAGCACTTGTTGTCTCTTGAGTTTTTAATCTTAGCCATTCTGACTGGTGTGAGGTGGAATCTCAGGGTTGTTTTAATTTGCATTTCCCTGATAACTAATGATGTTGAACATCTTTTAAGGTGTTTCTCGGCCATCCGAATTTCTTCTGATGAAAATTCTTTGTTTAGCTCTGTGCCCCATTTTTTGATAGGGTTATTTGGTTCTTTGGGGTCTAACTTCTTGAGTTCTTTGTATATATTGGATATTAGCCCTCTGTCGGATGTGGAGTTGGTGAAGATCTTTTCCCACTTTGTTGGTTGCCGTTTTGTCCTTCTGACAGTGTCCTTTGCTTTGCAGAAGCTTTGTAATTTTATGAGGTCCCATTTGTCGATTCTTGATCTTAGAGCATAAGCTATTGGTGTTCTGTTCAGGAACTTTCCCCCTGTGTCCAAGTCCTCCAGGGTCTTCCCAAGTTTCTTTTCTAATAGTTTCAGTGTGTCTGGTTTTATGTGGAGGTCCTTGATCCACTTGGAGTTGATCTTAGTGCAAAGAGATAAGAGTGGGTCAATTCGCATTCTTCTGCATGTTGACTTCCAGTTGAACCAGCACCATTTGTTGAAAAGGCTATCTTTATTCCACCGGATGGTTGGGGCTCCTTTATCAAAGATCAAGTGACCATAAGTCTGTGGGTTAATTTCTGGGTCTTCAATCCTGTTCCATTGATCTGCTTGCCTGTTGCTATCCCAATACCATGCAGTTTTTAACACAATTGCTCTGTAGTACTGCTTGAGGTCAGGGATATTGATTCCCCCAGAAGTCCTTTTATTGTTGATAATAGTTTTAGCTATCCTGGGTTTTTTGTTGGTCCAGATGAATTTGAGAATTGCTCTTTCTAGATCTATGAAGAATTGAGTTGGGATTTTGATGGGGATCGCATTGAATCTGTATAGTGCTTTTGGCAAGATGGCCATTTTTACTATATTGATTCTGCCAATCCAGGAGCAAGAAATATTTTTCCATCTTCTGAGGTCTTCTTCGATTTCTTTCTTCAAGGACTTGAAGTTCCTGTTGTACAGATCTTTTGCTTGTTTGGTTAGAGTTATGCCAAGATACTTTATGTTGTTTGTGGCTATTGTGAAGGGTGTTATTTCCCTAATTTCTTTCTCAGCCTGCTTGTTCTTTGAGTACAAGAAGGCCACTGACTTGCTTGAGTTAATTTTATAACCTGCCACTTTGCTGAAGTTGTTTATCAGCTGTAGAAGTTCTCTGGTGGAGTTTTTTGGGTCGCTTAGGTAAACTATCATACCGTCTGCAAATAATGATAGTTTCACTTCTTCCTTTCCAATTTGTATCCCTTTGACTTCCTTATGTTGTCTAATTGCTCTTGCTAGAACTTCAAGTACTATATTGAAAAGATATGGAGAGAGAGGGCAGCCTTGTCTAGTCCCTGATTTTAGTGGGAATGCTTCAAGTTTCTCTCCATTTATTTTGATGTTGGCTACTGGTTTGCTGTAGATTGCTTTCACTATGTTTAGGTATGGGCCTTGAATTCCTGCTCTTTCCAAGACTTTTAGCATGAAAGGATGCTGAATTTTGTCGAATGCTTTTTCAGCATCTAATGAGATGACCATGTGGTTTTTTTCTTTCAGTTTGTTTATGTAGTGGATTACATTGATGGATTTCCGTATATTGAACCATCCCTGCATCCCTGGGATGAAGCCTACTTGATCATGGTGGATGATCGTTTTGATGTGCTCTTGGATTCGGTTAGCAAGAATTTTATTTAGTATTTTTGCATCTATATTCATAAGAGAAATTGGCCTGTAGTTCTCTTTCTTTGTTGGATCTTTTTGTGGTTTAGGTATTAGCATAATTGTGGCTTCAAAGAATGAGTTGGGCAGTGTCCCTTCTGTCTCTATTTTGTGGAATAGTTTGAAAAGTATTGGTGTTAAGTCTTCTTTGAAGGTCTGGTAGAATTCTGCACTAAAACCATCTGGTCCTGTACTTTTTTTGGTTGGGAGGCTTTCTATAACCCCTTCTATTTCTTTAGGGGTTATGGGACTATTTAGCTGATCTACTTGATGCTGATTTAATTTTGGTATTTGATATCTGTCTAGGAAATTGTCCAATTCCTCCAGATTCTCCAGTTGTTTTGAGTATAGACCTTTGTAGTAGGATCTGATCATCTTTTGAATTTCCTCAGTTTCTGTTGTTATGTCTCCCTTTTCATTTCTAATTTTGTTAATTTGTATACTGTCTCTGTGTCCTTTGGTTAGTCTGGCTAAGGGTTTATCTATCTTGTTGATTTTCTCAAAGAACCAGCTCCTGGTCTTGTTGATTCTTTGTATGGTTCTCTTTGTTTCTATTTGATTGATTTCAGCCCTGAGTTTGATGATTTCTTGTCTTCTACTCCTCCTAGGTGAGTTAACTTGTTTTTCTTCCAGGGCTTTAAGGTGTGCCATTAAGTTGCTAGTGTATGCTCTCTCCAGTTTCTTTTTGGATGCACTTAGAGCTATGAGTTTTCCTCTTAGCACTGCTTTCATTGTGTCCCATAGATTTGGGTAGGTTGTACCTTCATTTCCATTGAATTCTAAAAAGTCTTTGATTTCTTTTTTTATTTCTTCCTTGACCAAGGTGTCATTGAGTAGAGTATTGTTCAATTTCCATGTGTATGTGGGCTTTCTGTTGCTTTTGTTGTTATTGAAGACCACTCTTACTCCCTGGTGATCTGATAGGAGGCATGGGATTAGCTCGATCTTCTTGTATTTGTTGACATCTGTCTTGTGACCAATTATATGGTCTATTTTGGAGAAGGTACCATGTGGAGCTGAGAAAAAGGTATATTCTTTAGCTTTAGGATGAAATGTTCTATATATATCTGTTAAATCTAGTTGGTCCAGAGTTTCAATTAGTTTCACTGTTTCCCTGTTTAGTTTCTGCTTTCCTGATCTGTCCATTGAGGAGAGTGGAGTGTTGAAGTCACCCACAATTATTGTGTTAGGTGTAATGTGTGCTTTAAGCTTTAGTAAGGTTTCTTTTATGAATGAGGGTGCCCTTGCATTTGGAGCATAGATATTCAGTATTGAGAGCTCTTCATGGTGGATTTTCCCTTTGGCCAGCAAGAAGTGACCTTCTGAGTCTCTTTTGATGATTTTAGGTTGGAAGTCAATTTTATCTGATATTAGAATGGCTACTCCAGCTTGTTTCCTGAGACCATTTGCTTGTAAAATTGTCTTCCAGCCTTTTACTCTAAGGCAGTGTTTGTCTTTAACACTGAGATGGGTTTCCTGTATGCAGCAAAATGTAGGGTCCTGTTTCCGTATCCAGTCTGTTAATCTATGTCTTTTTATTGGGGAATTGAGTCCATTGATGTTAAGAGATATTAAGGAATAGTAATTATTTCCTCCAGACATTTTTGAAATTATATTTATTTATTTATTTATTTATTTATTTATTTATTTATTTTTTATATTCGAGAGGTTACTTTCTTTTAGGTTTGATGAGAGGAGGTTTCTATCTTGTTTCTTCCCGGGTGTAGTTTCCGTCCTTGTCTTGGTGTTTTCCCCCTATTATCCTTTGTAGGGCTGGATTTGTGGAAAGATATCGTGTAAATTTGGTTTTGTCATGGAATACCTTGATGTCTCCATCTATGGCGATTGAGAGCTTTGCTGGGTAAAGTAGTTTTGCCTGAAGTTTGTGTTCTCTTAGAGTTTGCATTATATCTGCCCAGGATCTTCTAGCTTTCATGGTCTCAGGTGAGAAGTCTGGTGTTATTCTGATAGGTCTTCTTTTATAAGTTACTTGGCCTTTTTCTCTTGCTGCCTTTAATATTCTTTCTTTGTTTAGTACATTTGGAGTTTTGATTATTATGTGACGGGATGTATTTCTGTTCTGATCCAGTCTGTTTGGGGTTCTGTATGCTTCTTGTATATTCATGGGCATCTCTCTCTTTAGGTTGGGGAAGTTTTCTTCCATAATTTTGTAGAAGATATTTGCTGGCCCTTTAACTTGTACATCTTCATTCTCGTCTATACCTATGATCCTTAGGTTTGGTCTTCTCATTGTTTCCTGGATTTCCTGGATGTTTTGGGTTACAGCCTTTTTGCATTTAGTATTTTCTTTGACTGTTGAATCAATGGTTCCTATGGTATCTTCGGCTTCTGATATTCTGTCTTCTATCTCTTGTATTCTATTGTTGATATTTGCATCTATGGCCCCTGATTTCTTCCCAAGGTTTTCTATCTCCAATGTTGTCTCCCTCTGCGATTTCTTAGTTGTTTCTACTTCTGTTTTTAGTACCTGGATGGATGTGCTCAGATCTTTTGCTTGCTTGATTGTGTTTTCATGTATTTCTTTAATAGATTTTTGTGTTTCCTCTTTCATAGCTTCTACTTGTTGGCCCACGTTCTTCTGTATTTCTTTAAGTGATTTTTGTCTTTCTTCCTTATTGTCTTCTTCTTTTTGATCCATCTTCTCCTGCATTTCTTGAAGTGATTTTTGTATTTGCCTTGTAAAGGCTTCTAACTTTTGATCCATTTTCTCCTCTACTTCTTTACGAGATTTTTCTATGTGTTCAGCTACCAGCATCCTGACCAGTGATTTTATATCCAAGTCTTGTTTTTCTGGTGTTTTGGGGTATCCAGGGCTTCCTGTTGTTGGCGAACTGGGTTCAGATGCTGTCATGTTGCCTTTATTTCTGTTAGTGACATTCCTTCGTTTACCTTTTGCCATCTGGTTATTTCTGGTGTTAGTTGACCTTGTTGTCACTGGCTGGTGTTTGAATCTCCTGTGAGGCTGGGCTTACCTGTTGTTTCTCTACTGGTGGTTATGCATGATTGCTGCTCAACGGGATCACGAGCTGGCTGCCACCCGCTGACTTTGTGCACGGCCTGAGTTTTCTGGGAAGTGTGGGGGAGTGCAGCAGAGCCTCGGTAGGTGCTGCTAGGCCTGCCTAGTAGGGAGAGCCTAGCAGATCCCCTCATGTGGTAGCCCCTGATGGAATCTATCTACCTGTGCCTTTCCAGCTGTGTCCTGGTTGCAATATGGAGGCCTGCTGCTATCGCTGGTCTGGGGTCCTGGGGAGCTGGGTGAATCCGGCTGCCTCGGTGCACTTCCTAAGCTCACAGGGATGTGCTGCAGAGCCTAGGCGCCTGTGCCCGCCTCTGGGCGGGAGCTTAGCAGCGCTCCCTATTCTAGTCCCAGACGGAGTCCCTACCTGAGCCTTCCCAGCTGTGTCCTGGTTGCTATATGGAGGCCTGCTGCTATCGCTGGTCCGGGGTCCTGGGGAGCTGGGTGGATCCGGCTGCCTCGGTGGACATCCTAAGCTCACAGGGACGTGCTGCGGAGCCTAGGTGCCTGTGCCCGCCTCTGGGCGGGAGCTTAGCAGTGCTCCCTGCTCTAGTCCCAGACGGAGTCCCTACCTGCGCCTTTCCAGCTGTGTCCTGGTTGCAATATGGAGGCCTGCTGCTATCGCTGGTCTGGGGTCCTGGGGAGCTGGGTGGATCCAGCTGCCTCGGTGGACATCCTAAGCTCACAGGGACGTGCTGCGGAGCCTAGGCGCCTGTGCCCGCCTCTGGGCGGGAGCTTAGCAGTGCTCCCTGCTCTAGTCCCAGACGGAGTCCCTACCTGCGCCTTTCCAGCTGTGTCCTGGTTGCAATATCAAGTACATGTTTCATGGTAACAAAATTCATCTGCTTTAATCAGCTTAGGTATTAAATGTAAAATAGTTCAAATGATCTGTTAAAAGATGAATACTCAATAATCCTAGCTTCCATATCCAGGTCCTCATATTGACACTGTTTCCAACAAATACAATTGTCCTTAAAATGTAGCTGAATCATTCTGATTCTCTATGCAAAAATAAATATAAGTAAATAGTAAATCTCAATCACCAGGGTAGCCTCTTGCAAATATACATAATTCTATGTTGTTTCTTTTACCCTAAAATATATCATTGAAGACATGCTGTAACTCAGTCTGAGTTCTTATCTCTGAACCTTATCTTCCACTGGAAATAATGACAACTCATTGGGAAATGGATTATTCTAGTAATTGCAGAGAAAGCACATGTCTCTCTCTCTCTCTCTCTCTCTCTCTCTCTCTCTCTCTCTCTCTCTCTCTGTGTGTGTGTGTGTGTGTGTGTCTGTGTCTGTGTGTGTGTCTGTGTCTGTGTGTTTATCTGTGTGTGTGTGTGTGTGTGTGTGTGTGTGTGTGTGTGAGAGAGAGAGAGAGAGAGAGAGAGAGAGAGAGAGAGAGAAATGAATCTGAAGTTGGAAGAAAAAGGGATATATTCCAAAATATCTTTTAGGAGTATTATATGATAAATGATGGAAAATGATGAAATAAGAAAATTCGCAGTTTGCAAATGTTAAAAATAATTTAGGCACAGGCCATCAATGGACAACAGGATAATATAGAGTCAAATACTCAGTCTTTGTGGTGCTGTGAATAGGTATAGCCCTAATAGACTCATATGTTTGAATGCTTGACCCATAATGAATGGTACTATTAGGAAATGTGGCCTAGGTTGGAGGAAGTATGTCACTGTGGCAGCAGGCATTGAGGTCTTCTATGTTCAAGCTCTACTCACAGGGGCATACCGTCTCCTTCTGACCTCTTGGCTCCTCCAGAGCCCTATCTGCCTGCATGTTGACAAGTTTCCTGCTATGTTGGTAATGAACTAACACCCATGAAGGTATAAGGAAGACCCAACGAGATATTTGTCTTCCTTTATAAGAGTTTGCCCACTCATAGTGTCTTTTCACTGCAATAAAAACCTTAATTAAGAAGTCCTCAGCACAGCACACAGATTATTAACTACTTAAGTACAGACTATTCATCCACATTAATAACCACAAAGCCTGACTATGGAAAACAATTAAAAGTACAAAGCTGAGACTAGCTACTGACTAAATAATTTGAAAGGTCATGATGTGTAGAAAGAGTATAGGAACTTCTATATTAATGGATATAAGAATCTTGATTAAAAAAGCAATAAGAAAGGTGATCTTGAACTTATAGGGCACTTGGGTAAAATTGATGTATACTCTTTAAAATGTTACTAAAATAATACATTCTTTGAGATGATAACATAGGGAATCACACTTTATTCTTAAAGAAACATGCTAAAAGGATGAAAATCAAGCAGACTCATGACATAGCAAGCATATCTCAAAATTTTGTGTTATTTTTAGGGAACACAGTTAATTAGGAGATGACAGTGGTTTTAACAATAAGAACAGGCACTCCCTGCAGCCCCCGCCATCTTCCCAGCTGTTTTGATCCAGCCTGCAGAACCAGCCGTAACCATCTTCCCAGCTGTTCTGTTCCAGCTGGAGGAACCAGGTACCCGAGATACCCTGAGTTTAAGACCTTTGGGGACCCAGCCTTGAGCAGCAGCTGCGCACAGATCAGCGGTTTGGGGGACCACAGCCAAGCCTGGGTTCTGTGCCCTGAATGTGGACCCCACACTCCCTGCAGCCTCAGCCATCTTCCCAGCTGTTTTGAACACGCTGGCGGAACCAGGTACCCGAGATATCCTGAGTTTAAGACCTTTGGGGACCCAGGCCTTGAGCAGGAGCTGTACACAGAGCAGTGGTTTGGGGGGCCCCAGCCAAGCATGGGCTCTGTACCCTGAAGGTAGACCCCGCATTCCCTGCAGCCTCCGCCATCTTCCCAGCTGCTTTGAACCAGCAGGCAGAACCAGGTACCCAAGATATCCCAAGTTTAAGACCTCTAGGGACTCAGGACACCAGACAGCAATCCCTGAGCAGGAGCAGTGCAGAGCAGCAGCCCAGCAGGCAGAACCAAGTACCTGAGATATTCCAGGTTTAAGACCTTGGGGGACTCAGGCCACCTGTCAGCAATCTGTGAGCAGGAGCCCTGCAGGGCAGTGGTTCAGGTGTCCCAGTCATGGGGAAATAGCATTACGAGTTCCACAGGAGGTTCAAGCAACAGCTAATAACTACAGGACCAACTAACACCAGAGATAACTAGATGGCAAAAGGCAAGCATAAGATTGTTACTAAAAGAAATCAAGGCACTATGGCTGCATCTGAACCCAGTTCTCCGATAGCAATAAATCTCGGATACCCCAACACACCAGAAAAACAAGACTCAGATCTAAAATCACTGGTCAGGATGCTAATAGAGGAACACTTAGATAAATCTCTTAAAGTAATACAGGAGAAAATGGATCAAAAGCTAGAAGCCCTTACAAGGCAAACACAAAAACCACTTAAAGAAATTCAGGAGAATATGGATCAAAAATGGATGCCAATAAGGGGGAAACACAAAAATCACTTAAAGAAATACAAGAGAACGTGGGTAAAAAGTAGAAGTCATAAAAGAGGAAACACAAAAATCCCTTAAATAATTACAGGAAAACACAAACAAGCAAGTGAAAGATCGGAGCAAAACCATCCAGAATCTAAAAGCAGAAGTAGAAACAACTAAGAAATCGCAAAGGGAGACAAGGTTGGAGATAGAAAACCTTGGGAAGAAATCAGGAGTCATAGGGGAAAGTATCAACAATAGAGTACAAGAGATAGAAGAAAGAATCTCAGATGCTGAAGATACCATAGGAACCATGGATTCAAGAATTAAAGGAAATGCAAAATGCAAAAAGCTGGTAGCCCAAAACATTCAGAAAATCCAGGACACAATAAGACCAAACCTAAGGATTATAGGTATAGATGAGAGTGAAGATCTACAACTAAAAAGGGCCAGCAAATATCTTCTACACAATTAAGGAAGAAAACTTCCCTAACCTAAAGAGAGATATGCCCATGAATATACAAGGAGCCTACAGAACCCCAAACAGACTGGACCAGAACAGAAATACTTCCCATCACATAATAATCAAAACCCCAAATGTACTAAACAAAGAAAGAATATTAAAGGCAGCAAGAGAAAAAGGACAAATAACATATAAAGGAAGACCTATCAGAATTACACCAGACTTCTCACCTGAGACCATGAAAGCTAAAAGATCCTGGGCAGATCTCATGCAGACTCTAAGAGAACACAAACTTCAGCCAAAACTATTATACCCAGCAAAACTCTCAATCGCCATAGATGGGGAAGCCAAAGTATTCCATGACAAAACCAAATTTGCATGATATCTACATACAAACCCAGCACTACAAAGGATAATAGGGGAAAAATACCAACACAAGGGGGGGGAACTACACCCTAGAAGAAGCAAGATAGAAACCCCCTCTCATTAAAGCCAAAAGAAGAGAAACACTCAAATATAAAAAATAATGCCCAAAATGTAAGGAAATAATAATTACTATTCCTTAATATCTCTTAACATCAATGGACTCAATTCCCCAATAAAAAGACACAAACTAACAGACTGGATATGGAAACAGGACACTACATTTTGCTGCATACAGGAAACATCTCAGTGTCAAAGACAAACACTACCTTAGAGTAAAAGACTGGAAGACACTTTTACAAGCAAATGGTCTCAGGAAACAAGCTGGAGTAGCCATTCTAATATTACATAAAATTGACTTTCAACCTAAAGTCATCAAAAGAGACATGGAAGGTCACTTCTTGCTTGTCAAAGGGAAAATCCACCAAGAAGAATTCTCAATACTGAACATCTATGCTCCAAATGTAAGGGCACCTTCATTCATAAAAGAAACTTTACTAAAGCTTAAGGCATACATTGCACCTAACACAATAATTGAAGGCAACTTCAACACTCCACTCTCCTCAATGGACCCATAAGGAAAACAGAAACTAAACAGGGGCAAAATGAAACTAATTGAAGCTTTGGACCAATTGGATTTAACAGATAAATCCATTTCCTCCAGATTCTCCAGTTGTGTTGAGTATAGACTTTTGTAGTAGGATCTGATGATTTTTTTGAATTTCCTCAGTTTCTGTTGTTCTACATATAATCCAATATATATATGTGTGTGTGTGTGTGTATATATATATATATATATATATATATATATATATAAAACATTTCATCGTAAAGCAAAAGAATATACCCTTTTCTCAGCACCTCAGAGTATCTTCTCCAAAATTGATCATATAATTGATCACAAGATAGACCTCAACAAATACAAGAATACCGAACTAATCCAATGCCTCCTATCAGATCACTATGGAGTAAAAGTGGTCTTCAATAGCAAGAAGAACAACAGAAAGCCCACATATACATGGAAACTGAACAATACTCTACTCAATGACACCTTGGTCAAGGGAAAAATAAAGAAAGAAATCAAAGACTTTTTAGACTTCAATGAAAAGGAAGGTATGATCTATGGAAATCTATGGGACACAATGAAAGCAGTGCTAAGAGGAAAACTCATAGCCCTGAGTGCCTCAAAAAAGGAACTTGAGAGAGCATACACTAGCAACTTAACAGCACACCTGAAGGCCCTGGAACAAAAAGAAGCTAATTCACCCAGGAGGAGTAGAAGAGAGGAAATCATCAAACTAAGGGCTGAAATCAATCAAGTAGAAACAAAGAGAACCATACAAAGAATCAACCAAACCAAGAGCTGGTTCTTTGAGAAAATCAACAACATAGATAAACCTTTAGCTAGACTAACCATAGGGCACAGAGACAGTATCCAAATTAACAAAATTAGAAATGAAAGGGGGGATATAACAACAAAAACTGAGGAAATTCAAAAAATCATCAGATCCTACTACAAAAACCTATACTCAACACAACTGGAGAATCTGGAGGAAATGGACAATTTCCTAGACAGATACCAAATACCAGAATTAAACCAGGATCAATTAGATCAGGTAAACAATCCCTTAAAGCCTAGAGAAATAGAAGGGTTTATAGAAAGTCTCCCAACCAAAAAAAGTACGGAATCAGATGGTTTTAGTATAGAATTCTATCAGACATTCAAAGAAGGCATAACACCAATACTCTTCAAACTATTCCACAAAATAGAAACAGAAGGAACACTGCCCAACTTGTTCTTCAAAGCCACAATAACGCTGATACCAAAAGCACACACAGATTCTACAAAGAAAGAGAACTATAGGCCAATTTCCCTTGTAAATATTGATGCAAAAATACTAAATAAAATTCTTGCCAACCTTATCCAAGAGCATATCTAAACGATCATTCACCATGAACAAATAGGCTTCATTCCAGTGATGCAGGCATGGTTCAATATATGAAAATCCATCAATGTAATCCACTACATAAACAAACTAAAAGAAAAAAAACCACATGGACATCTCATTAGATGCTGAAAAAGCATTCGACAAAATTCAGCATCCTTTCATGCTAAAAGTCTTGGAAAGAGCAGGAATTCAAGGCCCATACCTAAATATAGTAAAAGCAATATATAGCAAACCAGTAGCCAACATCAAAATAAATGGAGAGATATTTGAAGCAATCCAACTAAAATCAGGGTCTAGACAAGGCTGCCCACTTTCTCCATATGTTTTCAATATAGTACTTGAAGTTCTAGCGAGAGCATTAGACAATATAAGGAAGTCAAAGGGATACAAATTGGAAAGGAAGAAGTCAAAATATCACTTTTTGCAGATGATACGATAGTATACGTAATTGACCCAAAAAAAAAAAACTCCACCAGAGAACTCTTACAGCTGATAAACAACTTCAGCAAAGTGGCTGATTATAAAATCAACTCAAGCAAATCAGTAGCCTTCTTGTACTTAAAGTACAAGCAGACTGAGAAAGAAATTAGGAAAATAACACCCTTCACAATAGCCACAAACAGTATAAAGTATCTTGGCATGACTTTAACCAAACAAGGGAAAGAACTCTATGACAGGAACTTCAAGTCCTTGATGAAAGAAATTGAAAAAGAACTCAGGAGATTGAAAAATATTCCATGCTCTTGGATTGGCAGGATCAATATAGTAAAAATGGCCCTCTTACCAAAAGCAATCTACAGATTCAATGCAATCCCCATCAAAATCCCAAATCAATTCTTCATAGATCTAGAAAGAGCAATTTTCAAATTCATCTGGAGTATCCAAAACCCAGCATAGCTGAAACTATTCTCAACAATAAAAGGACTTCTAGGGGAATCTCAAGCAGTACTACAGAGCAATTGTGTTAAAAACTGCATGGTATTGGTACAGCAACAGGCAAGTAGATCAATGGAATAGGATTGAAGACCCAGAAATGAACCCACAGACTTATGGTCACTTGATCTTTGATAAAGGAGCCACAACCATCCAGTGGAAAAAAGATAGCATTTTCAACAAATGGTGCTGGTTCAACTGGAGGTCAACATGCAGAAGAACGCGAATTGACCCACTCTTATCTCCTTGTACTAAGATTAACTCCAAGTGGATCAAGGACCCCCACATAAAGCCAGACACACTGAACCTAATAGAAAAGGAACTGGGGAAGACCCTGGAGGACATGGGCACAGTGGAAAAGTTTCTGAACAGATCACCAATAGCTTATGCTCTAAGATCAAGTATTGACAAATGGGATCTCATAAAATTACAAAGGTTCTGTAAGGCAAAGGACACTGTCAGAAGGACAAAACAGCAACCAACAAATTGGGAAAAGATCTTCACCAACCCCACATCTGACAGAGGACTAATATCCAATATACACAAAGAACTCAAGAAGTTAGACCCCAAAGAACCAAATAACCCTATCAAAAAATGGGGTACAGAGT
Source organism: Apodemus agrarius (assembly GCA_964023405.1). Taxonomy (NCBI): domain Eukaryota; kingdom Metazoa; phylum Chordata; class Mammalia; order Rodentia; family Muridae; genus Apodemus; species Apodemus agrarius. The sequence continues at coordinate 77,874,742 of OZ030017.1, forward strand.
TAAACAAAGAATTTTCACCAGAAGAAATTTGGATGGCTAAGAAGCACCTTAAGAGATGTTCACCATCATTAGTCATCAGGGAAATGAAAATCAAAACAACCCTGAGATTCCACCTCACACCAGTTTGAATAGCTAAGATTAAAAACTCAAGAGACAACAGGTGCTGGTGAGGATGTGGAGAAAAAGGAACACTCCTACACTGTTGGTGGTATTGCAAGATGGTACATCTGCTCTGGAAATCAGTGTGGCGGTTCCTCAGAAAATTGGGCATGACACTTCCAGAGGACCCTGTCATAGCACTCCTGGGCACATACCCAGCAGAATCCACTGCATACAGTAAAGACCCATGCTCCACTATGTTCATAGCAGCCTTATTTATTATAGCCAGAAGTTGGAAGGAGCCCAGATGTCCCTCAAAGGAGGAATGGATACAGAAAATGTGGTATATTTATACAATGAAATACTACTCAGCAATTAAAAATAATGAATTCATGCAATTTGTATGCAAATGGTTGGATCTGGAAAATAACATCCTGAGTTAACCCAATCACAAAAGAATACTCATGAAATGCACTCACTGATAAGTGGATATTAATTAGCCCAAAAGCTCTGAATATTCAAGGCACAATTAGCAAATCAAGATTCCCAAGAAGAAGGAAGGAAAGGACCCTGGTCCTGAAAAGACTGGATCCAGTTTTGTAGGAGAGTATCAGAACAGAGAAATGGGGTGGTGGTGACTGGGAAATGGGTGGAGGGAAGAGAACTTATGGGACATATGGTGAGGAGGGGACTGGTAAATGGGAAAGCCTTTGGAATGTAAACAAAGAATATAGAAAATAAAAAAAACATAAGAACAGAAGGTGGGAAGTATATTTATTAAAGAGTTGTTAAAAGCATAGATACAAAAAAGTTCAACATGGATAATTCAAATATTGCAAATTGTAGATACCATTGGTTTTTATTATGTGTACAGCATTCATAGATATTATTAAATTCTTTAATACCAATATCACAATAAAATATTTATATACTATATCTGGATCAAAGTTATTATACCTAAGTGCTAATGATGAAAATGATTACCATCTAGTATGGTTTTGTGCCTCAAAGATTAATTGTCTAGAAACTCTTATCCATAAATTGAAATTGCAAATACTCTGTCTCCTGGAGGATGTCTCATTAACAATCTAAAACCAATTTAGTTGATTGTGCCTTATTAATAAAAAAAATTCAATAGTAAGAGACAGACAAAATTGATTTATGATGTAAATGCTTAGTACCAAAGGAAAAGAAAGGAATATTCCCAATATTCTAAGAAGCAATTGCAGCAACCAATATTTATACTTTCTTCCTAGAGATATGAACAAGTCAAGCAAACTCTGTTGCCACTTTCCCTCTGGTTATAGCAAGTTATACTTTTTTAGGGACTGGAATGAAGACCAAGCTGGCCATCTTGCTATATATGCACATGAGTCCTGGGTTCAGCCCAGCTTGTTGTTTGGTTGGTGATTCAGTCTCTGGGGGCCCCCAAGAGTCTGCGTTAGTTGATTTTGTGCTTCTTTCTCTGGAGTCCCTGTCCCCTTTAGGTTGCTCAGTTCTTCCACACACTCTTACATAAGACTCCCTGAGCTATATCTAATGTTTTTCTGGGGAACTATGTATGTTTTTCCATTGTCTGCTGCATGGAGCATCTCAAAGGACAGTTAGGGTAGGCTTCTGTCTGTAAGCACAACAGATTATAATTCATAGTGTTAGTGATTCTTTCTTTCCCATGGAGTGGGTCTCAATTTTGGGCAGTCGTTTGTCCATTCCCTCAGTCTCTGTTCCATATTTGTCCCTGAATATCCTACAGGCATAACATATTTTGGGTCAAGGCTTTTGTGGGTTGTTTGTGTTCCTTATCTCTCCACTGGTAGTTCTAACTGGTTATAGAAATTGATCACCTCAGGATCCATTTCCCCAACCACTAGGAGTCACAGCTTGAATTTGCTTCCCTCATCCCAAGTTCTGGCAAGTCATAGACATTGCTTTCTCTCCATCACTGATTTCCTTTCTTTCTTCCTTGTTCTCCCTACTACTGATCCTGCTCAGCTCTGCTTCCTGCTCATTCCCTCTCGGATCAATTTTTCTCCCTCCTTCCACCTTTAATATATACTTTATTTTTGCTTCTGAGAAAAATTCAACCATCCTCAATTGGGCTATCCTTGTTATATGGTATCTTTGGGTCTGTTGATTATAGTATGATTATCCTGTACATTATGGCTAATACCGACTATATGTGAGTATATATCATGTGTGTACTTTTGGGACTGGGCTATCTCATTCAAGGTAATATTTTATAATTCAATCCATTTCTTGAAAAAAATACATGATAGTATTGTTTTAAATTGCTGAGTAGTATGTCATTGTAGAAATGTACCATACTTTATCCATTCTTAGGATGATGCAAGTCTGGGTTGTTAAGTTTCTGGCTATTGCAAATAAAGCTGCTATGAATATAGGTAAGCCAGTGTCCTTGTAGAAAGGTAGAGCATTGGATATATGTCATGAGTGATATACTTGGGTATTGAGGTAGATCTATTCCCAATTATCTGAGAAACTGCCAAAAAATTTCCAAAGTGCTGTACCACTGTGCACTACGACAATGGAGGATTGAATCACTTGAACCATATCTTTGATAGTACATGCTATCATTTGAATTTTTTTATCTTAGCCATTCTGAGTAGTATAAGATGGAATCTCAGGATTGCTTTCATTTGTGTTTCCATGATAATAAAGTACATTGATCATTTCTTTCTTTCTTTTTTCTTTACGTGCAGCTTGACAATTCAAGATTTTTTTTTTTTGGTTGGAAATTGTTTATTTCTGTACCCTATTTTTAAATTTGTTTATTTGGGCTGTAATTGTCTAATTTCTTGTGTTCTTTGTAAAATTTTGATATTAGCATTCTTTAAAATGTAGGGTTGGTGAAGATCCTCTCCCAATCTGTATGCTACTGTTTTGTCTTGATGATGGTTTCCTTTACCTTACACAAGCCTATCTGTTTCATGATGTCCCATTTAATTGTTGATCTTTAGTGCCTGGGCTATTAGTGTTCTGTACAGGTAGTTGTCTCCTGTATCCCACTTTTCATGCTATTAAATTTAGTATATCTGATTTTATTTGATTCATGTGAAATTGAGTTCTGTTCAGGGCAATCAATATAGATCTATTTTTCTTCTTCAATATGAAGATATACAGTTAGTGTAGTAGCAGTTATTAAAGATGCTCTCCTTTTACTATTGTAACATTTTAACATCTTTGTCAAAAATCAAATATCTATAGACATGTGGGTGTATTTCTGTATCTTTGATTCCATTGATTAATTGGCCTCTGTCTGTATCAATATGATGCAATTTTTATTACTACTATTCCTGTATAGTATATCTTAAAGTCAGGGATGGTAATATTTCTAGAAGTATTTTTTTTAATTGTTGTAGGTATACTCCAGAATTTTGCTTTTCCATATGAAGTTTAGGATTCTTCTTTAAACATCTGTAAAGAATGGAAAAACTGTGTTAGAATTTTCATGATTGCATTGAATCTGTAGACTGCTTTTGGTAAAATGGCCATTTTCATTTTATTAATCTTATTGATTCAAGATTATTGGAGATCTCTCCATGTTCTGATATTTTCTTCTGTTTCTTTCTTTGGATACTTGAAGTTTATATCACACATGTCTTTAACATGCTTTGTTAATGACACAAATATATTTTATATTATTTGTGGCTATTGTGACGGGTATTGTTTGCCTATCTTCTTTCTCTGCCTAATTCTGGTTTGTATAAAGGAAGGAAATTGATTGCTTTGAATTTATTTTGTATCTAGCAATTTTTCTGGAGATGTTTATCAGCTGTAGTAGTTCTGTGTTAGTTACTTATGTATACTATCATGTCCTCAACGAATAGCAATACAGTAACTTGCTCTTTTTCAATATGTATTTCTTTGATCTCCTTGTGTAGTCTTATTGCTCTAGTTAGAACTTCAAGAAGTATATTGAATACATATGAAGAGAGTAGAGTGCCTAGTCTCATGCAAATTTGCAAGAATTGCTTTATGTTTCTCTCCATTTAATTTGATGTTTTCTATTGTCTCTCTGTGTATTGCCCTAATTAAATTTAAGTATCTCTTTCTTTCCAAGCCTTTTAACATTCAATGTTGGATTTTGACAAAGTTTTTTTTTCAGCATCTAATGAGATGATCATGGAGTTTTAAAAATCTCTTTCAGATTATTTATATGATGGATTAGGTTGGTGGAACTTCATATACTGTGTCACCCCTGCACCCCAGTGATGAAGCCTATTTGCTCATGGTGAATGATGTCTTTGATTAACTCTTGGATTAGGTTTGTCTGTATTTTTTGAATATTTTTCATGAATGTTCATAAGGGACATTGGTCTGCCATTGTCTTTCTTTGATGAGTTTTTCTATGGTTTCTGTAGAAGTGTGACTGTGGCCTCATAAAATAAGGCAATGTTCTTTCTCTTTCTGCTTTGTCAAAATTTTGAGGAGTATTGGCTCTTCTTTTAAAGTCTGGGAAGAATTCTGGGCTAAAACCCTCTGTCCCTGGGCTTACTTAGTTGGGATACTTTTGAAGATTGCTTCCTTAGTATTTATAGAAGTATTCAGATAGTTTATCTAATCCTGACTTAACTTTGTAATTGGGATCTGTCAAGAAAATCATTCATTTCATTAAGATTTTCTAATTTTGTGAAGTACAGGCTTTTGAGAGGAACTCCTTGGTGGTTTCTTTCTTTTTTCTTTCTTTCTTTCTTTCTTTCTTTCTTTCTTTCTTTCTTTCTTTCATTCTTCCTTCCTTCCTTCCTTCCTTCCTTCCTTCCTTCCTTCCTTTCTTTCTCTCTTTTTTAATTTTTTTATTCTATATTCTTTGTTTACATTCCAAAGACTTTCCCCTTTCCCAGTCCCCCCCCACCATATGTCCCATAAGTCCTCTCCCCCTCAACTATTCCCCAATCCCCCTCCCCCCACCATTTCTCTGTTCTGGTACTCTCCTACAAAACTGGATCCAATCTTTTCAGGCCCAGGGTCTTCTCCTTTCTTCTTTTTGGGAATCATTTGACTTGCTAATTGTGCCTTGAATATTTAGGGCTTCTGGGCTCATTAATATTCATTTAACAGTGATTGCAATTCATGTGTATTCTTTGGTGATTGTGTTAACTATCTTAGGATGATATTTTCCAGATCTAACCATTTGCCTACAAATTGCATGAATTTATTATTTTTAATTGCTAAATAGTATTCCATTGTATATATATATACCACATTTTCTGTATCCATTCCTCCTTTGAGGGATATCTGGCCTCCTTCCAACTTCTGGCTATTATAAACAAGGCTGCTATGGACATAGTGGAGCATGTGTCTTTATTGTATGCAGGGGAATCCCCTGGGTATATGCCCAGGAGTGGTATGACAGGGTCCTCTGGAAGTGTCATGCCCAATTTTCTGAGGAACTGCCAGACTGATTTCCAGAGTGGTTGTACTATCTTGCAATCCCACCAACAGTGGAGGAGTGTTCCTCTTTCTCCACATCCTTGCCATCACCTGTTGTCTCCTGAATTTTTAATCTTAGCCATTCTGACTGTTGTGAGGTGGAATCTCGGGGTTGTTTTGATTTGCATTTCCCTGATGACTAATGATGTTGAACATCTCTTCTTTCTTTCCTTCTTTCTTTCTTTCCTTCTTTCTTTTTTCTTTCTTTCTTTCTTTCTTTCTTTCTTTCTTTCTTTCTTTCTCTTCCTTTCTCACTCTTTCTTTCTCTCACTCTTTCTCTTACTCTTCCTTCCTTCCTTCCTTCCTTCCTTCCTCCCTCCCTCCCTCCCTCCCTCCCTCCCTCCCTCCCTCCCTCCTTTCTTTCTTTCTTTCTTTCTTTCTTTCTTTCTTTCTTTCTTTCTTTCATAAATATTTTACCAAATTTATCAATCACTTTGGGAAGTGTTGACACTTACTGAATTGAGTCTTTGAAAGACAAAGGCAGCATATGTCTCCAATCATGTTGAGTTTTTGATGACTTTCATCAGTGACACACACAGTTTTTGGTTTATATACAAACTTTGTCAAATCTCCAACTGAAATTGTGATTTGATACTTTCATGACTTTCAGTTTTTTTCCTCATATATTTTGCAGCTCTTCTGTTTGGCGCATAAATAATTAGCTTTTCTGATTGGTAGGTTGGCTCTTTCATCATGTGCGTCTCTTCATGTCTGAAAGCTTTCTTTGTACTAAAGTTTGTGCATAGCCATTTCTCCTTAAAGCTAACTTCATTGTTTTCTTTTGCTTTTTTAAAAAAATTAGATATTTTCCTTATTTACATTTGAAATATTATCCCCTTTCCTAGTTTTATCTCCGAAAACATGCTATCCCATTCCCCCTGCCCCGGCTCACAAATCCACCTGCTCCTGTTTCCCTATCCTGGCATTCCCCTATAGTAGGGCATTGAGTGTTCTCAGGACCAAGTGCCTCTCCTTGCTTTGATGTCCAACAAGCCCATCCTTTGCTACATATGCAGCTGGAGTCATGAGTTTCTCCATGTGTACTCTTTGGTTGGTGGTTTAGTCCATGGGAACTCTAGGGGTATTAGTTGGTTCATATTGTTGTTCCTTCTATGGGACTGCAAGCTCCTTCAGGTCCTTCAGTCCTTTCTCTAGCTCCTCCATTGGAAATCTTGTGCTCAGTCCTATGGTTGACTGAGAGTCTCCACCTCTGTATTTGTCAGATACTGGCAGAGCCTCTTAGGAGACAGCTATATCAGGCTCCTGTCATCAAGTGCTTATTGATGTCCACAATAGTGTCTGGGTTTGTTGACTGCATATAGGATGGATCCCCAGGTGGGACAGTCTCTGGATGGTTTTTTTTTCTTCAGTCTCTGCTCCACACTTTGTCTCTGTATCTACTTCCATGGGTATATTGTTACCACTTTTAAGAAGGACCAAAGTATCCATACTATAAATAAGCCCCCAAGTAAATGTTATACTTTTTAAGAGTAGCCATGATCATGGTATTTCTTGACAATAATAGAAGAGTGGCTCAGAAAATAGCCAAGAACAAAACAAGACCTGTGTTGTTTTGGAAACCTTAGAGTTCTCCATGACCAATAACTTTTAGAGAGAATTTGGAAGACCCAACCATGAAAACTTTATGAACATACCAAATTTTGCATGATAATTATAAAAGTAGAAAGGTAGCAGATCACACACCATGTAGAGTTTTAGTTCAATACCATTCCAGTAATCAGGAAGACATGTAATGAGTTACAGAGAATTTTCTCTGCCTTTTAATGTTTTAAGTGATGTTATTGATGTCTATGATATGACCTCATGATGATCATTTCTATAATATAAAATTACATGAGTCTTCCACGGAGGATAGAATATGTGACATATTTACATATATACATACACAAATATATATATGTATACATACATACACACACACATATATACATACATATACAAAATATATAAACAAAGTTTAGTATTATTTAGTTTACCCTTTGTCTTATGTTTATATTTGATCAGCATAGCAATGACTATTCATAAAACAATGAAAGCCTATGGATAAATTCTCGATATCAGTATGTTTATCCTTTGGAATTGGTAATTTCAAATCCCAGTGTCTAAATGATGCTAGAATCCCTTCAAACAATTTTTTATGTATTATTAATCACATTTTACTAGTGAAGGATGAATTGTTGTGTTGAAATGTGTATACATCTCTCACAACCTTTCAGCACCATAAAAATTCTTTGCTTTATTATCACTAACTGGAAATCTTAAGAGTATTACATAAGTTTGAAGATATAAATCCATAATTTAAATAAGCAAAGATATGAATATCCTGGAAGTCTATTGTGTAAATTAAGAGTTAAAACTCATATGATTGGAGCACATCCTAGAAACACTGTAGTAATCTAAATTAGAGATATTTTTGTAAGATATGGTAAAAGGTTAGTTTTCTGGCCAGTGCTGAATCTAAAAGTGCAAATTACTTCCCTGGGCGGAAGAAACTATAATTTGTCCTTTCTGGAACTTACAAAAAGTTTATGATAAAGGAGGAGAATGTTCAAGTCTAAGGCTTGTTAATCTGTTTATCTGAATGCTTATGTGTGAGAGCCAGAAACCAGTCTTTGACTTCATGGATATAAAGCCAGTGCCTAGAAATACAACAGAGCAAGTCAGTGATAATGGATTTAAATTGTGTTCCTTATATCCTGCCAAAGGTTATACTGCTCATAATCCTTGAAGAATGGGTAAACTATGAACATTCACATTCAATTGGATATACATATATTATAGGGTCAAACTATAGTTAAATTAAAAATTATATGATTGAAAGCTCTCAGTAGTCACAACATTATAATATGTCTATAATACTTGACCTGGAAGTACAAGGCCTTTAGCAATGCAGGAATTATAAATAGATATTAGTGACTGTATCTCCAGAAAACATGGAGAATTAGCAAACTATTACCAAGGTTTAGAAGAAAATATTTTTTCTAATTGTTTCCTGTCTAATTGACAGTCAGCTCAGAATAACACAGTTGTCACATAAAAGTTGCAGTGGACAAAGAAAAGAAAAGCTGTATATGCTGAGGAATTTGTAGTCATATATATGTATGTATGTATGTATGTATGTATATATATATGTACATATATATACATACATACATATATATGTGTGTGTGTGTGTGTGTGTGTGTGTGTGTGTTTTCATGCAAAGTCCAGAGACCTGAGTGAGAAATAGATATTACTGTCCAGTGCTAGCTGGTAAAGCATAAAAGTCACAAGATGATACCTAAAAAGAAGACAAGTGGTCAATGAACCTCTTGTTATACAAATAGGTAAATTATTTCTAAAATACCACAATACTGTGTAATGAAAAAGAATGTAATTAAAATATATTGTATTTTTGAAAGCAGATTAAATTTTTCAAAAATCTGTATGCATAGAGAATAATTGATGAAAAATTTAGAAATTTAAATGAGAGTAAGAAGAGTTAGGAGGAGAGCTTAAAAGGAACTAACAAAGGAAGATATGATGTAGGTATTTTAAAATAATGAAACATAAGAATTCCAAGAAAAGAGGTCAGAAAACTATAAAAGTAATGCAAAGTGCTATTAAAAGAGTCTATGATGGTAACATTGTAAATGCAGTATAAATTACTTAAATTAGTACATATAATTCCTATTATGCATTAAATATTATTGATAATAGAACCCCAAACCAAAAGATTAATTAATTAATCTAAAGATATCAAGTAATGAAATTTAACCAAATATCACATAAAAGTTTTATTAAAATTGGAAGAATTAAGAATTAGTGATTTATTTTTTTATATATTTGAAGTTGTATTCATTCAGTGAGAAAAATACTATGAATTATTTGAATTCCACTGGTTTTTATTTAGTAGTACTTTGACCTATGCAAATATAAATCAGTGGTGATATTAATGGGAATACCAAGGATTTTCAATGCCTGTATTGAATGAGATATACATAAAACACTGAAACATTGAATATTGAATTGAAATTAGTAATAATAAAATAATTTTATATGTATATACATACTTCCAATACAAATGAGTTAAGATTTATATTATACAATATGAATATAATATGCTTAAAAATTCTGTAGTCTTCTATTATATGAAATTTATTTCTTCCTTTGAATTTCAGTGTTTACCTGTGATCTGCAAATATTAAATAAAAAATTTGTTTTTTTTTAAAATCATTTTACATATTTATATTCTAAATCTTGCCTCCACCAACCTGGTCCTGACACCAAGAGTTTTTTACCTGATTCCCTCTCTCATTTTCCCCTAAGAGGGTCCTCCCTCATCCATCTATCTCATCCCTCTTACCCGCTTACCACCCCCTCCCCACTGCCACTTCACCCACCTCTCCTCCATCTTATTCCTCTCATCCTCCTTCTCTGGGGCATCAAGTCTCTACAGAATTAGGTTCATCTTTCCCACTGAAGCCAGACAAGGCAGTCCTCTGCAATATAGGTGCAAGGTGCCAAAGAACTGCCCACGTATGCTCTTTGATTAGTGACTTAGTCCCTGGGAGCTCTCAGGGGTCTGGGTTACTTGATACTGTTGTTCCTCCTTGTTTTTAAAAAAATTATTTGATATCTTCTTTACTTACATTTCAAATGATATCCCCTTTCCTGGATCCCCCTTCATGAAAGTCCCATAAGCCCTCTTCCCTCCCCCTGTTCCCCAATCACCCCCTTTCCATTTCCCTGTCCTGGTATTCCCCTACACTGCTGCACTGAGCCTTTCCAGGACCAGGTTCCTCTCCTTCTTTCTTCTTGGGCATCATTTGATATGTGAATTGTTTCTTTGGTATTCTGACCTTCTGGGCTAATACCCGCTTATCAGTGAGTGCATACCATGTGTGTTATTTTGTGATTGGGTTTCCTCACTCAGGATGACATTCTCCTGAAAATTAAAATTACAAAGTTTCGGTAAGGCAAAGGACACTGTCAATATGACAAAACAGCAACCAACAATTTAGGAAAAGATCTTTACCAACCCAACATCTGACAGAGGGCTAATATCCAAGATATACAAAGAACTCAAGATCGTAGACTCCAGAGAGTCAAATAACCCTATTAAAAATGGGATACAGAGCTAAACATAGAATTTTCACCTGAAGAACTTCAAATGACTGAGAAGCACTAAAGAAATGTTCAACATCCTTAGTCATCAGGGAAATGCAAATCAAAACAACCCTGAGATTTCACCTCACACCAGTCAGAATGGCTAAGATCAAAAACTCAGGAAAAAACAGGTGCTGGTGTGGATGTGGAGAAAGAGGAACACTCCTCCACTGCTGGTGGGGTTGTAATCTGGTACAACCACTTTGGAAATCAGTCTGGCAGTTCCTCAGAAAACTGGACATGATACTACCAGAGGACCCCACTATATCACTCCTGGGCATATACCCAGATGATTCCCTAGCATGTAATAAGGACACATGATCCACTATGTTCATAGCAGTTTATAATAGCCAGAAGCTGGAAAGAACTCAGCTATTCCTCAACAGAGGAATGGATACAGAAAAGGTGGTATGTTTACACTATGGAATACTACTCAGCTATTAAAAACAATGAATTCAAGAATTTTTTAGGCAAGTGGATGGAACTGGAGACTGTTGTTCTTCCTATGGGGTTGCAATCCCCATCAGTTCCTTCAGTCCTTCTAATTCTTCTACAGAGTTCTCAGACCTCAGTTCAATGGTTGACTGTAAATATCTGCACCTGTCTGAAGAAGCTGCAGGTAGAGCCTTTCAGAGGACAGTTATTCTAGGCTCATGTCTACAATAAAAACATGGAATCAGTTAAGTGTGACAATTATAGGAGATCTAGTAACTTGTATTTTCAAAACCTACTGGTAGGGATAAGAAAATACAGCCAATGTGATAGCAACAGGATTAACTTCTCGGATATAAATATATTTTTATTGTGCCTTTTCCCCTAAATACCATGATGAATTTGCATATGTGACTCTCTGCTCACAATTAATGAATTTTTTGTTCTGTGTATCCATGCAGTAACATCTGTCAGTAGCTTAATGCTTTATCAGATTGTCTGCTGTAGTGTGGCATTGTTTGTGTTCAAATAGTCATTATTTGACTTAATGCATCTCCAATGTATAAGAGTCACTATACTCAAAATTTAGAAATGTCAGAGTGAAACTAAAACATTCTACACTTAAGTAAAATTGTTATCTGTATTCTTTTATGACCTGTTATAAAGGATTCTCTCACTTACTCTTCTGATCCAATCATTTCCTCATTGATGGAGGCTCCTTAAGAGTCAGGAAATAAACTAAACCTTCAAGGTTCTAGAAGTATTGAAGCTTACAAGTTTAGATGTTTTTAAAACTTATGAGATAAGAAAGGCTTCCTTCCTATCCACAGTAATGTAAAAACTAGTAACACCTAAAGCAAAAGTGATGGAAAAGCTGAGTTTCCTATGAAACTAGCACTGAGTTCTGGGATTGCAAGCCTTATGAATCACCATCCATGATGTAATGGGCATTTCAATGGCACTGCTGCCTTTGAATTATCCATGATTCAACCTTTCACCTGCACTCTCTTAAGTAATTCCAATAGACAAAATGATTCACTATGCCAGATACTGATATGATTTTTTTACTCGGTGAAATTTGTTCTTTTATTGGACTGGGATATGTACATGGTTAAATCTCCTCAGAAAAGTCACACAACAGTGGGGAAATATATTTTAAGAAAATATATTTTACTTAATTTACTTTATTTTGTTTAAGGCACCTTAAGCACCAGTTGATAGAAAAGCAGCAGTTTTTAATAACCTTAAGAGCTATGCAAATGGTATTTTACTTGAACAGAATTCTGCCATTCAGACTGAAAATATACAATTATTTTGTTAGATATTCATTGAAATTTTAAATATTGATATGTGCCTAACATTATAACTAGCTATCAAAGTGTTTTCATTCTTGAAAATAGATAATTAACTGGTAAAAGTGATAACATTTGAAATGTAAATAAATAAAATATCCAATTAAAAACAAAAAAAAAGAAAATAGGTAATTAATTAGGGAAATTTTAATATTGACAGCAAAATTTCTATGTTGAAAATCATCTGGTATTTGTTGGTGAAGGATGGAAGAATTGTAAAGTATAACAGGTCATAAAGAAATACAGTTTTGTTTCTTTCAAACACCAATATTATTTTCTCTACCATTGAAGGGATGGGTGGTGAATAATTAAAAAATTCTGTAGGTAGGTAAAGAAATTATTAAGGCATTAATATTTTTGCTTTATAACCAAGGGGAACTGAAATTGATTTCCCAGAACCCATGTGAAACATGTTTAATAAATATATATATTTGAGACATGAAGCTCTAAAATATAGAAGTAACTTAAAACATGTCAATAACACTGATCAATAGAGAGTGAAATTTATTCAGTATAATATCTCCCCCAATTTCATGTGTTCAGTGATAGCCAGAGATTTTAGTATACCTTTGTGTAAAACACAAGTCTAGAACATCAAGGCTGTAAATTTTTAGTAAATGTTCCAAGTAGCATTGAGATTATTCTGAAAGTGCTATATGCTCAGAAAGAGTAAATCTCTCAATACGTTCAGATCCACTATGTTGGAAAATTCTTTCATAATGCATCATACAAAGTGGGTTGATTCTATCTATATTATATGTCTTAAGTTATCTTAACTATGGAAAAATGCAGCAGAGTAGAGATAATGGGTGAGGAAGGCCTTCAGTAGTTAGGAAAGTTGCTAAAACACTTTACAATACTAATGGAATCATGGAGATAAATGAGACTTCTTTCACAACGCATCATACAAAGTGGGTTGATTCTTTCTATATTATATGTCTTAAGTTATATTAACCATGAAAAAATGCAGCAGGGTAGATAATGGGTGAGGAAGGCCTTCAGTAGTTAGGAAAGTTGCTAAAACACTTTACAATACTAATGGAATCATGGAGATAAATGAGACTTACATAAATAGTTTGAAAATGATCATCTCTTATTTTAAAGAAAGATTTAATATGTATAAATACTGTATATATTTATGTGCATGTCTCATCCTTCATATAATGTGTCTCAGTACACTGAGCATTGCATATAAAACAGAAATATAAAATCTTTGCTAAATCAAACATAACATTTTGTTTAAAAGGCTATTCTATATACAATAATTAATAAGTAAATTTAAAATAATCTTTTCTGTGAAACACATCAATATTTTATTTCTTTTACCTAGCAATAAATCTATAAAAGGACTTTATGTAAAACTTTTAAATGAGAGAGCACCAATCAGCTGAGAGGGCTTAGACTATTATGTGGTGTTTCATATTTAATACCGTTCTTCCACTAAAGTTATTTAAATACATATTCATAAAAACACAGAAAATAACATAAAGTACCCCTAGTATTTCTGATTAATTCATTTAAATTCATGGTTTCTATACTTATTTATGAAACAATTATCATGAGTTTTGAATAACTACTTTATGAGTACTGCTTAATTACAGTGGGAAAAATCTAAGGAAACAAAGATAGAAAAGCCAAAGAATGACTCATGTACATTCTAGTTTGGGTAATAAAAGGTTGTAATGACCTTTTTGGGTACTAATTTCAGAACTTGTATTTCTTTATAATAAAGAATGAAAAGGTTAAAGATCATAGGAAAAATATTTTTACAAAAGTAGTTACCTATTTTCTCTGAGGAAAGAACTCAGGTGATCTGATATTGTTGATATGATGAAATGTGTGGATAAAAGATGTTCATAGAAGTTCAGCAGTAGGTTGTTGTACGTGAAAGAATCAGAAGGCATCCTTCCACAGTTAGCGGTGCTTGAATGATGTATAAAAGCTTGACAGAGTGGTGAGGGCATGAAAATATTCTTATAGATGAATTAGACCTCTTGCTTAGATCTCTTTCAGGAAGAACTGTCATGTTTTCCATACAATTGTCCATCATAGAAATTCATGTACACAAATGCATTTAGTGTCAATACTGAAGATAATGAAGAATTAGGTAAATTTGCAAGGCAACTTGTTCATTATATGCCAATTCTGTAGGAAAAGCCAATCTTCCAAGTTCTGAAAATTTCATGAAAATAATTACAAGGTACATCAATAAAGTGTTAAATCAGGCTGGAGGTTTATTTTAAAAGTACATATAGAAAATTCCAGCAAACAGATGGTGGCTCACAACCATCCATAATGAGATATGATGCCCTCTTTTGGTGTGTCTAAAGATAGCTACTGTGTACTTATCTATAAAACAATAATTAAAAAAAAAAGAGCTCAAGAAAAGAGAACACTTATTCTTCTGTTTTTGCCAGGCAGTGGTGGCACACACCTATAATCCCAGTACTTGGAGGCAGAGGCAGTTGGATTTCTAAGTTTGAGGCCATCCTGGCCTACAGAGTGAATTCAAGGACATCCAGGGCTACACAGAGAAACCCTGTCTTAAAAAATAAAAAAGTACATATAGTCCAGCAGTTTTTGCTAAATATTCAATAGATTAGTTTGAAAAATATTTTAGCATGCGACATTGAAAACTTAAATCCAAGGAATTTCATATTTGGTATAAAGATAGCATTGGTTTTGTGTACTTGAATCATTAATATTTGTTAATCTTATAAGGATGGTGTTATAGTTTGTATATGCTCATCCCAGGGATTGCCACTATTAGAATATGTGTCTCTTTTCGAGTAATTGTGGCCTGTGTGGTTTTGTAGGAGTAGGTGCATAAATGTAGGTGTGGGTCTTAGACCCTCCCTTTGGCGGCCTGGAAGTCAGTCTTCCACTTGCAGCCTTTAGATAAAGATGTAGAACTCTCAGCCCTGCCTGTATTATGCTTGCCTGGATGCTGCTATGCTTTCTGCCTTGATGATAATGGACTGAACCTCTGATCTGTAAGCCAGACTCAATTAAAAATCGTCCCAAAAGGGAAATGAATTGTAAATATAGAATATATACAATAAAAAAATGAAAAAATCAATAAATTGCAATGTTATAACATAAAAATAAAAAAAAGAAAAAAAACACTTGAAAAATTGATATTAATGAACATTGACAAATTTTTATTTAATTTAATAGGTTTGGTTATTCTGAGACCAGTACCTTAGAAAATGTGATTCATACTTCTCTATGATTATAATCTATAAAAAAGAATATGCTGTGTCTTTGTCTTGTATTACCTTGCCATTTAAAAGACATGTTGACTTTTAATAAAGAAATAACAATGAAATCCCATGTAACCTATATAAAATACGATATAATTTAAAAAATTAATTCAAAAAAAATCGTCCTTTTAAGAGTGGCCTTGGTCATGGTATCTATTCACTGCAGTAAACCCCTATCTAAGACAGAAGTATATATTACACAGTGTTAGAGCTCTTCCTTAGCACTTATGAATGCTTGGATTCGATATACAGTTGCACAATAAACACAACAACAGCAGTGGCAGCAGCAACAACAAAAATCCATGTCTTCATTACAGACATTTCACAAAATCTTGTTAATTCTTGAAGTCTCTGGCATCCTCTCAGTGTCACTCACACCACCTGTGTCTTTTTTCCTGACACCACAAAACATATAATCTACGTATCACTGGCAGGTTTTCATGATAGTAGTTTGTGGACATTCGTGATAGATGTATGGCTTTACTGTTTGCTATAATTTTAATAGCAGTTGTGAATTTGACTACGAGGGAAACTAGAATTATCTTGTCAGTTCATTCAATTAGGTATTAAATTTTGTTACTTTCGGAGGAATATTGATGTTTAAATTTATACCACTTATGTATGAAGACATATTGTCTAGTCTTCATTTCTTTGTAAATTTTTCATCTAGGTAAACATACTGAACATGTTATTTTTGTCTTTTATTTTCTTTAAGTAAAATTAGTTAAACCAACACACACATACACATATAATAGGTAGGTAGGTTTGGAAAGAAAGATAAAGAAGTCCCCCTGATTTCAAAACATAAAGCTAGCATAGAGACAGCAAAGGGCCAGACACACAAACTAGAAGAGGAGAGCTTGTAGAAAAGCCAGACAGAGCTGTTTTTCACAAAAGTACAAAATCATCTTAATAAAGAAGCAATAGCCTCTGTCACAAGATAATTTCCTTAGCTTTGGAGGGCCTTTTTTTTTTTAAGGAATCTTAATACAGTAGCTTGCTTCCAAAACCTGTGGTGTCCCCACATCCCATAGTAATGGTCATTGAGTTAGTTGATATTGCAACCACAACTAAAAGTGTTGTGGTGTCAACTTTTTGCTCTCAACTATCCTTTCCTTCAGGCAGGAAAATCAACTAAATAAGGAAGGAAGTAGAAAAAATACAGTAAAGAAGGATGCAATCACTCCAGATCTCAGATTGTCTATATTACATTTTTGGCCTGTATTATTCTTTTGAAAAATAATTCATATAGCCTATATTTTTATGCTCATAAACAATGTTTAGAAAAAAGTTTTTCCTGCTTTCTGATAGTCATCTAAAGCATTAAGTTTTTCAAAAGACTGCACACTTAAGCCGGGCGTGGTGGCGCACGCCTGTAATCTCAGCACTTGGGAGGCAGAGGCAGGCGGATTTCTGAGTTCGAGGCCAGCCTGGTCTACAGAGTGAGTTCCAGGACAGCCAGGGCTATACAGAAAAACCCTATCTCGAAAAACCAAAAAAAAAAAAAAAAAAAAAAAAAAAAAAAAAAAAGACTGCACAATTGTTAATTATACACATAGATTAGGGACTGCTAAGTGATTACTAAAAAGTATACTATTATGGATAAAGCAGACAATAATTTACCAGGATACTGGTTGTACTATATATATATATATATATATATATATGTGTGTGTGTGTGTGTGTGTGTGTGTGTGTGTGTGTTGTAGGTCGCGTGTCTATCTCGCTAGCAAGAAGGACACGAGACAGTCAGGATCCTTCCACAGATGTTTATTGCGGGGTTGATTGCAGAGGCGAAAGACCAAGAAGGGAAGAGTGGTGCATCTTAAATAAGCCTAGGCAGGATGTGTTTCTACCTGATTGGTGCACACCACGATGCCTCATTAGTATGCTCTGGGTCTGAGCTGCGACCCGCCAAACCTCTACCTGCGCATGCACAGTAGGGCGCGGAGTGGAGTAAACAACAGCACATTGCTGATTCATCACAGGAAATGGGCGCCATCTTGTAATGGCGAATGTGGCTTCCTACAACTCCCCCTTTTTTGTTTTATAAGAAACCAGGCCTAGGGCTGCCGATCAACCATCAGGTTCTTGTTGGACCATCAGGGCTCGAGGCAATCCATAAATGAACTCATGACCAACACCCTCTCACGTGCAATGAGATAGTCTCTGTGAGGTGCAAGGGCTGTGGCAAACAGCACGTCACCCATCCCGGTGCAATGTCCTTTCAAGGACTCGGGGTACAAGGGCTGACTTCTGCCTGAGTAAAACTAATTCTTAAGCATGGACAGCCATGCTTCAGGGGAAGCACCATTTTTTAATGCAGCGAGTGCCTGTGTAAACACCACCTTGTCGCATTTTTATTGGGCATGTAGCTTGCACAACAACCATAGCAGAAACACTCCTCCACAGCATATTAGGGCACCAAAAAGACAAACTCCCGCCCACTCTTTAAAGTATGAAAATGCAGAGGTAAGCCAAGAAGTGAAATCTCCAAAGGGAATGGGATCAGCTCGCATTCCGTTGAGGACAACAATTTGATTTTGAAGTTGCAGCTGCAATTCTTCCAACTCGGCTGTCCAGTGTCTCCTCTTCGGTGTGTACTGTGCGAGTTAGTCTTGCAGGTACCCAGATAGGATTGTCTTCACTCTGTGGAAAAACACAGATAGCTCCCCTGGATCTTATTAGAACAAGATCCGGGCCTCTCCATTTGTTAAGCAGCACATCCTTTCATTTTACCATCTCTTTTGGTGGAGCCAGCCATTGGTCATGACGTTCAGCAGCAGAACGGCCTTGAGTGTCCAGATTTTAAAAATTCAATGTTAGAAGTGCTATGGATATAATGGTTCTAGGGGAGGAGGGTGATAAGCCCTCAATTCCCCCTTTTTGTTTTGTAATATATTGTTTAAGCGTACGATGAGCCCTCTCAACCATGCCCTGACCTTGGGGATTATAGGGCAAACCAGTGATATGGGTAATTCCCATATGCCAGCAAAATTGTGAGAACTTTGCAGAAGTGTAGGCAGGACCATTATCTGTTTTTAAAACATGTGGGATACCCCACATGCTCTAGGCTTTAAGACAATGTTGAATGACATGAGCAGCGTTCTTTCCTGACAAAGGGGTGGCACATATCATGCCGGAACTTGTGTCCACAGAGACATGTGTGTATTGAAGTTTACCAAAAGAGAAAATATGAGTAACATCCATTTGCCACATTTGAAGGGGACGTAGGCCCCGTGGGTTAATCTCAACATGAGGCATAGATAAGAAGTCAACACAATTAGAGCATTGGAGAACAATATTACGAGCCTCTGCTCGACTAATGGAGAAACGGAGGCGCAGGGTCTCTGCTGGGACATGGAATGTGAGGGTAATAAAAAATGGGTGTTGTTGGTGAATCAATAGTTGCTGGATACCTTTAAATATATGAGCAACCTGCCAAAGGGTATCAACTTGTTCCTGCACCAAATCAATTCTTTGATTATGGATCATTATGCCACCTTTTAGGTGGGCATTAACATTGGCCTGAAACTGCCTAGGTGGGAATTGCAAGACAAAAGCAGTGCCTCACAAGTCTCCATTGAGGCAGCTCTAAGCCTTTTATTTACTCAACTGTAAATTATTCTCTAATCTGAGCCTATTGGCCAAGGCCAGGCTCAACACACCTGTCCTTCAGGGCAGTAGCCTGCAACTGGACCTCATTGTATAAGGGTTGAATAATAAAAGGAACCTGAGATTTGAAGGTTCCCAGAAAAATTCTACTATCTGTTTTTAGTAGTCATATCTACAGATTTTTCAAACAGTTTAAAAGTAGCCTGTTTGATACCAAATAAATTCCCATTGAGATCTCTTTTTCAATCTTGGGGAGTTAAATTTTGTTTCTACCACTGTATTTAATAAAGCTTGTGAAAAAGTGGCAACAGGCCTATACTGGCCACAGGTGTTTTTAACTTACTCTTGAAATCATCTTAACTGCAAAATATGAGTGAGTTAAGAATCGTAAGCCTTAGATCGGACTCCAAACTTTAGTCTATGGTACACTGGCAGTTATTAACCATATTTCTTTCTCTTGCAATATTAGAGTATAACTACAGTTTTGGAATGTAAAACCAAATTTTAAACAATTTATTTTCTTTAAAAATCAATGGCAAATGCATTACTTTCACATTACAAAGTTCAATTTAGAAGTATCTTTAAAGGCCTGTTTTTCCTGGGTTGGGTCATGCCACGTGTTATCGTTTAAGATAACTCCAACCTTGAGGTACCAGTTTTAAATTTTGTTACCAATGTAATAATTTTTAATCATGCCCAATAACTTATAAGCCAATACTCTATAGTCAAAACATGTAAAACATATTTATACCTTTAAGACCAATCAGAACCAAAAATGAAACTACATGAATCTTATAAACTTGAACCAAACAATTGTTTTCTAGCTGTAATTCAAGAGAAAAAGCACTTTGTACCCAAAAGGAGAAATAACCATCAGTCTACTTGTCCTAGAACTTAAGCAGCTGCTGGCCCTTTTTTTTTTTTTTTTCTCGAGACAGGGTTTCTCTGTGTAGCCCTGGCTGTCCTGGAACTCACTCTGTAGACCAGGCTGGCCTTGAACTCAGAAATCCGCCTGCCTCTGCCTCCCAAGTGCTGGGATTAAAGGCGTGCGCCACCACTGCCTGGCTTGCTAGCCCTTTTTAAAAGCAGCTTTTCTCCAGCTGTGCTTGACTCCTAGCTAATTGCAGAGCAACTTAAATCAGCCTCTGCTGTGTAAACTGACACTGGATCAAGAGATGGACTTCCAGCAAATAAAGTTTTTACCTTTTTTTTTTTTTTTTTACATAAAACAGAGCAACAGTCACTCGAACCACAAAACAAAGACAGACACACATACACAAATTGGTGCACCAATAGTCAAACAATACACAGAGAGGGATGAACATTTGTACCAGTACTAAGAATATCTCCATTGGGGTCCATAGAGGAACCAGGACGTCTCCATGTTTCCCCTTGTCCCCAGAAGTTTTGAAATCCATTTTCCTTTTCTCATTTTTCCACGGTTCCTTTCTTCTTAACAAATCTTTTCAACTGCTTTATATTCCTTTTCAACTCTAATTTCTTTCCTTTTAACAGCTCCCTTAGAGCCACAACAATTGGCTACAAAGTAGAGTTACCCATACTTTCCCTTTTCCTTTTTAGCCTCTTTACCGAGGACTTTATCGCTCCTTCCCAGAGACTTGATTTGGTTCCCTTTACCTGGGACTTACTAGCTGGCTACCTTGACTTACTACCCTGACTGCAAAGAGTTCTGAACTGCGTTAGACAAATGCAAGTCCTTCTCAGAGCAGTTTATTTAGGATTCTTTTCTTTGTCACTTACCCCCGTCATGTGGTTCTGGATCCACCTCAGAAGAAACTTTTGAGGGGTCTTCGCAGGCCGTTGATGTAAAGGTTCCGGGGTTTCAGCACCAGTTGTAGGTCGCGTGTCTATCTCGCTAGCAAGAAGGACACGAGACAGTCAGGATCCTTCCACAGACGTTTATTGCGGGGTTGATTGCAGAGGCGAAAGACCAAGAAGGGAAGAGTGGTGCATCTTAAATAAGCCTAGGCAGGATGTGTTTCTACCTGATTGGTGCACACCACGATGCCTCATTAGTATGCTCTGGGTCTGAGCTGCGACCCGCCAAACCTCTACCTGCGCATGCACAGTAGGGCGCGGAGTGGAGTAAACAACAGCACATTGCTGATTCATCACAGGAAATGGGCGCCATCTTGTAATGGCGAATGTGGCTTCCTACATGTGTGTATATATATATGTGTGTGTGTGTATATATATATATATATATATATATATATATATATATATATAATTAGGATTATTAACCAAGTGGAATAATGAACATCTTACTTTAAAATTATTTTTAAGAATAAAATTTCCTGTTTTTGTTCATCTCTTTAACCCATCAACATTTAATCTAATTAACTTATGTATATGTTTGTTTTTTTAAAAAGTAATTATTTGGGACAATTTATGATTATAATTTCAACTGAAAAATAGCATAAGATTATACCTAAAAAGGAAATACATTTATTTTTGCTTTCCTCTTTCACAAGATTTGATATTAACCACAAAAATGTACCAAATATCATTTATTTTACAATTTTTAGTTGTAATTTACTAAAGATCTATAAAGGATTATTATTATTATTATTATTATTATTATTATAGGTTTTAAAAATTATTTTATTTATATCTCAAATGTTGTTCCTCTTCCTATTCTCTCATCCTAAAAAAACCCAAGCCATTTTCCCTCCTGTTTGCCTCTAAGAGGATACTTCTCTTACCTACCCACTCCTGTCTCGCTATTAAAGCACCCCCTTTGCTGAGGCAATAGTGCTCTATAGGACCAAGCACCTTCCATCCCATTGATACCAGATGAAGTATTACTCTGCTACATATGAAGCACGAGCCATGGACCAATCTATGTAAACTCTTTGGTTGGTAGTTTAGCCCTGGAAGCTCTGAGGTTTCCAGTTAGTTGATATTGTTGTTCTTACTATGAGGATTCAATTTCCTTCAGCTACTTCAGTCCTTCTCTAACTCTTCATTTGGGTTCTCTGGCAACAATCCAATGGTTGCCTGTGAGAATCTGCATCTCTTAGGTGCTGGCAGAGTCTCTCAGAGGACAGCCATACAAGACTCCTATCTGCAAGTTCTTCTTGGCATCAGCAATAGTGTTGTGTTTGATGTTTGCAGGATTGATGGATCCCAAGGTGGGGCAGTCTATGCATATTTTTTCTTTCAGTCTCTAACCCATTTTTATCTCTGTGTTTCCTTTACACAGGAACAATTTTGGGTTAAAAATGTTAAGATGGGTGAGTGGCCCCTTCCTTCAACTGGGGGCCATGCCTATTTACTGAAAATGGGCTCTTCAGGTTCTATTTCAACCTACCAACCAAAACCTCCCATCCAAATAAACTGCAGGGCCAGATGGCTTTAGTGCAGAATTTTACCAGATAATCAAATAAGAGCTAAAACCACCATCCCTCACTATTTCATAAAATAGAAACAGAAGGAACATGATCTACTTCACTCCATGAAGCCTTAGTTACTCTGAAACATAAACAACACAAAGACCCCTCAGAAAAGAAAATTTCAGACCAATTTTACTAATATCAGTACAAAAATATTAAATAAAATTGTGATAAACTGGATTCAAAAATATATCAAAACCATCATTCACTATTACTTTGTGACCTTATCTGAACAAAAATACGTGCAAATTTTCCAGTCTCTACAATTTATATCAATACATACATACATACATACATACATACATGTGTGTGTAAGAGAGAGAGAGAGAGAGAGAGAGAGAGAGAGAGAGAGAATGTGGAAATGAATACACACTCTGTAAGAGTTAATAAGATAAGAAGCCATGTGCATTTTAGGAGTACAGGAAGTGATAGAAAGGGTTTCTTAAGGCAAGAAATATAAAGAAAAAGTAATTAAATGACAATGTCAAAAATAAGCTACCAAATAATACTTTAAAATGAAGCAGCAAACAGTACTTTGAGAAAAAATGACACTTGCATTCATTATCTGATGTAAAGAAATAATAATGTGTATGTGTTTATATGTGCACATGTATGTGTAATATTAAATTGAAATAACCTTTAGTATGCATATTTTGATAAAATTTATGATGTCACCCTTAAAAAAGAAGATGGTTCAATACATGAAAATTCATTAACGTAATTGATATAAAAAAACCCAAGGGGGTAATCAGAAGATCATTTCATTATGTGCTGAAAAAGCATTTGACAAAATAGAACAGCTCTTAAATTTAAAAGCATTGGAAAACCCAGTTCAATGCAATCCCCATCAAACTCATTTATCAACTCATAGAATTAGAAAGAAATTCTCAAATTCATCTGGAATAACAAAAACCCAGGAAAGTGAAAACTATCCTCAACAATAAAAGAACTTCTGGAGAACTCACAATCCCTGACTTTAAGCTGTACAACAGAGCAATAGTGATAAAAACTGCATGGTTTTGTTACAGTGACAGGCAGGTAGAACAATGGAATTGAACTGAAGACCCAGAAATAAGCTCACACACCTATGGTAAGTTGATTTTTGTCAAAGTAACTGAAACTATCCAGTGGAAAAATAGAGCATTCTCAAAATTGGTGGTGGTTTAACTGGAGGTCAGCATGTAGAAGAATGAAAATTGATCCATTCTTATCTCTGTGTACAAAGCTCAAGTCCAAGAGCATCAAGAACCTCCACATAAAAACAGATATGCTAAATGTATTAGAAGAGAGAGTGGAAAAAAGTTGTCATTGTGCTTGAGCCTTTACACTTAGCCTGTGCAGATTTGGCAAATCACATTTAGGACATAATGAAAAGATCAATTCTAAAAGTAATTGGAATATAGGAGAACAGATACCCAGCTCAAAGGACCTAAAAATGTTGTCAAGAAAATCATAGAAGAAAATTTCCCCAACCTAAAGATAATCATGATCATAAAAGTCCAAGAAGCCTATAGCACACCAAATTAATGGGAGCAGAAAAAACATCCTCTCATCACAGAACTAAGGCAATCTCCATCTTCCAAACAATCCCCAATATAATTCTTCAAATACTTGGAAAGCTCAATTCTCAAATTAATCTGGAAAGGAAAAAAAAAACCCAGAATAGTGAAAATAATATGTAATAAAAGAATGGCTAGGGAAATCATCATCCCTGACCTCAAGTTTTACTACAGAGCAATAGTGATAAAAACTGTGTGGTATTGGTACAGAGACAGACATGTTGATATATGGAATAAAATTGAAGGCCAAGAAATAAGACCACATACTTAGAGGTGCACTTGATCTTTGGCAAAGAAGCCAAATATATACAATGGAATGAAGAAAGCATCTTCAACAAATGCTGCTGACCTAACTGGCTGTAGATATATAGAAAAATGAAAATAGACACATATTTTTCATCTTGCACAAAGCTCAAGTCCAAATGGATCAATGACTTCAACATCAAACCAGATCTACTGAATCTAATAGACGAGAAAGTGGGAACAAACATTGAACTCGTTGGCACAAGGAAATACTTTATCAACTAAACTCTAATGGTGTAGGCTCTAAGATTAAGAATTAATAAATGGGACCTCATGAAACTGGAAAGCTTCTGAAATGCAAAAGATATAGACAATAAGACAAACTGTCAGTAGGAAAAATCTTTACTAACCTAATATTGGATAGAGGACCTAATATCCAAAATATAAAAAACTCAAGAAGCTAACCACCAAAATAATCCAATGACCCAATCAAAAACTGGCATATAGAACTAAACCAAGTATTCACAACAGAGGAATCTTGAATGGTTGAGAAACAGCTAAAAGAATGTTCAAAGTCCTTAGTGATCTGAGAAATGCAAGTCAAAAGGATTCTGAGACCCATGTTACAACCATCAGAATGGCTAAGATCAAAACCTCAGGTAATAGCACATGTTTGTGATGATGTGGATAAAGAGGGACACTCCTCCTTTCCTGGTAGAATTGCAAACTAAAATTCAATCTGGAGATTCCTCAGAAAATTAGAAATAGATCTACCTGAAGATCCAGTAATATCACTGTTGGGAATATACCCAAAAGATGCTCCACCATGCAACCCAGCAAATATACAGTAGATGACTGCCCGGTATGGGTTTAGTCAGAGAAGATGCAGCTAACCCTCAAGAGACTGAAGGTCCCAGAGAGTTTAGAGGTTAGGTGGGGTATGGGTTGGGTACATCTTTGTGGAGACAGGGGATGGCAAGAAGGTATGGGTTGTGGAGCAGTCAGAGGGTGGAGCACTAGGGGAATAAACCCTAGAATAAGAAAGAAAGAAAGAAAGAAAGAAAGAAAGAAAGAAAGAAAGAAAGAAAGAAGGAAGGAAGGAAGGAAGGAAGGAAGGAAGGAAGGAAGAAAGGAAGGAAGGAAGAAAGGATAAAAAATTTAAAAAGTCATACCTTCTCAAAAGTAAAAAGATACATTGAATTTGCTCTTAATATTCTTCTGATAAAAGTATCAGGGACCATAATATAAAATCTGAAACAATTCAAACTGATAACTTAACTATTAAATGAAGCTAATATATTCCTTTGTCAAAATACCATGACACTTCTAGTTTTTGTGATAAACACTGACAGAGAATAAAGTGGAATGTACCATGATGCTGAAGATATGCAGGGATGTAGACAATTTACTTTTATTCAAAC
The DNA here is from genome assembly GCA_964023405.1 of Apodemus agrarius. Taxonomy (NCBI): domain Eukaryota; kingdom Metazoa; phylum Chordata; class Mammalia; order Rodentia; family Muridae; genus Apodemus; species Apodemus agrarius. The sequence goes on from OZ030017.1 coordinate 77,900,761, forward strand.
TTGTTTTCACAAGGGTTAAATTAACAGTTTTCAAATTTAAAGCAGTGAATTATGAAGGTTCAAAATAACCTGAAATTCAGTGAGTTCTATGGTCTATACATATCATTTTTTAACAAATACAACTAATCTCTAAGTTGCATCCATATTTTGCTACTCTCAAATACTCTAGTTATTATTATAAGCAAAATGCTTATATGATAACTGAGAAATAATAATAGTGTATCCAAAATTATATTTATGATGATGAAGGAGAGGGGTACAGGAGTGGGAAACTCTTGGAGGGAGGACCAGGAACATTGGCAACAGTTAGGATGTAAATAAAAAAATAAAATAATTAATTAAAATAATCAAGAAAAGATGATCTCCTCTTGATATTTCACAGGCCAGTTAAAATTATTAACATATAAGGAAAATGGTAGTGATGAAATGAGAGCAGATACTGTATTATTGTACAATCCATAGATCATTTTATGGAACAGAATCTAAAAGAAAGATTAATGAACACTCCTAGAGGAATCTCAAGGTTAGGAAGCAAATTACAAGTAAAGCTACAAGACTATAAAACTTCACAAAATGAAATTACTGCGACTTTTAAGTTCAGCAAAAGTTTTTAATTTACAAATAATTTTATAGAAAATATCCATAGACAAAACATATATAACTCTATTCCTACATTTAAATGGAACTATTTATCATGCTAAGAATCTGTGATATTTAAATAGGCTTCCTGTCATTGTAAGATGAATGATGAATCAAGTGTAAGCAAGTTTCCTAAATAACTTTTTTGGTCATGAGTTATGGTTTCATTTAATCGAAAATTACTAGATAGGTTTGCCTCAGGCAAGAGTCATAGAATAAAGAAAATAAAATAGATTAAACAAACATTCTATGAATTTAACAATTTCACACAATGTGTTGGAAAAAGTTTCTGATATAGTTGCCATTAATTCAGAAGACAACTTTGGATGTTTACAACATAATCATAAGGCAGAAGTTATCAGAACAACAGTGTAAATGATATATTTACACAGAATACTAGAACAAACACTGTAAGTCATAACTTACACTCAATGTTTCCATATAAATGAGGACGTGCAAGATGGCAGGAGCAAGGCTTGGGACATCTGTATTTTCATAGCATCTCAAGTAACTTTCAATCTTTCATCATTCATTTACTAAATGATATGCCATGATTTTTTGTAGTTAATATTCACAGTATATTGTAAAGACTAATTTACGTATGTTACTTAAGTTAGTTATTTAAATATATTGAGAGAATTTCTTTGTTAGTGGTGGACACATAGTTTAGTTTAGTAAAACCAACATTCTCCAATATCAAGTTTTTTTTAATTTTTATTTTCTATATTCTATGTTTACATTCCAAAGGCTTTCCCCTTTCCCAGTTCCCCTCCACACCATATGTCCCATAATTCCTCTCCCCCCAACCATTCCCCAATCATCCACCCCCCACGATTTCTCTGTTCTGGGTCTACAAAACTGGATCCAATCTTTTCAGGCCCAGGGTCCTCTCCTTTGTTCTTCTTGGGAATCATTTGACTTGCTAATTGTACCTTAAGTATTTAGGGCTTCTGGGCTCATTAATATCCACTTATCAGTGATTGCATTTCATGTGCATTCTTTTGTGATTGGGTTAACTCACTTAGGATATTTTCCAGATCTAACCATTTACCTACAAATTGCATGAATTCATTACTTTTAATTGTGAGTAGTATTCCATTGTATAAATATACCACATTTTCTGTATCCATTCCTGCTTTGAGGGATATTTGGGCTCCTTCCAATTTCTGGCTATTATAAACAAGGCTGCTAAAAACATAGTGGAGCATGTGTCTTTATTGTATGCAGGGGAATCCTCTGTGTATATGCCCAGGAGTGGTATGCCAGGGTCCTCTGGAAGTGGCATGCCCAATTTTCTGAGGAACTGCCAAACTGATTTCCAGAGCAGTTTTACCATTTTGCAATCCCACCAACAGTGGAGGAGTGTTTCTCTTTCTCCACATCCTCGCCAGCACTTGTTGTCCTTTGAGTTCTTAATCTTATCCATTATGACTGGTGTGAGGTGGAATCTCAGGGTTGTTTTGATTTGCATTTCCCTGATGACTAATGATGTTGAACATCTCTTAAGGTGTTTCTCAGCCATCCGAATTTCTTCTGGTGAAAATTCTTTGTTTAGCTCTGTACCCCATTTTTTGATAGGGTTATTTGGTTCTTTGGGGTCTAACTTCTTGAGTTCTTTGTATACATTGTATATTAGCCCTCTGGCAGATGTGGGGTTGGTGAAGATCTTTTCCCACTTTGTTGGTTGCGGTTTTGTCCTTCTGACAGTGTCCTTTGCCTTGCAGAACTTTGTAATTTTATGAGGTCCCATTTGTCAATTCTTGATCTTAGTGCATAAGCTATTGGTGTTCTGTTCAGTAACTTTCCCCCTGTGCCCATGTCCTCCAGGTTCTTCCCCAGTTTCTTTTCTAATGGTTTCAGTGTGTCTGGTTTAATGTGGAGGTCCTTGATCCTCTTGGAGTTGATCTTAGTACAAGGAGATAAGAGTGGGTTGATTTGCATTCTTCTGCATGTTGACCTCCAGTTGAACCAGCACCATTTGTTGAAAATGCTATCTTTTTTTCACTGGATGGTTGTGGCTCCTTTATCGAAGATCAAATGACCATGAGTCTGTGGGTTCATTTCTGGGTCTTCAATTCTATTCCATTGATCTACTTGCATGTTGTTGTACCAATACCATGCAGTTTTTTAACACAAATGCTGTGTAGTACTACTTGAGGTCAGGGATATTGATTCCCGCAGAAGTCCTTTTATTGTTGAGAATAGTTTTAGCTATCTTGGGTTTTTTGTTGCTCAAGATGAATTTGAGAATTGCTCTTTTTAGATCTATGCAGAATTGAGTTGGGATTTTGATGGGGATCGCATTGAATCTGTAGATTGCTTTTGGCAAGATGGCCATTTTTACTATATTGATCCTGCCAATCCAGGAGCAAGAAATATTTTTCTATCTCCTGAGGTCTTCGATTTCTTTCTTCAAGGACTTGAAGTTCCTGTCATAGAGTTCTTTCACTTGTTTGGTTAGAGTTACTCCAAGGTACTTTATGTTGTTTGTGGCTATTGTGAAGGGTGTTATTTCCCTAACTTCTTTCTCAGCCTGCTTGTCCTTTGAGTACAAGAAGGCTACTGATTTGCTTGAGTTAATTTTATAACCAGCCACTTTGCTGAAGTTGGTTATCAGCTGTAGAAGTTCTTTGGTGGAGTTTTTTGGGTTGCTTAAGTAAACTATCATATCGTCTGCAAATAATGATACTTTGACTTCTTCCTTTCCATTTTGTATCCCATTGACTTCCTTATGTTGTCTAATTTCTCTCTCTCTAGAACTTCAAGTACTATATTGAAAAGATATGGAGAAAGAGGGCAGCCTTGTTTAGTCCCTGATTTTAGTGGGATTGCTTCAAGTTTCTCTCCTTTTATTTTGATGTTGGCTACTTGTTTGCTGTAGATTGCTTTTACTATGTTTAGGTATGGACCTTGAATTCCTGCTCTTTCCAAGACATTTAGCATAAAAGGATGCTGAATTTTTTCGAATGCTTTTTAGCATCTAATGAGATGACCATGTGGTTTTTTTCTTTTAGTTTGTTTATGTAGTGGATTACATTGATGGATTTCCATATATTGAACCATCCCTGCATCCCTGGGATGAAGCTTACTTGATCATGGTGAATGATCGTTTTCATGTGTTCTTTGATTCAGTTGGAAAGAATTTTATTTAGTATTTTTGCATCTATATTCATAAGAGAAATTGGCCTGTAGTTCTCTTTCTTTGTTGGATCTTTTTGTGGTTTAGGTATTAGCGTAATTGTGGCTTTGAAGAATGAGTTGGGCAATGTCCCTTTTGTCTCTATTTTGTGGAATAGTTTGAAGATATTGGTGGTAAGTCTTCTTTGAAGGTCTGGTAGAATTCTGCACTAAAACCATCTGGTCCCATACTTTTTTTGGTTGGGAGGCTTTCTATAACCCCTTCTATTTCTTTATGGGTTATGGGACTATTTAGCTGATCTAGTTGGTGCTGATTTAATTTTGGTATTTGGTATATGTCTAGGAAATTGTCCATTTCCTCCAGATTCTCCAGTTGTGTTGAGTATAGACCTTTGTAGTATGATCTGATGATCTTTTGAATTTGATCAATGTCTGTTGTTATGTCCCCCTTTTCATTTCAAATTTTGTTAATTTGGAGACTGTCTCTGTGTCCTTTGGTTAGCCTGGTTAAGAATTTATCTATCTTGTTGATTTTTTCAAAGAACCAGCTCCTGGTCGTATTAATTCTTTGTATGGTTTTCTTTGTTTCTACTAGATTGATTTCAGCCCTGAGTTTGATGATTTCCTATCTTCTACTCCTCCTGGGTGAATTTTCTTTTTCTTCCAGGGCTTTAATGTGTGCTGTTAAGCTGCTAGTGTATGCTCTCTCCAGTTTCTTTTTGGATGCACTTATAGCTATGAGTCTTCCTCTTACCACTGCTTTCATCGTGTCCCATAGATTTGGGTAGGTTGTACCTTCATTTTCATTGAATTCTAAAAAGTCTTTGATTTCTTTTTTTATTTCTTCCTTGACGAAGTTGTCATTGAGTAGAGTATTGTTCAGTTTCCATGTGTATGTGGGCTTTCTGTTGTTTTTGTTGCTATTGAAGACCACTCTTACTCCATAGTGATCTGATAGGTGGCATAGGATTAGCTCGATCTTCTTGTATTTTTTGACATCTGTCTTGTGACCAATTATATGATCAATTTTGGAGAAGGTACCATGCGGTGCTGAGAAAAAGGTATATTCTTTAGCTTTAGCATCTGTTAAATCCAATTGGTCCAAAGTTTCAATTAGTTTCACTGTGTCCCTGTTTAGCTTCTGCTTTACTGATCGGTCCATTGAGGAGAGTGTAGTGTTGAAGTCACCCACAATTATTGTGCTAGGTGTAATGTGTGCTTTAAGCTTTAGTAAGGTTTCTTTTACGAAGGAGGGTGCCCTTGCATTTGGAGCATAGATGTTCAGTATTGAGAGCTCTTCTTGGTGGATTTTCCCTTTGACCAGCAAGAAGTGACCTTCTGAGTCTCTTTTGATGACTTTAGGTTGGAAGTCAATTTTATCTGATATTATAATGGCTACTCCAGCTTGTTTCCTGAGACCATTTGCTTGTTAAATTGTCTTCCAGCCTTTTACTCTAAGGCAGTGTTTGTCTTTAACACTGAGATGTGTTTCCTGTATGCAGCAAAATATAGGGTCCTGTTTCCGTATCCAGTCTGTTAATCTATGTCTTTTTATTGGGGAATTGAGTCCATTGAGTTAAGAGATATTAAGGAATTGTAATTATTACCTCCCAACTTTTTTGAAATTATTTTTTTTATATTTGAGAGGTTATCTTCTTTTGGGTTTGATTAGAAGAGGATTCTATCTTGCTTCTTCCAGGGTTTAGTTTCCTTCCTTGTCTTGGTGTTTTCCCCCTATTATCCTTTGTAGGGCTGGATTTGTGGAAAGATAACGTGCAAATTTGGTTTTGTCATGGAATACGTTATTGTCTCCATCTGTGGCGATTGAGAGTTTTGCTGGGTAAAGTAGTTTTGGCTGAAATTTTTGTTCTCTTAGAGTTTGCATGATATCTGCCCAGGATCTTCTAGCTTTCATGGTCTCAGGTGAGACGTCTGGTGTTATTCTGATAGGTCTTCCTTTATAAGTTACTGGGCCGTTTTCTCTTGCTGCCTTTAATATTCTTTCTTTGTTTAGTACATTTGGAGTTTTGATTATTATGTGACAGGATGTATTTCTGTTCTGATCCAGTCTGTTTGGGGTTCTATATGCTTCTTGTATATTCATGGGCATCTCTCTCTTTAGGTTGGGGAAGTTTTCTTCCATAATTTTGTAGAAGATATTTGCTGGCCCTTTAACTTGTAAATCTTCACTCTCGTCTATACCTATAATCCTTAGGTTTGGTCTTCTCATTGTGTCCTGGATTTCCTGGATGTTTTGGGTTACAGCCTTTTTGCATTTAGTATTTTCTTTGACTGTTGAATCAATGGTTCCTATGGTATCTTCGGCTTCTGATATTCTGTCTTCTATCTCTTGTATTCTATTGTTGATATTTGCATCTATGGCCCCTGATTTCTTCCCAAGGTTTTCTATCTCCAATGTTGTCTCCCTCTGCGGTTTCTTAGTTGTTTCTACTTCTGTTTTTAGAACCTGGATGGATATGCTCAGATCTTTCGCTTGCTTGATTGTGTTTTCATGTATTTCTTTAATAGATTCTTGTGTTTCCTCTTTCATAGCTTCTACTTGTTGCCCCACGTTATTCTGTATTTCTTTAAGTGATTTTTGTCTTTCCTCCTTATTGGCTTCTGCTTTTTGATCCATCTTCTCCTGAATTTCTTTAAGTGATTTTTGTGCTTGCCTTGTAAAGGCTTCTAACTTTTGATCCATTTTCTCCTCTATTTCTTTAAGAGATTTATCTATGTATTCTGCTACCAGCATCCTGACCAGTGATTTTAGATCCAAGTCTTGTTTTTCTGGTGTTTTGGGGTATCCAGGGCTTCCTGTTGTTGGCAAACTGAGTTCAGATGCTGTCATGCTGCCTTGATTTCTGTTAGTAACGTTCCTTCGTTTTCCTTTTGCCATCTGGTTATTTCTGGTGTTAGTTGGCCTTGTTGTCACTGGATGGTGTTTGAACCTCCTGTGAGGCTGGGCTCACCTGTTGTTTCTCTACTGGTGACTATGCTGCAAAATAGAGACTGCCTCTGTGAGTGCTGAGGGGACCTCAGGGAAGGAGGTTCCCAACCGAGTTGGTGCAAGGCCGGAGGGCATGGAGATGTCTCCCCAGCTGCCGCCCTTTCCCGGGTTAGTGGGGTGAGCCTGGAGGATCCTCCTGAGTGATGGTAGCCTGTGATTGAATCTGTCTACCTGGACATCTCTAGCTGTGTCCTGTAGCAATATGCAGGTCTACCAAGTGGCTGCTGGCAGGCTGCTCCCAGCTGCCTTGGTGCAAGGCCGAAGGGCGTGGCGAAGTCCCACAGAGCCTCGGTGATGGGCCTGGTTGGTGGCGAGAGCCTGGTGGATCTACCCGTGCGATGGTAGCCCTGGCTGGAGTCTGTCTACCTGGGCCTCTCTAGCTCTGTTCTGGTAGCAATATGGAGGCTTACCGCGACCTCTGCTCTAAGGGACTGCGAGCAGGCTGCTCCCAGGTGCCTTGGTGCAAGGCCGGAGGGCATGGAGAAGTCCTGCAGAGCCTCGGTGATGGGCCTGGTTGGTGGCAAGAGCCTGTGGGATCCACCTGCGCAATGATAGCCCTGGCTGGAGTCTGTCTACCTGGGCCTCTCTAGCCCTGTCCTGGTAGCAATATGGAGGCTTCTCAATCAAATTTTTTTGAATAATATAATCAATACAGAAAAATTACAGTAGCAGATACAGGTGAAATTAAAACCTCAATGCTTATGTGATTAGCATGTCTTAGTATTTAATAAAGGCAAATATATATTTTCCATATTTATAATAAGTCTGAGTTTTTCTAACAACTTAGTGTGTATACTATAGAATATCATTTAACTTTTAATTAATATGTATAATATATATATATATAAATTTGGTTCTAAGCTTTTGGGCTTTACTTTTAAAGTATCTGATGATGTCACAGGTCATTCTTCACCTAATGAACTCTTATATAATTCTACTTTTCTTGGTACACAGAAACAAAAAAATACCCACAAACATGTGAACATATGTTAATGTCACATTGGTGGTATTTTCTTATCCCCACCAGTAGGCTTTGAAAATACCAGTTACTAGCTCTCCCATAATTGTCACAGTTAATTGATGCCATGTTGTACTTGCAGACAGGAGCCTAGCATGTCTGTCCTCTGGGAGGCTCTATCAGCAGCTTACTTAGACAGATACAGATATTTACAGACACCCATTGAACTGACATCTGAAACCACTGTGGAAGAGGTAGGGCAAGGACTTAATGAGCTGAAGTGGATCACAACCCCACAGGAAGAACAACAGTGCTTATTAAGTCAGACCCCTCAGAGATTCCAGAGGTTACACTGCTAACCAAAGACCATACATGGTCTGGTCTTTGGCCCCTACTACATATGGAGCAGTGGTATGCCTTGTCTGGCCTCAGTGGGAAAGGATGTACTTATTTCTTTAGAAAATTGATGCCCCAGGGTAGGGGAATGCTAGTGGGAAGAGGTAGTAGTAGGTGGGTAAGTGGAGGAGCATCCTCTCCAAAGCAATGGAGGTGGGGAATGGGGTGAAGAGCTTGTGGAATTGGGACCAGGAAAGGGGGTAACATTTTGATTGTAAATAAATAATTTCTAAAGTGTTAGAAACAATCCTTCTTCCAAGGTGAGGTGTCTATATTATAGTCTGATAATGGTTTCTGCAGAAAGAAATAACATAATATGAATTGGTGTTATTTAAGATTAGAACAATAGTATTATACAACACTCTTAGGATAAGAACAGTATTTTAAATTTTTGGAAGTAAATTTCAGGGGATTTGTTATCTTTTTTTATTTAATAAATACATTGAGAGCTTAGCATGAGTTGAACAATGATCAATATATTAAAAAGAAAATATATAAATTAGATAATTCTGTATAATTCAAAGGTAGAGATTATTAGTAAAAAGTGTTCTAAATACAAAAATAAGTATTAAAGAATTATAAAAATCAGTCTTTGAAATTAAGTCCAAACAATTTAAAAATAAATTTAAAATTTTTACCTCAGTGGTACATTCACAATATTTTATAACCAGTATAAATAGACAGAAACAATTTTTAGAACCCAAGACTTAAGGCATGTCATCACATAAATTGTCTTTATTATGTAGATTATATCATCCTACAATATGTTTTTTTATTGGATATATTCTATATTTACATTTCATTTCCCTTTTTCTGGTACCCTGCCCCCAAAAGGTCCCACATGCCCTTTTCCCTCCCCGTGTTCCTCCATCCACCCTTTCCCACTTCCATGTTCTGGTATTCCCTTACACTGATGCTTTGAGCCTTTCCAGAACCAGGGTCCACTCCTTCCTTCTTGTCGGACATCATTTGGTATGTGAATTGTGTGTTTGGTGTCCCAAGATTCTAGGCTAATATCCACTTATCAGTGAGTGCATACCATGAGTATTCTTTTGAGACTGGGTTACCTCACTTAGTATGATGTTCTCCAGCTCCATCCATTTCTCTAAGAATTTCATGAATTCATTGTTTCTAATGGCTGAATAGTACTCCATTGTGTATATATACCACATTTTTTTGTATCCATTCTTCCATTGAGGGACATCTGCGTTCTTTCCAGCTTCTAGCTATTATAAATAAAGCTGCTATGAACATAGTGGAGCATGTATCCTTATTGCATGCTGGGGAATCTTCTGGGTATATTCCCAGGAGTGGTATGGCTGGTTCCTCCGGAAGTATTGTGTCCAGTTTTCTGAGGAACCACCAGACTGATTTCCAGAGTGGTTGTACTAGCTTGCAGTCCCACCAGCAGTGGAGGAGTGTTCTTCTTTCTCCACATCCTCGCCAACACCTGCTGTTTCCTGAGTTTTTAATCTTAGCCATTCTGACTGGTGTGAGGTGAAATCACAGGGTTGTTTTGATTTGTATTTCTCTAATGACTAATGATGTTGAAGATTTTTTAAGGTGTTTCTCAGTCATCTGAATTTCTTCAGGTGAAAAGTCTTTGTTTAGCTCTGTACTCCGTTTTTTGATAGGGTTATTTGGTTTTCTGGGGTCTAACTTCTTGAGTTCTTTGTATACATTGGATACTAGCCCTCTGTCAGATGTAGGGTTGGTGAAGACACAATGAAAGCAGTGCTAAGACGAAAACTAGCCCTGAGTGCCTCCAAAAAGAAACAGGAGAGAGCATATACTAGCAGCTTAATGGCACACCTGAAAGCTCTGGAACAAAAAGAAGCTATTTCACCCAGGAGGAGTAGAAGACAGGAAATCATCAAACTCAGGGCTGAAATCAATCAAGGTGAAACAAAAAGAACCATACAAAGAATCAACTAAACTAGGAGCTGGTTCTTTGAGAAAATAAACAAGATAGATAAACCTTTAGCCAGACTTACCAAAGGGCACAATATGTTTTATATATGCCAATACAGACTTATTTATTTATAATACTTCATAATTGTGCAAAGATAATATAAAATTTTGTGTTTATATATTCTGCTTAGCATAATATTTCCTATACTTCTTTTCTTACTAAGAAGGACACAGCAGCAGTACTTTTGGTATTTAATATACACATGATATATTTATATATAATATATAAATTGTCTATAATTACATATATTCATATATTATATATATCATTTGTGTGTATTTATACATAAAATTGTACATAAAGTAGAATTGTATACAAATTACACATACACACACACATACACACACACACATATATATGAGAGATAGACAGAAAACATTATATAACAGACACTAAAAATTAAATCATTAGAGATTCTTTAAAAATTTATATTTCATTACTTAGAAAAGCTAGAATTGTACAAATTTATAGATTTGTTCAAACCATTCTTTTTCATTTATTTATTTACATGCCAAATACTGTTCCCTCATTGTCGCCTGTTTGAGTTACTCCTGCCCCCATTCTTTTTGTCTTGGAGGGCAGCTCCCCAATCCTCCCTCACCTCACAGCTCCCTAGGACATCCAGTCTCTACAGGATTAGACACATTTTTCCCCTACTGAGACCAGACATGGCAGCCCTATGTTACATATGTAGAAGCTCTGGACCTCAGACAAGATTGTGTATGCTCTTTCGTTAGTGGCTCAGTCTCTGGGATCTCCCAGGGCTCCAGGATAATTAACATTGTTGGTCTTCCTGTTGGGTTGCCATCTCCTTGAAGGTCTTCAATCCTTCTGGGTTGTCTTTCATAGGGGTTACTAACCTACCTCTAATGTTTACAAATACTTGCATCTGTTTCAGCTTTCTGCTGTGTCGAGCCTCTCAGAGGACTGCTTAGGCTCCATCTGCAAGTACAACATAGCCTCACAAAGAGTGGGAAGGATTAGTGCTTGCCAGTGGGATGGGTCTCAAAATGGGTCAGTCACTGGTCAACCATTGCTTTACTCTCTGCTCTATCTTCCTCCCTTACTTTCTTTTAGACAGGATAAATTTTGTGTCAAGTTGTGTTTTCTTGTGTGTGTGTGTGTGTGTGTGTGTGTGTGTGTGTGTGTTGGTATCTTGGAATTCTGTCTGGCTACTCTTCAGGTTCCATATCACAAGAATTGGGCATTTTAGCTATTGTTACCCATACTGACTCCTGAGATCCACCCTCATCTGAGGTCTCTGGACATTTTCCTGGCTCTTTGGGACTCTCTCCCATTTTTTTTTCATACCTGATCCTGTCCTGCTATTCCCCTTGCCATGCTCCATTCTCCTACCAAGTTCCTCTCTCCCTCTGCTCACCAGGACTATTTTGTTTCCCCCTTCTACATGGGGTTAAAGCATTCTCTCTTGGGCCTTCCTTCTATGGGATGTATCATTGGTATTTTGATTTTTTTTAAATCATTTCCTCTTCTTAGTGAGAACATGGAATGCATGTCTTTTGGTCTGAAATATAGGATGGTATTTTCTAGTTCCATCTGTTTGCTTTCAAAATCAATGATGTCCTTTTTTTACTAGCTGAATAGCACTCTATTATGTAAATAAACAGCATTTTCTGTAACCATTTTTGGTTGAGGGAAATTTGGGTTTCTTGCACTCTGAAAATTACTAACGAAGCTGCAATGAACATAGTGAAGTACTTCCTCTAGTGGTACTGTGGATAATCTTTTGTAAATATTCCCAGGAGCATTATAGCTGGGTCTTCAGGTAGAACTATTTAAAATTTTCTTAGAAACCACCAGATTGATTTCCAGATTGGCTTTGTGTACTACCAGCAATGGAGTAAAGTTCCCCTTTCTCCACATCCATACTAGCATATTCTATCACTTGAGTTTTGATCTTATTCCTTCTGATTGGTTTAAGGTGGAATGTTAGGGTCATTTTGAGTTGCACTTCCCTGATGATTAAAGATGTTGAACATTTTTTCAGTGCTTCTTACCCATTCAAGATTCTGTCACTGAGAATTTTCCTTTTTTTATTAGATATTTTTTTATTTACATTTCAAATGTTATCCCTTTTCTGATTTCCACACCGAAAACACCCTATTCACTCACCCCCTTTCCCTGATCACCAACTCACTTCTGCTACCCTGTCCTGGTATTCCCCTATACTGGGGCTTTTAATTTTCTCAGGGCCAAGGGGCTCTCTTCCCACTGATATACAACAAGGTCATCCTCTGCTACTTATACAGCTGGAGCCATGTGTCCCTCCATGTGTACTCTTTGGTTGGTAGTTTAGTCCCTGGAAACTCTGGGGTTACTGGTTTGTTCATAATGTTGTTCCTCTTATGGGGCTGATAGCTTCTTTAGCTCCTTGGGTCCTTTCTTTAGTTCCTACATTGAGGATCCTGTGCTCAGTCCAATGGTTGGCTGAGGGTATCCCACTCTGTATTTGTCAGGCACTGGCAGAGCCTCTCAGGAGACAGCTATATCAGGCTCCTCTCAGCAAGCACTGGTTGACATTCACAATAGTGCCTGGGTTTAGTAACTGTATATGGGATGGATCCCCAGGTGGGGCAGTCTGTGGATGGTCTTTCTTTCAATCTCTGCTCCACACTTTGTCTATGTATCTCCTCCAATGGCTGTTTTTGCCCCCTTCTAAGAAGGACCAATGTATTCATACTTTATTCTTTCCTCTTCTTGTGGTTCAGTTGGTCTGTGAATTGTATCTTGGGTATTTCAAGCTTCTGGACTATTTAATTCTGAACCCCAATTTTCATGTTTTTGTTTTTAATGTTTTGGGGGTTGTTTGTTTTGTTTGCAGTCTACTTTTTTGAGTTCTTCATATATTTTGGATATTAGTCCTCTGTCAGATAGAGGGTTAGTGAAGATATTTTCCTAATCTGTGATACTGTTTTTTTGTCCTCTTGACAGTGACCTTTGCCCTACAGAAGCTTTTTAGGCTCACGAGGTCCCATTTATTAATTATTGAGTCATTGGTGTTCTCTTCAGGGCATTTTTCTCCCATGTCAATTCATTTAAGACTATTTCCCACTTTCCCTATTGTTAGATTTAGTGTATCTCATTTTCTGTTTTTGTTTGGTTGGTTTATGCTCCGAGTTTGACTGTTTCTTGCCTTTTCCTCATCCTGGGTGTGTTTGCTTCTTTTTGTTCTAGAACTCTCAAGTGTGCTATTATGTTGCTAGTGTAAGATCTCTCCTGTTTCTTTACAGGGGCACTTAGTGCTATGAAATTATTCTCAGCAATGATTTCATTGTGCCCTGTAAGTTTGGTTATGTTGTGTCAATATTTTCATTGAATTCCAGGAAGTCTTTAATTTCTTTATTTCTTCCCTGACCAAGTTAACTTTGAGTACAGAGTTGTTCATTTTCCATGTTTATGTGAGCTTTCTATTGTTTTTGTTATTACTGAAAACTAGCCTTAAGCTACAGTGATCTGATAGGATGCATAGGATTATATGAATTTTCTTGTATTCATTGAGGCTTGTTTTGTAACCAGTTATATGGCCAATTTTGGAGAAGGTACCATGAGGTGCTAAGAAGTTGTACTCTTTTGTTTTAGGGTGAAATATTCTGTAGATATCTGTAGTTCACTGTGTCTCTGTTTAGGTTCTGTTTCAATGGCCTGTATATTAATGAGAGTTGGGCATTGAAGTCTTCCACTATTACTATGTGGGGCTCAATGGTTTTTTTTTTTTTTTGAGATTTAGTAAAAGCTCTTTTCATTTATGAATGTGGGTACTCTTGCATTAGGGTATATAGATGTTCAGAACTGAAACTTTCTCTTGGTTGATTTTTTATTTGATGAATATGAAGTGTCCTTCCTCATCTCACTTGCTAAGTTTTGGTTGAAAGACTATTTTATTAGATAGCAACTCCGTTTGTTCCTTGGGACCATTTGCTTGGAAGACTCTTTACAATGCTTTTACTCTAAGGGAGTGTCTGTCTTTGTTATTGAAGTGTGTTTCTTGTATGCAGAAAAAATGCTGGATCCTTTTTGTGTATCCAGTATGTTAGTTTGTCTTTTTATAGGTGAGTTGAGTAAATTGATATTGAGAACTATTAAAGACAGATGATTGTTAATTCCTGTTATGTTTTATTTTTGTAGGTGGCATTATGTGCCTGTGATTCTCTCCTTTTGTCTTTGTTGTGAGCTGATTATATCTTTTTTTTTTCATTAATTTAGGTACCCACCTTCTATTGGAGTTTTCCTTATAGAATCTACTGTTGGACTGGATTGCTAGACAGATACTGTTAGAATTTCATTTTGTCCAGGAATTCTCCATCTATTTTGATTGAAAGTTTTCCTGGGTATAGTAGCCTGGGTTAGCATTTGTGTTTTAGATATATATAACCTCTGACCAGGGTCTTCTGACTTTTAGTGTCTCTATTGAGAAGTCTGGTGTAATTCTAGTAGGTCTACCTTTGTATGCTACTTGGCTCTTTTTCCTTTCAGCTTTTAATAATCATTATTTTTCCTGTTCATTTAGTGTTTTGATTTAGTTATGTAACATTGTAATTTTCTTTTCTGGCCCCATTTATTTGATGTTCTATAGGCTTCTTGTACCTTTATGGTCATCTCTTTTGGTTGGGGAAGTTTTCATCTATGATTTTGTTGACAACATTTTCAAATCCTTTCATCTGGGAATCTTCATTCTCCACTATTACAAATATTCTCAGATTTGCTCTTTTCCTGGGGTCCTGAAATTCCTAGATGTTTTAGGATAGGAGGTTTTTCTGCTATAAATTTACTTTGACAATTATGTGTATCTCATCTAAGATATGTTCTATGCTTGAGATTCTCTTTTATTTCTTATATTCTGTTGGTGATGCTTACATCTGTAATTCCTGACCTCTTTCCTGATTTCCATTTCCAGGTTTGCCTCCATTTTGTGTTTCCTATATTGTTCTACTTCCACTTTTAGGCCTTGGACAACATATTCAATTCCTTCTCCTGTTTGATTGTGTTTTCTTATATTCCTTTAAGGGATTTTTTTGTTTCCTCTTTAGGGACTTCTGCCTGTTTACCTGTATTTTCCAGTATTTCTTTTAGTGAGTTATTTATATCTTCCTTAAAGGACTCTATTATCTGCATTAGATAGGATTTTTGGTCAGCTTCCTGATTTTCAGCTTTGTTAGTATATTCAGGGCTTTCTGTGGTGGGAGAACTTGGTTCTGATGATGTTATTGTATATTCAGTTTTAATTGTCTTGTACTTGTCTCTCACCCTCTGTTTGTCCCTGGTGTTTTCTGGTCTAGGTGACTCTGTCTGGAGTCTGCCTCTTTTGTCCCTGGGTTACTTCTGGTCTCCTGGTTGGCCTGTGGTCCTGACTGTAGCAGACCATATTTGGGGCTCTTCAGAGGGTCAGAGAAGGTGCTGATCTTCTGCTTGGCTATAGCAGATGTCCTGGGAGGCCTTCAGACTTTTGTGTCTTCAGAGGATAAGTCAATCTGTTGTCCAATATGAAGCTGTTCTCCTGGGCAACCTATGGACTATGGTTTCTGTTTCCCCGTGTGCAGCAGAATTCCAGAGAGGCCTTCAGTCGATTGGGTAAGTTGCCCTTTGTGCCAAGGAACCCTCAGGAGGTCTTCAGATTGTAGTGTCAATTACCAACTTGCCTGCATACAGAGAAACTCTTGGGATGCCTTCCAGAAGACAAGTTGGAGATCAGTTTGCCCAGTTGCCTTGTGTGCAGTGGATCTCCTGGAATGCCTTCAGTCTGTGGTGTTACTTTCCCTGGGTGAACAGTGAAAGGTATGCCAGCAAATGAATGCTTATGCAAGAAAGAGTAACCAGGGCAAAAGACCTAGAAGAGAACAGCCTAGAGTATATAGAGGCTTTATAAAAGCTAAGGCAGGAAAATATGGTTACGAATACCTTCTAGCATTTGTAGATACTTGATCTAGATGGGTTGAGTCTTTCCCCAGCAAGCAGGAAACACCAGCCAGGGTTAGAAGAAATTTTCTCGAGTTTAAGAGTGCCCACGGTAATTGGATCAGACAATGGTTCTGTTTTTGCTTGTAAGGTAAGTCAGAAATTGACAGAGATTGGGGACTAATTGGAAACATTATTGGATGTACTGTCCCCACGGCTCAAGGGAGCTAGAGAAAATAAACAAAACCCTATGAGAAACCTTAACTAAATTGACCTTAGAGACTGGCTTAGGTTGGGTTGTGCCTCACCCCTTGTTTCTGAATAGTCCCTGCCATTTTAACCTGACCCCCTTGGAGATCCTCTTTGTTACCCAACTCCTTTGTTATCCACTGGGTACTCCCAGGAGGTGTACCACAACATCATATTTGTCTCACACTGTCTGCTTTAAATGCTCCAGGTATGTCAGAGACTCCTCACTGCTTCCAGACAGGTTACTGGATCTGTGAAAGAAGGCTTCAGGAACAGTTGCTGGACCCCTAATGAAAGAGACCCTCACCAAATTGACCACAGAGACTTGAGTTAATAATTGGATAGCTCTCTTACCCTTTGTGCTCTTCAGCATTGGGAACACCCCTGGACGGTCTGGGCTGGCCCCTATAAATTGCTCTATGGGTGGCCCCCTCTACTGATAAAAACTGTCTCTAATACATAGTGGTGATGTGCTGCTTTCCCAGCCTTTGTTCTCTAGGATCAAGGTGTTCGAGTGGGTGAGGCATCGAGGTCTGGGTGGCCTACTCAGGAGAAGGAGATCCGCAAATCCCACATCGCTTCCAAGTTGGAGATATGGTCTACGTTAGATGCCACCACACAGGAAACCTTAAGACTCAGTGGAAAGGCACTTATCTTGTACTCTTGACCGCCCTGTTTTCTGCCCTGATAGGACCCCTAATAATACTGCTTCTGTTGCTTACTGTTAGACCTTATATAATTAATAGGTTAGTTGCCTTCATCAGGGAATGGGTGAGCACGGTTCAGATTATGGTACTTAGGCAGCAGTTCAAGAGCCCTCTGAGCTAAGAGGAGGCTGACCTTTAATTTTCCTAGTTCTAAGATTAGAACAAGAAAAGGAGTGGGAAATGAAAGGATGAGAATTACGACCTAGGGATTCCCCGTGCCTAACTCTTAAATGACCCCCAAAGTCCGCTCTTTCTTAGAAACTAGGTGAACGGTCACATTCCTTGAGCCTGCAAAGGAGTGCACATGTCACACCCACCTGCTGTGTCCAACTGGGAGCCACAGGCCTGGGAAGGTCCCCGGCATCCTTTCCCAACTTGCCTCAGTGGAGCAGCTGGGGTGAGCGCAAGGGCGAGCGTGGTCTGTGGGGCTCGCACCTAGTGGGTACTCACGTCCCCAAGTGCCTACTACATAATCCTGGCCCCATAACAGGAATTCATATATGACCCTGGCCCCATTATAGGAAATGTGTACGTGGCCATGGCCCTGAAACTGCAAATGAGCTAACTAGTTGCTATTTGCCTTCTATAGGAAACTGATTGGTTCTCAAGTGCAGGCTTGGATAAATTAAACTGATTGGCTTAGAAGCTATGGAGTGGTACAAATCAATTGGCTCGCACTGCATGGGCTCTGCATGCTAAGGAATGATTGGTTTGTGATGTGTGGGTTTTGTTGTAAAGCTATAAAAGCTGTACTGATTCTGCACTTATGGCTCACAGTTCCCTACCTCTGCATGGTGTATGGTGGTAAACCCCAGAGCCTCTGGAATAAAAATCCTCTTGCTGTTGCATCAAGACCCTTTCTTGCAAGTGATTTGGGTGTTACTTTCCGAGGCGTGGGGTGCTGGGATGCCCCTGGTTTTTTTTCAGGTCTTACAGTCCCAGGGTCTTCACTCTTGATCCTTCCATGCCTGATCATGTTCCCTCTTTCCATGGCCCTTTCTCCTGCCTTCTCTCATCTAGTTCACTCCATCTGCCCTCTGGTTTCATCTCCCTCCCAAGTGGGATTAAAGCATACTTACTTGTGAACTTTGTCTTGTTAAACTTTATAAGCACTGTGGATTGTGTGCTGAGTATTATGTACTTTTCTGGCTAATATCAACAAGAAGATAACCTCCTAAAAACAAATAATCCTATCAAAAATGGGGTATAGATCTAAACAGAATTTACAACAGAGGAATCTTTAATGGCTAAGAAGCATTTAAAGAAGTGTTCAAAATCCTTGCAAAATGAAAACCAAAATAAACCTGAGATACCATCTCATACCGATCAGAATGGCTAAGATAAAAAATTCAGGTTACAGTACTTGTTGAAAAGAATGTGGCAAAAAGGGGTCAGAAGCATGTATCTTTTTGATGTAAAAAAGTAAGATGACTCCTTTTCTTTTCTTTACTTTTCTTTTCTTTTCTTTTCGTTTCTTTTTTTGACATTTTTTTATTTTCTATATTCTTTGTTTACATTATAAATGATTTCTCCTTTCCTGGTTCCCTGCTCCCAATAAGTCCCATAAGCCCTCTTCCCTCCATCTATTCCCCAATCACCCAACTCCCATTTCTCTGTCCTGGTACTCACCTACAATGTGGCATCATGCCTTTCCAGGACCAAGGCCCTCTCCTTCTTTCTTCTCAGGAATCATTTGGTATGTTAATTGTGTCTTGAGTATTCAGAGCTTCTGGGCTAATTAATATTCACTTATCAGTGACTGCATTCAATGTGTATTCTTTAGTGACTGGGTTACCTCACTTGGGATGATATTTTCCAGTTCCAACCATTTGCCTAAAACTTTCATGAAATCATTAATTATAATTGCTGAGTAATATTCCATTGTGTAAATATATCACATTTTCTTTACCCATTTCCCCATTGAGGGACATCTGGGTTCTTTCCAGCTTCTGGCTATTATAAATAAGGCTGCTATGAACATAGTGGAGCATGTGTCCTTATTGCATGCAGGGAATTCTTCTGGGCGTATGCCTAGGAGTGGTATAATGGGTTCCTACAGAAGTGTCATGCCCAGTTTTCTGAGGAACTGCCATACTGATTTCCAGAGTGGTTGTACAATCTTTCAATCCCACCAGCAGTGGAGGAGTGCTCCTCTTTCTCCACATCCTCGCCAACACCTGCTGTCTCCTGAATTTTTAATCTTAGCCATTCTGATTGGTGTGAGGTGAAATCTCATGGTTGTTTTTATTTGCATTTCCCTAATGATTAATGATGTTGAACATTACTTAAGGTGCTTCTAAGCTATTTAAAATTCTTCAGGTGAAAATTCTCTGTTTAGCTCTGTACCCCATTTTTAATAGGGTTATTTGGCTTTCTGGAATCTACCTTCTTGAGTTTGTTGTATATATTGAATATTAGCCCTCTGTCAAATGTAGGATTGGTGAAGATCTTTTCCCAATTTGTTGGTTGCCATTTTGTCCGTTTGAAGGTGTCTTTTGCCTTACAGAAACTTTGTAATTTTATGAAGTCCCATTTGTCAATTCTCGATTTTAGAGCATAAGCTATTGGTGTTCTGTTGAGGAAATTTTCCCCTGTGCCCATGTGCTCAAGGTTCTTGCCCAGTTATTTTTTTTTTGTTAGTTTTAGTGTGTCTGTTTTTATGTGGAGGTCCTTGATCCACTTGAAGTTTATCTTAGTACAAGGAGATAGGAGTGGATCGATTTGCATTCTTCTGCATGATGACCTCTAGTTGAACCAGCACCATTTTTTGAAAAGGCTATCTTTTTTCCACTAAATAGTTTTAGCTCCTTTGTCGAAGATCAAGTGACCATAGGTGCGTGGGTTCATTTTTGGGTCTTCAATTCTATTCCATTGATCTACCTGCCTGTCATTGTACCAATACCATGCAGTTTTAAAGATTATTGCTCTTTAGTACTGCTTGAAGTCCAGGATACTGATTCCCCCAGAAGTTCTTTTACTGTTGATAATATCTTTAGGTATCCTGGGTTTTTTTGTTATTCCAGATGAATTTGAGAATTGCTCTTTCTAACTCTATAAAGAACTGAGTTGGGATTTTGATGGGGATTGCATTGAATCTGTATATTGCTTTTTGGCAAGATTGCCATTTTTACTATATTAATCCTGCAAATCCATGAGCATGGAAGATTTTTCCATTTTCTGAGGTCTCCTTTTTCTTTTTTTTCTTTGATGATATATTTATTTACATTTCAAATGATTTCCCCTTTCCTGGATCCTCCCTCCCCCAAAGTCCCATAAGTCCTTTTCCATCTCCCTGTTCCCCAATCTGCTCCTTCCCACTTCCCTATCCAGGTATTCCCCTACACTGTTGCACTGAGCCTTTCCAGGACCAGGGGCCACTCCTTTCTTCTTTGGCATCATTTGATATGTGAATTTTTTCTTGGGTATTTCCAGCTTCTAGACTAATATTTGCTTATCAGAGAGTACATACCATGAGTGTTCTTTTGAGACTGGATTACCTCACTTAGGATGATATTCTCCTGTTCCGTCTATTTGTCTAAGAATTTCATGAATTCGGTGTGTTTAATGGCTGAGTAGTACTCCATTGTGTATATATACCACATTTTCTGTATCCAGTCCTCCGATGAGAGACATATGGGTTCTTTTTTCAACTTCTGGCTATTATAAATAGGGCTGCTGTGAACATAGTGGAGCATGTGTCCTTATTACTTGCTAGGGAATACTCTGGGTATATGCCCAGGAGTGGTATAGCAGAGTCCTCTGGAAGTATTATTCCCAGTTTTCTGAGGAATCGACAGACTGATTTCCAGAGTGGTAGTACCATCTTGCAATCCAACTAGCAATGGAAGAGTGTTCCCCTTTCTCCACATCCTCTCCAGCATTTGGTGTCACCTGAGTTTTTTTATGTTGGTCATTCTGACTGGTGTGAGGTGAAATCTCAGGGTTGTTTTGAGTTGCATTTTCCTGATGACTAAGGATGTTGAACACTTCTTTGGGTGCTTCTCATCCATTTGATATTCCTCAGGTGAAAATTCTTTGTTTAGCTCTGTACACCATTTTCTAAGGGTGTTATTTGGCACTCTGGAGTCTACCTTCTTGATTTCTTTGTATATCTTGGATATAAGCCCTCTGTCGTATATAGTGTTGGTAAAGATCTTTTCCCATTTTGTCCTTTTGCCATTTTGTCCTTTTGACAATGTCCTTTGCCTTACAGAAACTTTGTAATTTTGTGAGGTCCCATTTTTCAATTCTTTATTTTAGAGCTTAAACTATTGTTGTTCTTTTGAGGAACGATGTTTGATTTTATGTGGAGGTCCTTGATCTACTTGTACTTGACCTTAGCACAAGGAGATAAGAATGGATCAATTTTCATTCTTTGGCAGGCTGAACTCCAGTTGAACCAGCACCATTTGCTGAAAAGGCTATCTTTTTTCCACTGAATGGTTGTAGCTCCCTTGTCAAAGATCAAATGACCATAATTCTGTGGGTTCATTCCTGGGTCTTCAATTCTATTCCAATGATCTACTTGCCTGTCACTGTACCAATACCATGGAGGTTTTAAGACTATTGCTCTGGCAATTTTTCCTATATTAATCCTGCCAATCCAAGAGCATGGAAGATTTTTTCCATCTTCTGAGATCTTCTTTGATTTCTTTCTTCAAAGACTTGCAGTACCTGTCATACAGATCTTTCACTTGTTTGGTTAGAGTCACACCAAGATACGTTATATTGTTTGTGGCTATTGTGAAAAGTTTCATTTCACTAATTTCTTTCTCAGTCTGTTTATCCTTTGAGTATGGGATGGCTACTGATTTGCTTGAGTTAACTTAATAACCAGCCACGTTGCTTAAGTTTTTTTTATCAGCTGTAGGAGTTCTCTGGTGGAATATTTTGGGTCACTTAAGTATACTATCATATCATCAAATAGTGATAGTTTGACTCCTTCCTTTCTAATTTTCATCCCTTTGACCTCCTTTTGTTGTCTAAGTGCTCTGGCTAGAACTGTAAGTACTATATTGAATAAATATGGAGAGAGAGGGCAGAATTGCCTAGTTCCTGATTTTAGTGGTATTGCTTCAAGTTTCTCTCCATTTAGTTTGATGCTGGCTACTGGTTTCCTATATATTGCTTTTATTATGTTTAGGTATGGGCCTTGAATTCCTATTCTTTCCAAGACGTTTAACATGAAAGGATGTTCAATTTTATCAAATGCATTTTCAGCATCTAATGAAATGACCATTTGGTTTTTTTCTTTGAGTTTGTTTATGTAGTGGATTACATTGATGGATTTCTCTATAATGAACCATCCATGCATCCCTGGGATGAAACCTATTTGATTATGGTGAATTATCGTTTTGATGTGTTCTTGGATGCAGTTGGCAAGAATTTTATTTTGTATTTTTGCATCAATATTGATAACATAAATTGGTATAAGGTTCTCCTTTTTTGTTGGATCTTTGTGTGGTTTTGGTATCAGCAAAATTGTGGCTTCATAGGATGAGTTGGGTAATGTCCCTTTTGTTTCTATTTTGTAGAATAGTTTGAAAAGTGTTGGCATTAGGTCTCCTTTGAATATCTGATAGAAGTCTGCACTAAAGCCATTTGGTCCTGTGGTGTTTGTTTGTTTGTTTGTTGTTTGTGTTTGTGTTTTTGCTTTTGTTTTTTTTGGAGGGGGAGACTGTCAATGACCACTTCTATTTCTTTAGGGGTTATGGGGCCATTTAGATGATCTATCTGATCCGGATTAAATTTTAGTAGTTGGTATCTGTCTAGGAAATTGTCCCCTTCATCTAGATTTTCCATTTGTGTTGAGTATAGGCTTTTGTAGTAGGATAGCATGATATATTTTCTTGTTTTTTCATGTGTGTAGTTAGCATCCCTTTGTTAGTGTTTTCCATTCATTATCCTTGAATGGCTAGATTTGTGGAAAGATAATCTGTAAATTTGTTTTTGTTATGAAAAACCTCGGTTTCTCCATATATGGTAATTGAGAGATTTGCTGGATATAGCAGTTTGGGTTGGCATTTGTGTTCCCTTAGGGTCTGTATGACATCTTCCCAGACTCTTCTGGCTTTCATAGTTTCTGGTAAGAAATCTGGTGTAATTCTAATGGGTCTATCTTTATATGTTTCTTGACCTTTTCCCCTTACTGCTTTTAATATTCTTTCTTTGTTTAGTGCATTTGGTGTTTTAGTTATTTTGTGATGGGATAAATTTCTTTTCTAGTCAAATCTATTTGGAGTTCTGTAGGCTTCTTGTATGTTCATGGGAATCTCTTTCTTTAAGTTAGGAAAGTTTTCTTCTATAATTATGTTGAAGACATTTACTGGCCCTTTAAGGAAATCCTCTCTTCTATACCTATAGTCCTTAGGTTTGGTCTTCTCATTTTGTCCTGGATTTCCTAGATATTTTGGGTCAGGAGCTTATTGCATTTTTTCATTTTCTTTGACTATTGTATCAATGTGTTCTATAGTATCCTCTGCATCTGAGATTCTCTCTTCAATCT
The DNA here is from genome assembly GCA_964023405.1 of Apodemus agrarius. NCBI lineage: Eukaryota > Metazoa > Chordata > Mammalia > Rodentia > Muridae > Apodemus > Apodemus agrarius. Next base: position 77,924,248 of record OZ030017.1, read on the forward strand.
CTTGTATTCTGTTGTTGATGCTTGGATTCCTGACTCCTGACTTCTTTCCGAATTTTCCCATGTCCCAAGTCATCTCCCTTTGTGATCTCATTATTGGTTCTACCTCCTTCTTTAGATCCTGGATGGCATTGTTTAATTCCTTCACCTGTTTTGTTGAGTTTTCCAATGATTCTTCAAGGGCTTCTCCCTGTTTACTTGTGATCTCCTGCATTTCTTAAGGGAGTTATTTATGTCTGTCTTGAAACCCTCCATGAATACCTCCATCAGCATCATGACCTGTGATTTATAAATCCAGATCTTCATTTCCTGGTGTGTTGGGGTATCCAGGATTGCTGTTGTGGGAGAATTAGGTTCAGATGGTGCCATATTGCCTTGGTTTATTTTAGTAACTTTCCCATGTTTGCCTTTTGCCATCTGGTTATCTCTGATATTAGTTGGGCCTGCTGTAACTGCCTGGAGATTGCCCCTCCTGTGTGCCTGCCGGCCTATCTCAGCAACCCTGTGTGACCTGCATTCCCCTGGCACAAATTACTTTGGTGCTGCCAAGTTCCTGGGTGCAGATGGAGTCCTGGTGTGGTGTGTCCCAAGCTATCCTCTACTCTTGTAAACCCTGACTACCAATCTATTACACAGTCAGAGAAGCAAAGATGGCAGCCAAGACACACTCTCTTGGGTATGTAGCTCTGTGGCCCTGATCAACTCTGGATGCAGGCTGTCCTGGCTCTCTCCTTTATGTTGGCTGCTGGATATATAGTTGGCTTTCTGTGCTGCTTGGAGGTGGCACTCTGTGGCTGGGGATGTTCCAAATCTGGAGGCAAAAACTGGAAGGCTCTTGCCAGAGGCTTCTGGGCAGGACCCTCTGATCTGCAGGGCCGTTCTCACCTGTGCAGTCTGCCCCCTCCTCACTGGCTGTTGGGTGTATCCTGAGGTCTTCTTCAATTTCCTTCTTCAGAGACCTGAAGTTCTTGTCATACAGATCTTTCACTTGTTTGGTTAGAGTCACATCAAGATACTTTATATTGTTTGCAAGTGATATTAAATATGATAACAAGGTATATCAATTTACTCAGAGTTTCACACATTTTGATAATTGTAATATATGATGATTTTGGGTCACTTAAGTATACTTAAGTATACTCCATCTGCACCCAGGAACTTGGCAGCACCAAAGTAATTTGTGCCAGGGGAATGCTGAGATAGGCCGGCAGGCACACAGGAGGGGCAATCTCCAGGCAGTTACAGCAGGCCCAACTAATATCAGAGATAACCAGATGGCAAAAGGCAAACATGGGAAAGTTCCTAAAATAAACCAAGGCAATATGGCACCATCCGAACCTAATTCTCCCACAACAGCAATCCTGGATACCCCAACACACCAGGAAATGAAGATCTGGATTTATAAATCACAGGTCATGATGCTGATGGTGGTATTCATGGAGGGTTTCAAGACAGACATAAATAACTCCCCTAAGAAATACAGGAGATCACAAGTAAACATATTGTGAAGGGTGTCATTTCCCTAATTTCTTTCTTAGTTTGCTTATTCTTTGAGTACAGAAAGGCAACTGATTTGCTTGAGATTATTTTATAGCCAGCCACTTTGCTGAAGTTGTTTATCAGTTGTAGGAGTTCTCTGGTGGAGTTATTTTGGGTCACTTAAGTATACTATCATAACATCTGCAAATAGTGAAAGTTTGACTTGTTCCTCTACAATTTGTATCCTTTTGACCCCCTTATGTTGTCTAATTGCTCAATCTAGAACTTCAAGTACTATAGGTGATGGACTCTGAATCATCATATATTACAATTATCAAAATGTGTGAAACTCTGAGTAAATTGATATACCTTGTTATCATATTTAATATCACTTGCAAAAATCTACTAAATAAATTTATTTGAATTGTATTTTACTTATTTTGAGTCTGTGACCCATTTTCTCAGTTGTTTATTACAATGCAATTCAGAAAATATCTGAGTCTCGGCCCTTTATTATGCTCTTTGTGCATCATATGATTTTTGGGTTTTTTTTGGATATATTATTTATTTACATTTCATTTCCCTTTTCCTGTTTCCCTACTCCCCAAAGGTCCCATATGCTCTTTTCCCTCCCCCTGTTCACCCATCCTCCCTTTCCCACTTCCCTGTTCTGGCATTCTCCTACCCTCATGCATTGGCCTTTCCAGATCCAGTGTCCACTCCTTCCTTCTTCTTGGACATAATTTGGTATGTGGATTGTGTCTTTGGTGTTCCAAGATTCTAGGCTAATATCCACTTATCAGTGAGCAGATACCATGGGTATTCTTTTGAGACTGGGTTACCTCACCTAGTATGATGTTTTCCAGCTCCATCCATTTGTCTAAGAATTTCATGAATTCATTGTTTCTAATGGCTGAATGTATATATACCACATTTTTGTATCCTTTCCTCCATTGAGGGACATCTGGGTTGTTTCCAGCTTCTGACTATTATAAATAAGGCTGCTATGAACATAGTGGAGCATGCATTCTTATTACATGCTGGGGAATCTTCTGGGTATATGCCCAGGAGTGGTATGGCAGGGTAATATGGAAGTATCGTGTCCAGTTTTCTGAGGAACCACCAGACTGATTTCCAGAGTAGTTGTACCATCTTGCAATTCCACCAGCAGTGGAGGAGTGTTCCTCTTTCTCTACATCCTTGCCAACACCTGCCATTTCCTGAATTTTTAATCTTAGCCAATCTGACTGGTGTGAGGTGAAATCTCGGGGATGTTTTGATTTACATTTCTCTAATGACTAATGGTGTTGAACATTTCTTAAGGTGCTTCTCAGCTATCCAAAGTTCTCCAGGTGAAAAGTCTTTGTTTAGGTCTGCACCCCAATTTTTGATAGGGTTATTTGGTTTTGTGGGGTCGAACTTCTTGAGTTCTTTGTATACATTGGATATTAGCCCTCTGTCAGATGTAGGGTTGGTGAAGATCTTTTCCCAATTTGTTGGTTGCTAATTTGTCCTTTTGACAGTGTCTTTTCCCTTACAGAAACTTTGTAATTTTATGAGGTCCCATTTATCTATTCTTGATCTTAGAGCATAAGCAATTGGTGTTCTCTTCAGGAACTTTCCCCCTGAGCCAATGTCCTCAAGGGTCTTCCTCAGTTTCTTTTCTATTAGTTTCAGTGTGTCTGGTTTTATGTGGAGGTCCTTGATCCACTTGGAGTTGATCTTAGTACAAGGAGATAAGAGTGGATCAATTCTTATTCTTCTGCATGTTGACCTCCAATTGAACCAGCACCATTTGTTGAAAAGGCTACCTCTTTTCCACTGGATGTTTTTAGCTCCTTTGTGGAAGATCAATTGACCATAGATGTGTGGGTTCAATTCTGGGTCTTCAATCCTATTCCATTGATCCACCTCCCTGTCACTGTACCAATACCATGCAGTTTTTAACACTACTGCTCTGTAGTATTGCTTGAGGTCCATGATACTGATTCCCCTAGAAGTTCTTTTACTATTGATAATAGTTTTAACTATGCTGGGTTTTTTGTTATTCCAGATAAATCTGAGAATTGCTCTTTCTAACTCTATGAAATACTGAGTTGGGATTTTGTTGGGGATTGCATTGAATCTGTATATTGCTTTTGGCAAGATTGCCATTTTAACTATATTAATCCTGCCAATCCACAAGCATGGAAGATTTTTCCATTTTCTGATGTCTTCTTCCATTTCCTTCTTCAGAGACCGGAAGTTCTTGTCATACATATCTTTCACTTGTTTGGTTAGAGTCAAACCAAGATACTTTATGATGTTTGTGGCTATTGTGAAGGGTGTCATTTCCCTAATTTCATTCTTAGCCTGCTTATCTATGGTTATAGGAAGGCTACTGATTTGCTTGAGTTGATTTTATAACCAGCCACTTTGCTGAAGTTGTTTATCAGCTGTAGGAGTTCTCTGGTGGAGTTTTTTTGGGTCACTTAAGTATACTATCATATCATCTGCAAATAGTGATAGTTTGACTTCTTCCTTTCCAATTTGTATCCCTTTGACTTCCTTATCTGTCAAATTGCTCTAGCTAGTACAGAAGTACTATATTGAAAAGATATGGTGAGAGAAGTCAGCCTTGTCTAGTCCCTGATTTTAGTGGAAATGCTTCAAGTTTCTCTCCATTTACTTTGATGTTGGCTACCAGTCTGCTGTAAATTTCCTTTACTATGTTTAGGTATGGCCCTTGAATTCTTGTTCTTTCCAAGACTTTTAGCACGAAAGGATGCTGAGTTTTGTCCAATGATTTTTCAGCATCCAATGAGATGACCATGTGGTTTTTTTCCTTTGAGTTTGTTTACGTAGTGGATTACATTTATATATTTCTGTATATTGCACCATCCCTGCATCCCTGGGATGAATCCATCTTGATCATGGTGAATGTTTGTTTTGATGTGTTCTTGGATTTGGTTTGCAAGAATTTTATTGAATATTTTTGCATCGATTTTTCTAAGGGAAATTGGCCAATGTTCTTTCTTAGTTGGATCTTTGTGTGGTTTGGGTATCAGTGTAATTGTGGCTTTGTAGAATGAGTTGGGTAATTCCTTCTGTTTGACATCATATGATTTAGGCAGAAGTGACTGTGTATACTGTGGACACACTTCCCAGGGACGATGTGGATGTGACAGGTGAAGTGAAGTCAAGATTAATCTTTCAGCCATTTTTATCTCCGATACATCCCTGTGCAGGACTGGATTTAAAAGGACTTCAACCTGATTACTGAGAAAGTCTCAAGCCTTCACTGTCAATACTGCTGTTGCCCTTGGTCTCTGAGACCTCTCTAGACCACCCATTTAGTTGTGCTTATAGGATCATAGGCTCTTTCAGTGCATCCCTCCAAAGATTTTCCAATTTGGCTTATAATCCAGTGCCCAAAATAATCTGTCATAGGATATGATGTATTACTGAGAAAATAGATATTTGACTTATATTGAACTGTTGGGTAACTGTAGTTAAAAATGTCTCATACATTTATTGTAAAATACTTAGAACTTTTAAGTGTCTTAACACAAACCAATGACAAATTGTTGAAGTAATTGATTTGCTAATTAAGCTGATTCCAAGATTCCATAATGTGTAAATTTATTAACTCTTGATATTGTATCTGCCTAATGTTTAGAATTGATAATTTTCATTTAAAATATTTTTTAAAAAATGAATATTGAAGTATGAGTATCATAAATTCTAATTTTGTACTTTTGATACTCTAAGTTGTATCAAGCAATCATTCAAGGATAACTGAGATATTTTAAATAAATTCTGTTATATATATTGGCACATTTTATTTCATTGTTCTTCAGATAATTGGCAGCTATGCCTGTTCTATTTCTTGTCTCTTTGAAACATTGTACCAATAAACATATATGTTCAAGTAAAAAAAAAAAGAATGTGGCAAAAAAGGAACACTTCTCCATTGCTGGTGGGATTGCAAAGTGGTACGACCACACTTGGAAATCAGTTTGTGGTTTCCTCAGAAAATTGGAAATAGATCCTCCTAAAACTCCAGGTATACCATTCCTGGGCATATATCCAAAGGATGCCTCCCCACATGCTACAATGGAATGTGCTCCACTATGTTCGTATTGATCTTACTGTGATAGCCGGAAGCTGGAAACTCCTCTAATGTTCCAAAACAGAAGAAGAATTGATACAGATAATGTGGTTCATTTACATAGTAGAATACTATTCATGTATTAAGAAAGAGGTCATTAAGTTTTTCAGGCAAATTGATGGAACTAGAAAATATTGTCCTGTGTGAGATATCACAGTATCAAAAGGACATGCATGATATGTACTCAGAAACTTCTTTAATTGGAGGGTCTGAATCCAAATGCGGCCCCTGCTTTACACACGCATACCCAAATGTCACCATTTAGGAAGTTATACAACCCTCTGAAGCACAATAGGAGATTTAGTGATTTGAGATGACTACGCCAAATATTCTACTATAGTAACTCCTAAAAGATCAGAAACAAAAGCCACAGAGGTAGAGTATGGTTCAGATTATGAGATAATTTTATTTGTATGTAGCCACCTTGAGACATGCTTTGCTTCTGTTCATATTTTCAAATCAATATGCCCATCCAAGGCTCAACAACTACTGCCACACCACAGTCAATTAAGTATGTTATTTGTTGCAAGAAGTACATTTTTTTCTGTAAATCAACCAAGTTGAAATCATTTTATCTATTTCTTGAATTTTTTTGACATATATGCCACTGTCATCTTATTTTTTAAGAGAACCCAGAAAGTACTAATTCTAGGCTAGGGGTTTTAATTTCCATAACTAATGCAATGTTAACTTATGATACTGTCACCTAGAAATCTATTTTGTTACCACTACACATTACATATATAAATTTAACATTTATGAACATTAGCTAAAGTGCTTGCCATATAACCATGAAATTGTTGGGGATGTATTCTTTTTTTTTTCTTATTTTACATTTTAACCCTAAACAGATTACTCTAGACTATTTAATATATATTACATGAGACCAACAATAAACACCTTCATTTAAACTTAAATATAGAGAAATTATGACTTATTTTTCCTTCTGGAGCTACTACAGATTTATTTTTCTCACCATCTTTAATAAGATGCTTTACAATGTTGCAAAGTGGAATGCTTCACTGAAATCAAAAGCTCATATTTTCAGAAGCATCTATCTAAAGTTTAAGATAATAGTGACTACATATAATATGAATGGAAATAAACTTTTATTTTAATTTTTGTATAGTCTATATTTTACAAAATAGCTTGCATGCTGTTTAATAAATAAGACTCTCACTGGCAGTAGAAATCATAGTAATATAATGTGCTAGCTAGAATGGACCAAAACATCATTGTGGGAGAGAACAAGAACAGTAAAGTGGGAGGGGGTGGATGCGGGAGCAGGGGGAGGGAAAAGGACATGTGGGACCTTTGGGGGTGGGGAACCAGAAAAAGGGAAATGAATTGTAAATATAGAATATATACAATAAAAAAAATCAAAAAAAAAAAGAAGGAATAAACTTTGCAGCCTGGAATATTCTCTGCACACTATTATTTTTAAATATCTAACATTGAGACAATTATTTGTTAATGTCTAACAGCTTAATCAAATCAAGATTTGTTCCACTTTTATCAGCAAAATTGTTTCTCTAGTGAAAATAAGTCCTCTTGTCTTTTGTATAAGTTAATCTCACAGAAAATGTACACATAATTTTTGATATAATATTTTCATTCTTTCTTTCCAAGGTTTTAAGGATTATCATCATGAAGTTAACCTGTCATGGCTCTGGGTACTTTTGGGAGTGTCACATTCTGTCTAGATTTTTAAGAATATGATGATACTTGGTTCTACTTACTTATAATGAATATCAAGAAATAGATTCCTATTCCAGTTCTGTAGACCTTGCCAACAAATTACAAAGAAAAGACGGGATCCCTTCAGCATTAGTGAAATCAAACTTGACTAAATCAGTTCATCAGAACTTTTATAGAATTATCACTGCTCTGGCATCATAAAGGAAGAATGTAGATGCCAATTTTCAGTGCAGAAAGTTCACAGTTTTCATCAATATAGGAAGTCTTGGGTTTTATAATAAAACCATATGACTTTTTTTCCTAATATAAAATAACCAAAAGACAACATAATATATCCCCAACTAATTTTTGAAAAATAATTTCCCTAAGTATTATTTTTGTATATTAATACTTTGATGAAAAATATATATTAGTAAAAGTTACATTAGGAATGTGTGAAATTTGATCAAAATTTAAATGTTGTTTTAGAATATTTCATTGAATTTTACAGCTTTCTGAAGGTTTATAGAGATTGCATATGTATTACATTATAAATATTAAAAATGTTTACAAAATGTGTTTACATTATAAGACCTACTCATATAGTTCAGTTATTATTAAAAACACAGGTAAAAGAAAGTATGTATAATATAACACAAATATACTATGGATACTATGTGTACTACAATACTGAACATGGTAATGAAAATCAATATGGGCTCACAAGATTTCAGAGGGCTTTAGGCGGGATCTCTGCTCTTGCATAGATCCCCATACCTCAGTTTGGTTTCCAGCACTTCTACCAGTTTGCCTGTCAACTCTTTGTAAGTCATGTTTCATGGGATTCTGACCCCTTTCTGGACTCGAAGTTAATTAACACATACATGGTACATATATGAAAACATGCATAATTAAAAACAAACAACAAATCTTAAAAAAAGAATCTCTTAAGGATTTTACTCTTTAATATCTCTTCAAAAGAGGAAATTGTATCCACTTTAATGCTTCTAGAATAAAATATTTATCAATTCCTATGGTTATATTATGATACAAAATGAGTAACTTTCTTGAGTTTCAGCCATGAAGTTCTTTGTAGGCCAAAAAATTCAAAGCTGGATTAAAGACAAAGACATGATTAGGATTAACTTATCTTCTTTACTGCCCTTCTTCAAGAAGAGTGGCCAGCCTTCCTCCAATGTTTCATCCTGAAAATCAAACTTTACTAAAGTGAATTTTTTTTCCTAATCTATGCAGGCATGAATGTTAGAAAATGGCATGTAGGTCCACAGTGAAAATCTAGCCTTATTATTTTGTACATTGAGCTTTCCTGTTCTAAATTACACTGTGATAAAAATGGGATAAGTATCG